>VYZX01027932.1:0-14164 GCA_013401335.1 Brachypteracias leptosomus | reverse complement strand
GACAGACCCACTACAATAGATATTATCAATTATATTTTCATTACAGATTTGGAAAATAAAGTAGCAATTAAAATGAGACAAATATAACAATAGGAAAACCCTTTAAAATAGAAGATTCCTTTTGTGTAAAGCATATACACCAAAAAATTAAAAGCTAGTTTCAGAGTAATACCATGAATGCATAGGCATGCACTTAATTTTTAGACATTTATGGTACACTGCAGTAAAAGCAGTACACTGCTTGAAAGGAGGAAAAAGCCAGAGTACCCGAACAGGGAATGAATACCCAAAATATCATTAAATATAAAGGCATGAAGAATTTAGTAAATATTTTGGATTTGTACTTGGAAAGAAGCAAGGAGATATATATGAATGCTGAAGGTTTTTTTATTATATCAATAATTAAGGAAGGCTTTAATCGCCTGTGTGGATGGTGGAGAAATAATATAAACTAAGGAAGCCCAGACAGTTTACCTAGAGTAGCAAAAGCATTGGCTGAGGAGACAGCTAGTTGCTGATGCTTATTTTTAGTAAAGTCTAGAATATTGGACAAGTTCCTGGCCAGAACTAGCGGCTTATTCAGCAGTTATAATACAGGCTTCCATTTGGGCCAGTGCTTTTCCTCAGGAAAGGAAGATCATCTCAGGCTCCCAAGCATCCATCAGGCTCACAAGCACTCATCAGGCTCCTGAGCATCCGACTCATTTCCAAGCAGTCAGAACGCCCCAGACAACCATATGTCAAACTGTGACAGCAACTCAGTGTGTTGCTGCTGTCCAAAGGGGGCTTGCTCTGGGGAGAGATGATTTCTGCTATGGGACTTTACTGAGAAAACTCAGCTCTTGCAGAAGCTGAAGCTGGAACAGCCAGTATTAGCTCTATTCATACATCAGGCAGTCAGTCTGCAGGCCATTAAGCCTGTAAAAAGTATAACAAATTAAAATTATCTCATGAAGAATTAAAGAGAAAGCATATAATGAATGCCAGTCAACACAGTCTTATGGAACAAAGATCTTGTCAAACAAACATGATATTCTTGGAGATTTCACTTACAGTGGATAAAGACATAATAGAAGCACAATATAGGCTGATCCAAGATGTTCATCTGAGTGCTGTGTAACAGCCTGATTAAAAAATGAGAGTAGGTACAACATCCATGAAGCATAAATTTAATGGATTAAAACATACATGATTAACTGATGACAAAATGCCATTCTCAAGGGGGAGTCATAATAATAGAGATGTATTTCTAGCATTTACAGAGCCTGATGATAGACTGAAAGATTTCAGTACCTCAGTAATGAGAAGCACATAATGGCAATCCAGTAATATTTGCAGATGACATGGAACTGACAAAGTGGTAAACACTGATAAGGACAGGACAATCAGAGAGACTGCTTTGAATTGCTGGACAAATGGAACTTGCTTAAACACAAAGTTTCAGTATAGCAAATGCAAAGTAATACATCTATGACAGAAACAGTATTCTGCATCCTAGAAGGCATACTGTTAGCATGTAGCATTACTTCTGCAAAATCAGAGCTTTAATAAGATGACAGTAGGGTAATACATCTACTCCTGGTTTCCATAACTTTAGAAGTGTGGTAGAAATGAGAGAATGCTGAGAACAGCATAGAAAAATTAATGAAAGATTGGAGAAAGTAATTATGTCTTCAAATTAAAAAGGGTGATGAAGGTATTTTTTTGCAAGGTATATGTTTCTTTACAGGCAGAAACTACCAGTCACTCAGCAGCCCTTTAATCTAGTGAAGAAAGGCATAATAAAACCACTGATTGAAAAAAACAAATTCAAACAAAAAAATTAAGCATAATTTCCTGTGACAGTGATTAAACCATGAAAATCAATTACCAAGGGTAATATTGCTGCTTCTGTCTCTTGTTATCCTTAGACAAGACTGCCTGCCCTTTAAGAAGAGAAATTCTAGCTAAATAGAGTGGGATGAATTCAGCATAGGGGTAACTTTTTGAACAAGCCAGCCTTATTCAAAAAAACAGTGGTTTAGATGATCTGTTGCTCCTTCTGCAATACATTATGAGCATCTTAAGATCTTGATTAAGGAAATTCTGCACATTTTTCTTTTTGTCTTTCATTGTGGAATTTTACCCCCCCTTTGTGGTAGATCTCAGCTTCTGTCCAGTGCACAATGCATATAGTGTAGCCTTCTCTTCAATATTGTTTAGTTCCATTTTTAAGGTCTGGTGCTGAAGCCTCTATCCATTACTCCATTTAGTTTGAAAGGAGAATTGGTCCTTGAAAATGCCTGCACTGAAACACTTGTCCCTCACAGGACAATGTGGTTGTTTTGTTATTGTGTATTAATGTGCTGCTGCTGTCTCCTGCAGGTCAACACTAAACTCAGCAACATCCCCTCAGCATACCTTCATCTTTTATTCTTCTCTGTCTACCATAAGAGCTAAGGGAAAAACACATCACCAAGAGACAGCTTAGCAAGCTGCAACCAGTCCCAACAAGAACACATTTCCAACTGGCTCAGCAACAGGAACTCTCAACAACAGGAAACCTCCTCCAACTGCTGAGCTCCTGGTTGATATAGTCCTGGTCTCACTCATCACCCCAACCACAACGACCTGGGGGAAGGTGGGGCCTCACACAGGTGGGCCAGGTTCTGTCTCTGGGGCCTGAAACCACTTGGGAAACAAAACGCACTGCTGGGTTGGGACTCATCCATAGGTCAACTCCAACTCAGGTCCCACAGCCCAGGCCCCAGCACTTCAATTAAAAGCTGATGAGCACTTGACACAACCTACAAATGCAGTTTTCCTTTTCTTACCAAGTTGTCTTCTTTAGCCTGACAATTATTATGCCAGCAACCTATAGGTATAAACTCCAGCAGTAGAGTAATATTGCCTTCAGTAATCCTGGCAATTCCATGATAAATATGCACTATTAATATATCAGTGTGCAAATTTGTAAAAATACATGTGCTAATTGCATTTTCCACTGGAATTTTGTGAACCATATTTCATTTCACCACCTCATTGTAAAACTGCCATTAAATGGGTATAGTATAAAACTATAGCAGAAAACTCTGCTTGTTATACTGTATGTGTATTTAAAAAGGCTTTTTATCTAAATTGCTGGATATCTATTTATTTTTAAGTTGCCTATCCTGTGAATCAAGATGAAATAGAAAATGTGGAAATATGGGGTGCTTTTCAGATACTCAAAGGACAAAAAATAAGTGTCATACAAAATGGCCTTTTAGAATTGTATTGACATGCTAAAATGATATTGTTTACTATGACAGTTGTGGCAGAATTAAAAACAAGTTAGTGGAAGCTGTCAGACAGAAGTACTACGTGTGCCACGAAAGCCAGGAGGCTTGGGATAGCTCCAATTTTCTCTAGGAGCTATTTTACTAAAATGTGGTCTTTTCATCCATTTTGCCAATCTAAGTAGTTCTATAAATCAAGTAAAAACAAGTTTTTAAACTGTTTTCAGAGCTTTTAGTTTGGTTTTGTTTTTTTGTAGAAATCCTATCTGTCTTCTTGGAAAAAAATAGGGAGAAAGGAAACTTTTCTACAAATACTACTACACTGAAATCCACTAATGATTGGAATCCAAGAATCACTTGGATCTATAAGGATTTTAGACTCAACTCAAGGAACATATCAAAACCGTGTTTTTGGCTCAGGAGATGGAACAGCTCCTTAAAACAGTAAGCATGGGCTCCTTAAAATAGTAAGCATGGTTAATGGGCAGGTCATTGCAGTAATCTGCATGGTGTGTCAGAGATAAGCCATATGCATTTATGGATTGGCCAAGCTGAAAAAGTGGAAGGATAGAAAGAGTGAACAGAGGGACGAGTGAATGAAATGGAGACAGAGTCTGGAACAGCGGCTGAAGGTCAAATAACTTCAGAGAGAAAGAGGCTGTCTAGAGCTGTCAGGTCAAGAGTGGATCTCCTTCCTCAATTGTACTGTTTTCCATGCTGGTTACATGTCTGTAGGTCAGGATTAAAATATTCACACTGCTCATGAAGAGGTAAGTGCCAGATACCTGGTTTGTGGAAAGACAAACTCACTTATACCCACAGAAAAAAATGTATACTAAAGTTTGGGCCAGATCATTGCTTATGTGTAAATGTGTGAATGATTGGAAAATCTAGGCTTGAGACCAAGATCAAATATGTGCTAAGTGATAAACCTGAAGTTTCCTGGACACATAACTGAAAAATCTAGTGGGTTTCCAATTATCAATTTTAATGACTGTGGACTTGGTGTGCATTTGTGGGAAATAACAACAAAAATAGAACAAGTACCAGACAGTCCTTGTTGCAAACAGTTACAGCAATAACCTTTTTTTTGAATGGAGTTCCATCTTCCCACATCTGAAGATTTTGCTCCTTTATGTAGAAATGAAGGTCAACCTCTTTGGCAATTAGAAGCCTTCTGCTGTTTTACAACATAAACTCTTCAGCTAATACATACAAATCATGTTTGTCTTCAGTGACAGTAGATCGGTAGTTTTGCAAGTCCCACAATAACCAGTTACCATATCTTCCGGCATTATTTTGGATTACTCTAATTTAGTGTCTTGTTTTATAAAATAAGTTCAGAAGCATTGCAGCTCTATTTTATTGTTCATTATTCCTTTATTAATCTCCATGGAAAAAGTCACGTAACTAACTCTGTTATCCAGTTTTCTACTTCTCTCCTGGTGATTTGTACTTTTTCCAGTTTGTTTTCCTGCTCTTTCAAGCACTACTATTTCTTGTATACCTGATTTCTCTCTTCTCAGGTATCAACATAAGTTCCTAACGTCTTGCTTTAGCAGAACTTCTCTATAATCATGTCAAATCTAAGAAGTTTTTATTCCAGCACTCACACAGTGTGCATCTGCCTCAGGTAGTTTCTACTGTGAACATACTCCAGTTGTAAACACCAAAACATCCTTCGTATTCCTGATACTTAAACCATCTGTCCATTCTTTAGCACATTCACTGCCCATTTTTAGGAACCAGAGAATATCACTGAAGTTCACCTGAATCTCTGTCTGACAATAGTCAGCCTGTATCTGATTAAATAGGAAATTTGAAACAACATTTTCCTAAGAATGATAGGAAAAAGATGTGGAAGTGCAGGGGCCCAGGCAGTGGGACCCGACTTGGAGTTGACCTATGGATGAGTCCCAACCCAGCAGTGTGTTTTGTTTCCCAAGTGGTTTCAGGCCCCAGAGACAGAACCTGGCCCACCCGTGTGAGGCCCCACCTTCCCCCAGGTGATCATGGTTGGGGTGGTGGGCAAGGCCAGAACAATATCAGCCAGGAACTGATCAGTTGGAGACAGCTTGTTGAGCTCTCTTTTGGTGGTGTGTTCACCCTTGGCTTCTGTGATGCCTGATTTGAGATAGAGAAGAGATGAAGAATATATAAAAGATGAAGGTATGCTGAGGGGATGTTGCTGAGTTTGATGTTGGATTGTGAAAGAAGAGAGCTAGCAGCACAGGTAGTAAGTTAAAAAAGAAAATGCTAGTTTATCCCCTGCCACATTCCCTGCTGAAAAATGTCAGTAAAGTGGGCAGGGACCAGAATCCATGTATATCAGATGGAAAGTATGGATTGAGGGTAGAAAGGCTCTGCAGGGGCATCTGAACAGGCTGAATTGATGGGTCCAGGTCAATTGTTTGCGTTTTACCAGGGCCAAGTACCAGGTCCTGCACTGTCACAACAACCCCAGGCAATGTTACATGCTTGAGGTAAAGTGGCTGGAAAGCTGCCAAGAGGAAGGGGATTTGGGGGTGCTGAACATGAGCCAGCAGTGTGGCCAAGAAGGCCAACAACATCCTGGCCTGTATCAAAAGTAGTGTGTCTAGCAGGAATAGGGGAGTGATTGTTTCCCTGTATTCAGCACTGGTGAAGCTGCATCTTGAATACTGTGTTCAGTTTTTGGATCCCTCACTGCATGAAAGACATTGAGGTGCTGGAGTGTGTCCAAAGAAGGGCAACGAAGCTGGTGAAGAGTCTAGAGAACAAGTCTTATGATGTGTAGCTGAGAGAACTGGGGTAGTTTAGTCTGGAGAAGAGGATGCTGAGGGGAGAATATATTGCTCTCTACAACTACCTGAAAGGAGGTTGTAGAGCAGTAGGTATTCATCTCTTCTCCCAAGTAACTAGAGATAGGATGAGAGGAAATGGACTCAAGTTGCAACAAGAGAGTTTTAGATCGGATATTAGGAAAAATTTATTTACTGAAAGAGTGGTCAAGCATTGACCATTGGCTGCCCAAGAAAGTGATGGAGTTACTGTCCCTGGAGGTGTTAAAAAAAAAAAAAATGTGTAGATGTGGTACTTTGGGACATTGTTTAGTGGTCATGATAGTTTTGCATTAACAGTTGGACTTGATGATCTTAGAGGTCTTTTCCAACTTTAATGATTCTATTAAATAAAAGAAAACATTTTTTAAAACACGTACAGAAGGAAGAATGGAAAGAGTAGAACTGAAGGTTAGTACCATTGTCATAAACAGGCAGATTTATGTGAAGAGCCATAGGTCTTTTACCAGAGGAAGTCTGGGAAGGAAGTATTTTTGCCAGGGGTAAGAATACCTATTTCTGGAAAGGAATGAAGAATTCACTTTGTAATAAATTGCAAGACAAATGCTCTTCCAAGGCTCCTTTTTAATTAGAACAAGAGTGACAATTCCCAGACAGATATTCAGATGATCTTCAGTGATATTGTTTAGTTACCCTTCAAGAAGTTCTAAGAGAAGTAAGAATCAGTATTTTCATGCCTAACTGACAATGTTAACTCTGGGAGCCACTTGCCATTGCTAAAGTACTTTATGCAGGGGACATCTATACTATCATTCCCTATGTGAATGACGAGAGACTATGAGAGATTATAGCTGTGCAAATATAAATGATAGATTTTTCATGCTTCCTTGATTTAACTTCTATGTGGTCTTTATACTTAATGTTGATGAAAACGAATCAGGTTTCTACTGGTTTTGAATTTGCACTGTGAAGAATGCAAACTCATTTTGTCTCCTTTACATCAGTCTCCCAAACATAATATAACATTCTCCTCTTCCTCAGATTGCAATCTTCCCAGAAATCAAATTGCATTCATTTTTTACTAATTACATTTTTAAACTTGACACCCTAATATAAGCATTATGCATGCTGTTCTATTGGCTCTTAACTCTGCCAAAAACAACAAGTATCAGTTCCTGTAATGTGCAACATGAACTGTTAAATAGATTCAGATGTTCAGCTTTAGTTTTCCATTTTGAAGGTGTTAGGAACATGCTAATTGTAACACAGCAGATAAATCTGAAACTGTTTCATAGCAATTACAAGAAAGCTGAGGTATGTGTAAGTTACATGTAACTAACTTACTGCATAAGTAGTTTAGAAAGCAGAGTGGGTTTAATAATTGCTTATGCATATTACAAGTCTTCACTGTTCCTAATAGCCAAAAAACTTATTGATCTTAATATAAGTTGCACAAGAGTGCATTTTGAGAAGACAAACACTATAATCTTACTGCATCTTTCAGCTCCGCATATAAGTAAGAAATTTCCATCAAGAAGATGGAAGGATCTCAATGTTGATACAGTTCTCTGGTGCCATGCAAACACAGGTGTGACAAGAGCTGACAGGGGACTGAAAGAAAGCAATCATATGCATAGGTTTGTCCAGTCTAATGACAGTTCTGGAACTGTGTTAAGAAATATCAAGATGATTCAATATTTGCAGTTGTTGGAGCACTGACTGCTGCAGTGGCGAAGTGCTGTGGTAAAAGTGTGACATTGATGTAAAGTAGCACTGCTTGCTATTGGCTCTAGCAAATACACTAACCAGCACGTTCAGAAAAAGCTCTATCTTTCTTAAGACTGAGCATTAAAGTTCTTTTAATTAGTTGTGAACTTAAATTTCCTGGCTTTTTTTTTTTTTCACTTTGCCACCCAAGCCCCCATTTTTTTTCCCCAAGAGATTGTTTTAAGGAAAAGAGAGACAGCTGCCACCGTTTGGGTAACTGCAATATTCTAAACTATCTTTATTACAAATAAGCCTTGGCCCTGAACCTGTATCCTTACAAGATAAAGTAGTATCTCTACAGATAAGGACATTTGTATCTCAACATACCTGAATAATATATCCTGCAGGGAAAAAAAAAAATAAGGAAAAGCCGTGGCATGCAGATGTTCCTTTGTCCATTACAAATGGAGGATGGTAAAACAAAGAAAATATTTTTTAAAACAAACAAAAAACAAAAAACAAACACAACAAGCCCCTCACCCTCCCCCGTGAGCTAAGAAATGTCTCATAAGAGGCATAACATGAATTAAATATCAACTTTTCCTGAAGGATTAATTTTTGGCTATCTTGAACCCTTTGTGCTATCTTCTGATAGTTTATGATACATTACTATTTCTACTAATTTTTCATCATTCCCACTAAATTTTATGATGTCTTTGGTGAATGTAAATTACATTGGCCAGACAGTTTAGGCATTATAAGAAACAATATCAATACTGGACCATCTTCAAATATATAGTGGGCTGGCTGATGGCAGGATTGTCAAATGCTGTTGACATGGCTGAACCAAAACCAGATACTCTGACCTCATCTTTGAGAGCTTGACACATTTTCCCATGTGTAGGCATTTAAAATGCAACTGGAGGCCTGGTACAAGACCTTTCCATGTCTGCTCGGTTTTATCTAGAGTTCTGCACATTGATACCTTCAGTCAGGATTCCTCACTCAGTTTATCCCCCATTCCCATCACTTTCCTGAAGATCAGCTCCAGGACACCTTTGTAGAAGAAATTGGTAATGGGTAAGTAGAAATACATTAAACTATCTGTCCTCTTCCCATTCTTTTGCAGTACTACTGGTAGTAAGATGCAAGTACAGATAAAAGTTATGACTTTCCCTAGAGGATGTTGCCCTCAGTCTAATCTTTTCATTAGAAAATGTTTGAAGATTAGACTCTGTTAAATCTGTTACTTCACTAGTAAAATTATCACAATGCAATAAATCTCTTTTAAGAAAAAAAAAAACACAACAAATGTTAAAACAGTATTTTATTTTCTTATCAGTTAAATTCTGTGAGAAAATAGTGTGAAACAGGTGAGGCAGGAGTTGCGCAAATATAGCAGACATAATGGAAGAGAAATATATAATAAAAAGAAGCAGCTTTTTTTCCCCTCTTCCCTGCAAATGGTAGAACAACTGAAAGGAAGCAACAGAGCCTGAAAATCAGACCAAGCATATGAAAAATGGAAACAGACAGAGGAAATAAATAATTTCCTGTACAACCAGAACAATGTTTTTGATATGCAATAGGTTTAAAAAGGAAAACAACAAAGGGAGAAAAAGTTTCTAGAGACTATTCTTTCTTCTTGAAATACCAAACAGCACAAATTCTCTGTGTTCTGAAAGAAACTCTTTCAAGTAAAAGCTTTGATTGAGCTAAATTTAGCAAATCTATTTCCTTATTTTTTATATACAATTAAGTGTCTCTGAAATGTGTAACAATATTTAGTTCAGGAGCTAAATCATAGTAACAGCTTTTTATGTGGCTACTAAGAATAGACAACTAGCATGCTCTGTGCATAAAATTGTGTGCTTCTTTATGGTAGTTATGTTATTTGCATTAAATAGCAAGTTAAGGAGACATTATATTAAATTACCTAGGACATTATTAACACATGAATAAAGCATGCTTTTGGTAATGTAAATTATAGCAACAATTTTGGGGATGAGAGCCCCTAGAATTTTATGTAAAGAAAAATACACATGTTCTCATGGCGTGGGCCACCACTATAGCTCTACTTACAGCAGTGACTGATTTATATCAAGTGAGGGTTTGGAATTAAACATTCCCTTTTCCCAGCCACCCAGCCAAGCAGACACAGATATGACATAGAACAACTGAGTGATATGGTGCAAGACAGCTGATTTTTGGACCTTTAATCTTCTGCAGCTTGTGAGAAGCCCCAGAGCAAAATCACACAACTAGCAATGAGATTTTGGTGTCTAAAGATTGCCAAGCAGTACAAATTCTTTGTTTTGGGAGCAGCTGAGCCAAGCACAGGCTGAGTCTGATATTAGTAACTGCCTTGATGCCCAAAGGGACTTCCAGGCATGCTCTGCAGAAGACATGAAAAACACATCTTCTGGTTCTTGGCTTTGATTTTGCCAGCACAGTAAATGGCCAGCACAGTGTAATGGACAGAAACTCAATGCAGACAATTTGTTCAGGTTTCAGATTTTGATTCTCTAGCACCACTGGACAACTGAAAAAGATGCTCCAGGCTGAATATTCAAGAACTGAGCACTCAGTTGATATCATCTAAAACCAGTATTTCTCCTTCTCACAACGACTATATCAGAGATAAGACTGTAACTAGTGCATAAGAGGATAGGAAGTGCAGGGTTGCTTTTTCTATTTCATTGTACTTCAGTACTTATGAATGTTAACTTGTTTTGATGAACACTAAAAATTTTGAAAACTGTTGCAAATTAATTTCCTGGCAAGAGCAAAATGGCAGATAATTCATATAGACTATAGAATCTCCTGCTAGTCATGCTTGACAAGCAAGACATGATGAGTTTCTTCTGCTTCATTTCTCCAACTATTTTGAAATGGAAATGAGGGAAGGATGTGATGTGATTCAAAAGAAAGGGAAGGACTGAAATTTTTCAACTTATGTCATACTATGATTTGTAATTAATACTGAATTTTTGTCTATTGTAGATTTTAAATTTCTTTTTGAAAAGAAAATTTCTGTTGAAAAAGAATAAATAACATAGAAATAAAGAACATATAGATTAAAATTTCCTGTTTGCTTGGGATAAAAGGGATAACATCTATCCCTTATACTGATTACACTGTATTTACACTGAGTCCTCATCTTCAAAGGTTATGTTGGCCCTAAATTCACTCTGTCTGGGATACTTTGGTCTTAATGTGCATGTAGTATTACAAGAAGTTCATAATAGGACCAAGCAACCTGTCCCAAAAAATAATGTAGATTTTAAGCCAGGCCACCACTCGGTCCCAGCAGTTGCCTGGATCTACTTAATAAACATAACAAGGAGTTCAAACATTAGTGGTTTTTTTGTAGNCCCTGAGCCTTAAAAGGAGACAAATATCTTAGCCACTAAAGACTTTTACCGATGTCAACCTCAGAAAGTTTATAGGTTTTTGCATCACTTAAGATCATGAGTGGTGAAATCCACTGGAAGTCAATGAAATACTTAGGCACTTCATTAAGCTAACAATTCTATTTAACATAATTATGTAATGGAAAGATGACACAAATACTGTGTCATCACATGTTATGCAGGAACAGAACAATGTATAGGGATTACAATTATTTGACTTACTAATTAAACCTCCCATTTGACCTCTTTGCTACAAGTTTAATTTTATAAACTCATCATGTATGTCATTTCCTGAGTCATGGAGTAGTTAAACTGTTAGACTATATACAAATTTTATGATGACCTTGCTGGGATTTTCTTATGTGTTCAGGGGTTGGTTCTGTTTGCTGACAATGCTCTGAAACAGTGGTAGTTAATCAAACTCAAAGCCAAGAGACCTCTAGGAGCTTGGTTCAAAGGTCATTAAAATCAGTAGAAAGATTTCATAGGCATCATGGTTTAAGACCAAGTGACAGCAACATGAAGGTTAAATGGTTTTGTATATCAAATCACAAAATAATGCAATTGTTTGAATTGCCCAAGTTCCCTCTTCAGTCAGAGAGAGTACCATCCAGGAGGGAAGTCAAAGGGAAGTTAGTGTCATGGACCCCACCATGCCATGTGCTACCGATAGAGACTAGAGCAAGCCTTCAATCCAGTTGTGTTCAGGTTTAGGGATATAAAACACATTAATAGAGATATGATTGTTACAAATCTTCTGATCTCTCTGGTGGATCCAATTAAATGTTTTCCTAGGATTGAGAGCTTTAATCACAATGTTCAACTGCATTTCTGACTTTAGTTTTAAAGGCATAAGCTTTAGACCTTCCATTCTTAAATTTGAAAAAATGTTTTGAAAACAATAAAACCAGTTTTCAGTTGTGTTCAGTCATCTTTATTGACCAAATTATTTTTTCAGAAACCTTCCTTTTCTCCCTCTTTGCATGCTAATTATGTTTGGAAAGACTGAAAAAAACCCCAAACAGTATCTTGGTGAGTGGATCTGAACTCAGTACTCCTACATTTTGATTAAGATTCAAGTCTTTTTTTAAAAGACAGAAACTCACTGATGATTAAGTTCTGTTTACTCATGCTTCTTTATGTCCTACTGATGATGTAAACTCTTTTCAGCTGTGTAGTTAAGCTGTGCTCATAATGCCCAGAATTGCCAAAAAATTGCAGTCAGTCCAAGAATTTGTTTTTAACCATTTCTGTGCTGTAAATTTTTAGCTGGATATCAGACATGAAACTTCAGATATACTCTTGAATATGCTACACCTGATGATTGTTTATAACAAATTAGAACTGTTACTTATTAAATACTGTTCTGTATAAAGAAAACTGGACCTCTTACATCATCTAAGTAAGCAGTTTTAATTTGAAGATATATCCAACCACTTTACAAATTTTCATAAACATTCAGTTTGGCCTTCCAGTATCTTAAGAAGGCCTACAAGAAAGCTGGTGAGGGACTTTTTAGGGTCTTGGGTAGTGGTAGGACTAGGGGGAATGGGTCAAAACTAGAGGTGGGTAGATTCAGATTAGATATTAGGAAGAAGCTCTTCACCATGAGGATGGTGAGACACCAGCAGAGGTTGCCCAGAGAGGAGGTGGAAGCCCCATCCCTGGAAATTTTGAAGGCCAGGCTGGATGGGGCTCTGAGTAACCTGCTCTAGTGGGAGGTGTCCCTGCCCATAGCAGGGGGGTTGGAATTAGATGATCTTTAAGGTTCCTTCACACCCTGACAATTCTATGATTCTATGACTTGACATCAGCTTTTTTGTTTTTACTACATGGTTAATGTAGACAGAAAAGTGATACCATTTTTCACCAGTAGGAAAGCTATTCATATGACAAAGGTAAGTATAATCTACAAGACTTCATTTTAAATTTTGTAATGTAAAAATTTATTCTTATGACCAGTAAGGAATAGATAAAAGTACTTTGTTCTACAGATTTGAAAAATTATTCTTATAAGTCTGTTTTATGTAGTTAATGTTGTATAATATCTTACCCACGTAATAAAATGGAAAGTAAAGTTTAAATGTCCAATCTATCTCTTCACAGTATTATCTACATTCATCTTGTAGAAAATTCCAAAGTACTGAATTATGACTTGTGAGCATTAATTTATACACAGCTGTTTTACATTTAAAAAGCAAAATTGAACCTCTTGTTACTTTGATCACATAGATTGTCTGAAATTTGACAATTTGTTCAGTAGCATTAAGTCTCAATAAGAGCCCTGTGGTTCTTCCCTGAAGGAGAGTATTTTTTCGTCTACAATGTGGTTTAAATAATAACTCTCTCTTACCTGCAATGCTGCAGTCAGAAAATAAGTAAGAGATGTTATAACAGTATTACATACAAAAAAGTTTGATGAAGTGAAAACCATGAAGCTGGTGAAGTTATTTTAGTTGAAAAAAAATCAGTTTATTAGTTTTAAAAAAAACTGTTTATTGTTCTGAATGATAACTCCTAATATTCCTTGAGTATGAAAATACAGAAAACTGTCTCTTTTTTCCTCTTTGCATAGCTTTAATAAGACGACGACTCTTCAGGAAAAAGTAAAGTTCGCATTGTTTATCCTACAGAAAGTAGGATACATCACTTTGATAGAAAACTGATTAAAACAGAGGATGCCACAAGGGGGGGTTCATGTTTAATGTCTGTATTATACAACTGCTATTAACAACAGCCAAGGATGAATGACTCTTTGCACACATCAAATAGCAATTATTTTAATTTTGTATTTATTTTCAGCCATAGTATCTCTATACTTTTTAGTTAGACACTACTGGAATGAGTGCTATGAATCCACAAAAAAAAAAAGCAATTCCCTTGGTTGAGGAAGTTGTAGGACAATTCATTTCACACTACAAAATATGTGTCTCATTACAGGGGAAAATAGAAAAATGTTTACGGGAAAATTAGTACCATGAAAGTTGTCCCTCTACTCTGCCCTGGT
>VYZX01027930.1:7098-28304 GCA_013401335.1 Brachypteracias leptosomus | reverse complement strand
TCCATGCAACAACTGTCAGACGTGCGATAGTGTCTCACACAAAACACACAGAAGGAACTATAGAATTAAAATGCACAATTCATAATTGTAAGCAATCCTTGCTACCTGCCATTATATAGAACTGTAAATTTTTCATCAACCAAAATTCTCAGAACCAGCTGAAGACTCTTACAAGCATTGTAGCTGCTCTCCACAGAGACAGATCGGCTTAGTGCACAGCAATCAGAGCCATGGGAATGATTTTCAAATTAGGGCCTCTTTGTGAACGATCTGTAAGCAGCTCATGGCTCTGACAAAAACTACTATTCCAATTTATTCCACAATAATGTTTGCTAGTCTCTTGTCTGATCCGATCACCAATGCTAAGTTTCACTTATCTGACTGTTACTAGATACAAGACATATGGTAGATACACACTACATGCCCCTTCAATCCAGAAACTGAAAAGGGTGAGCAGTGCAAATGTCTTTAAAAATACACATTTCCTGTAATATTTTTGCAAGTAAAATACCAGGTCCTGCATAAATAGGGAGAACAAGCATAGAAAATAACTTAACCTGCAGAAGTCTTGTAAAATGTGAATAAATATTTACACAAATAATCAACCTGGTTGTTCTGGTTCATATTCAAATGATGAAAAGTACACTCGTGTTCTTTACTGGTTCAAATACTTTAATGAAATGTAAAGTTTAAACCAAATCCTCTGAAAACAATGAAAGCATTGTGACTGTATTACTTAAACTGTCTGAAAATGACAAAAAATTCTTTACCAATATCCCTCATTTGAAAAATTACATAGAAAATCTTCAGCTTTGTTTGTATACCTAATCAATAGAACAGGTATATCTTCTACAGTCTTAGTACATGGAAATAGTACCTTGCTCTGTATTTTAGAGAATCTTAACTGA
This sequence comes from Brachypteracias leptosomus, assembly GCA_013401335.1. Lineage (NCBI taxonomy): Eukaryota > Metazoa > Chordata > Aves > Coraciiformes > Brachypteraciidae > Brachypteracias > Brachypteracias leptosomus. The sequence continues at coordinate 27,396 of VYZX01027930.1, read as the reverse complement.
TTCTCCTCAAAATATCAAACACATTCTCCCAAATGCATGTTAGTGCTCTGAAAAAAACTCTTGGTTTCAGAAATACACCTGATATAGCCCATTACATACATGTTTATTTGTATAACAGTAAAATCTGTATTACCTAGAACTGATACTTTTTTTCAATATTCCACAAGTAACACAGCGAGCAATAATGCCTGCGTCTACTGTTCTTTTGTATTTAGCCTTTGAGTCAGCTGTGCAAGGAGGAAAAAAACCCAACAGCCCCTAAAAGCCAAATTTGAATTTGCTTTGGTTGACTTGAGCTGATACTAAGACTGTTGCAAAGGAATATGCTGCCTAAACACTAACAAAACTCACCTCTGCCGTTCTTTTCTCCAACTAAACTTCCACTTTCTACCTCACCTTTGCACAACATACTATGCATCACACATCTTGTAGAACAGATTGAGATAGAAAATTGGTACTTTACATTTTATATATCAACACAAAAAGAACAATCTTGAAATTCTTGTTTTGTTAACCGTATAGCAAATTTCTTTCACCTGTTCTGAGCTCATCATGTGAGCACTGGATCCTGTGATCAACTTACATTTGTTGAACAGTTGAGTGTTTGCAAAACTAATTAGAATTATCTTTTATTCTTCTGTTGTTCCTTTTCCCCATTACCAGCAGAACAAGCCATATTTTCCCTTAACAATGGCAACATCAATTCACAATCTGACAAGTCCGTAAGACACACATTTTAATTGCTCTCATAAGTTAAAAGTTCTCTCTAGAGAATCCTGTGTTGCATAAAACATGTCTCAATGGTTGGGTGAATATACAGATACAAGATCTCCTTGGGATTTCCAGTGATCAGTGTTTGGAAACAAGCAAACCACTGTCTGTCAGTTCAAACTTGTCAAAACTTTCAGATAGGATTTAACAAGTGTTCTAATCATTCCTTTAATGAACAATTCCAAGTGCACAGAACATCTGCATTTTGGAAATCTGGAATATTTCCAGCTAAGACTTCTACTCATTTTCCCCTTTTGGAACAAATCAGCAGATATGTCCCAATTGTACATTTCTCAATTTCAGGAGAGAGCTTCCAAAGTAACATGGAGAAGAAGAGAATTTTATTTCATAAACACAGCTAGCAGCATTAGAAGAAAATAAGCTTTTGCTTTAGGAATATCCACACTAAGTAATTTTCATTGGGTTTCTTATTTCTGACTTCTACAGTTAAGGCATGAAGTCTGGTACTGCCCTTCTAACTCTGCACTTAGAAGAGTATAACCTGTATCAATCATATCTAAATTATTCAACATGCGTGCCAGTGGAAGATAATGGAAATTTCTTAAAAGCAATTCATAGCTTTTATATCAAGTTCAAGACTTCCATTGTTAATCACATGTTAATGGTCTTGGTTCATTCACCATTTTGGGAACATCAAACACTAGGAGAGCTGGTGAATGGAACAGGGAGTATAATTACAACTGAAACTAGGGTTACCAGCAGTCAAAACGAGATCAAATCATTACAACTGGGTTCTGTCATACCTCCTCAATACAGAGTAGAATCATAGAATCATAGAATTGTCAGGGTTGGAAGGGACCTTAAAGATCATCTAGTTCCAACCCCCCTGCCATGGGCAGGGACACCTCCCACTAAGATCCGGTTGCCCAGAGCCCCATCCAGCCTGACCTTAAAAATTTTCAGGGATGGGGCTTCCACCACCTCTCTGGGCAACCTGTTCCACAGGCATTATTCCACAGGCACCTCTGAGCCTTGCAGATCATACTGTTCTGCACAGTACGGTGCATATGATTACTTCAAATGTGTTATCATTAAAATACACCGTTACCTTTAAAGATTTTTCTAATAATACATGCTAGCACCTAACAGGTATATTTTAATAATTACAAAAATTCAGTTACCCTTTTGTGATATTGATCATCCATTTTCAAATCTGCTATTTGTAACAACAGTGAGCCAGTAAACATTTCAAACTGTGAATAACACAGTATTGTAGAATAAACCATCCTGCTTTTTAAAGAGTGTCTTTACCTATGTTGACCATCCACACATCACAATGCAAGTGTCAACACTCCTCTGAAAGCAACTCTGCTTTCACCAATCTTAGGACATATGTTATTTTCCTGAAATGCTGGGCTACTGCTTACACTAAAACAGCAGGATGAAGACCTAGCTAAATATTCTGCCTTATCCTGATACGAACGACTAGTTTTCCCTTACTGCTATGCTCCTGACTAATAAAAAATACAAACATTGTATGAAGGATCTTCATGGAACCTTAAGAAGTCATTTGGATGTCTTGTTCTGGCATGCACAGGAATCAGTACTGGGAGAAAACAACCACAACAATGTAGTTCTTCCAGATATTTTCCTGAATCTTTACAGTTTTATAGGAGAGTCGAGCTGAATCATACATGAGGCATTCTGTTTATTGATAGCTATTCTAGGATTCCAAGTAAAGACAAGTGTTGACAAAATACTTTCCCCTGTATCTTCCAGTTTCCAAGTCATTCCTGATCTACTAACTTCTCTAATCCTGGAAAGTAAATTCTCAACCCTGCTGTAAAGTTCAGGATGAGTAGGAACACTGTCATGGAGACAAGTGACCACTTCATTAATCTATGTTAAGTATCAAGAGCTGAATCAACTACTTATCTGATTCAGTAAAGAGTTCTCATCATTTCAAAGCAAAACCTTTCCTAGACTTCATTATCCAGCCATAAAAGAGATTTGTATTTCAAGCTGATCCACCACACATATAAATTAACATAATTTGTGGAACATAGATTTACTCTCTTAAAAGCTGGTATGCTTTGCAGCAGTTGAGCAACTGTTTTGTATTCTCACCTGAATATCACATTTACAGTGTATTTTCCTAACATTTATTTATTTTAGCTAGAAAGTACGTGCAATCTGACATAGCTGGAAGCATGAGAGCAAGCACTCAGCAAGCTCCTTGGTGCCTATCTTTGAGACAAAGCAGCTATGCAGAAATCATATTTGAAAGCCTTTATGAATTATGATTCTGCCTATCTTGATATAAAACACATCTTTATTTTCTGAACACTTAGAACAGTAGCATCCAGAAAAGGCTTTTTTTTTCTTCTTCTGAACAACGCGTGCACAGACATCACCATATTAATGTCAACTGACAATCCTGAGGATGACTAGTACATATAATGAAAAATTTAACAAAGATCTTTCCTGCTTAATGCCCTTGACAGACAGGATGATTAAACTGCACAACAGAAGTTCACGAACCTATTTAGATAGCTTCCATAAATGCAATTCATTGCCTGAGAAATCAAGAGAACATCAGATGGAATAGGTCATAAGCAAACAAATGAGATAACATACCAATTAGAACTAACACTTTCCTTAGGTAATCAGACTTAAGGCACTGACATCCATCCAGACAGACATAAAAAGGAAATCAGTTTAAACAATTTTGGCAAGTAGCATGCACATTTGCATCTCTAAATGAACTAGAGGACTAACAACAGAAAGTTAAAAGACAAACTTTTGCTACATCATTACCTTACTACACCATTCAGAGTTAAAAATGACTCGTAACTCCTCCCCTCTCTTTTTGGCTACTTTTTGTCAAGTGTGGACACTAAGAGTTTCTACCTGTAAGAAATCTTCAAATTTTCTGAGTTGTGTATTATCTCAGGTTCTTGGAAAGTAAGTGGAAACCATAAAATTCTAATATGTTCAGAAGTCATGGCACTTTTATCTAGAAGTCTAATGATTAAACTAAATGAGCTCTAATTAATTTAATTAGACCTTACTAATTGGTGTTTGAGTTGGCATTTCTGTTCTTATTTTTTCTTAATTTTCTAGTTTTCTGATTTTCAAAAAGAACTCATAGAAAACAGATCTCAAGACAGCAAAGACAACTTGAATTGGTATAAAAATTTTACTTGTATAGTCACAGAAAAGCTCACAAAGAAATACTGTGCATTGCTAATAAATCTGAGCATGTTCATAAAGCATATGATAGAACGGTATATCTGAGATATGACTAGCTATTTAAGAGATGAATTACGAGGAACATTGCCATGGAAATTGAATATAACAACTATTCATAGGCAAAAGAGAGTTGCAAAGCTCAGTGGCATTTCAGGAGATTGACAGCAAGTTCTCTGTTAAAGGAAAACCTGCAACAGCACAAAAAAGCATCCCCTGACTAGTAACAGATTCAGTCATGAACATTCCTCTTGTAGACAAAATCATATTTAGCAAAGAGATATTCTAAAGATACATGAAAGGTTTTAGTAGTGTGGGGCAACAGAAAGGCTGAAGAAAATTATTCTCTCCAGATTCTCTTCCCTTCTGCTGCAAACTCTAGAGGAAAAAAAAAATAAAATCAGGCAGTCTTAGCATCTATGTTAATGAATTGAGGTGTTAATCTCTTCTCCCTGGTATCCACTGACATGATGCGTGGGAATAGTTCAAAGCTGTGCCAGGAGGAGTTTAGATTGGACATTAGGAAGCATTTCTTTACCAAGAGGACGGTCAAACACTGGAACAGGTTTCCTAGAGAGGTGGTTGATGCCCCAAGCCTGTCAGTGTTTAAAAGGCTTTTGGACAATGATATTAATAATTTGCTTTAGCTTTTGGCCAGTCCTGAATTGGCCAGGCAGTTGGACTAGACATAGTTGCAGGTCCCTTCCAAGTGAAATAGCTTATTCTATTCCACTGCCTTCAAATCTTGTATGAATCACTACAAAATTAGAAAGCTAAATCCACAAACTTGTATAACTGTTAGAAGCAAAAATTTATGTCATCATATGATTCTACCCAAGCTTTGGGTATATATCAGCTTTGGTAGTGAGACTCGATCAGAGCCTCTCTGAAGCCATTACTTACTATTGCAATAGAAATACTTAATAATAATTGATGCCCCATAACTGGTAAATGTGATGTCTGAGTTTCAGAAATATGCCAGCATCTGACTTGGCCTATGTTTAAAAATTCACAAGCTATTCCACAAAACATATACTGCAGAAGAAAAGGTTCATCATTATACAGGATTATTTAGAAGAAACTTGTACTGCTTAATGAAACAAAACATGGACTTTTGGAGGTATTTTATTTGGTGGCATCTTTTGGAGATATTTCATTCAGTGTTAACTTCAGTGATTTTGGGTGAACTTTTACAATGACAGAAAGTAACACAGCCTATTATACTGTGGGAATAGCAAAAATAATTAACAGGCAACCAAGCATTTCAGATCACCACTAAGCCTGCCAAGGGAGGGGAAGGAAGATATATTAAAAACTCATGCAATGTTAGTCAGTAATAAAAACCTGTTCATTATTCTCCTTTCATTTTAAAGGCTAAGCTTTTTGTTAGCATTCAGTATGGAGAGTTATATGGTAAATAATTCAACCATTCTTTAAAATCACATTTATCTCAGAAGAACAGAGCTCAGGAGCTGCCCTTCTTTCTTCCCTGGAAAAATCCCAAACCAACACAACTGGACTTTATTCCTTATCTAAAATATGAGCATAGAGATGTACCAAACAGAAATCAGCCTGAGCCAACACAAAAACATCACAGAGCTCAGGAGGCAAAAAGATGGAACAGAAGAGGAATAAACTCTGATACAAGATTTTCACAGATGATCAAAAACTGACCCTAGGCCTTCCTAACTGATGGCCAGCAAGCCTTATTTTAGATGGCTAAAGAAGAAAATAATTCCTGCATCCTTTTCCTAAGCAAGGGAAAATAATAGTTCCAGCCAGCAAGAAAGTTGGTTATTAAGATATTGCTAGCATGAAAATTAGACAGTCTGAGATATCTAGCAAAGGTATGATTTACAAGGCAGATAACAAAAGTAATTTCACTGATGAGTGGGCATAGATCAGAGAGTCAATTCTGCCATCTGAAGATAAGAGGCCATTTTTGAGATTTCCATTAAAAACACACAGGCTGGCAAACTGCAAATGTTCTAAAACAAATGTAAGAAGTTGTTCGCTGCTTTGAAGTAACCTTTTAGAAAAAAGGATTGAAAGCTTCCAATCTTTACACAAGTATTCAGAATCTGTGAATAAGGTGTTTGGTTTTTACCTGCAAACTAATTCACTCATTGTCTGGGCCATGATCCCAGGGTGACATACCTGTCCATGAAGTTTCCTGCTGGCCTGTTTCACTCCTCCTAATTAGCACTTAGCTTCGGTCCCTGCTCTGCCAACCTGTTACATGTAGAGGGATCAGAAAGCTGATCAGATGGAATGGAGCTGACTTAGCCATATGGGAGCTATATTGGTAGCATCTTAAATGGGTAGAAAATGATGCACAGAAAAGAAGCGTTAGGGAGAAGCGACATAAAAGGGAAATCAAAAGGAATGGGGAAACAGGCTACTGGATAGAGAAGATGCATGAAAAGGAGAAGAGGAAAGGAAGAGAGTACAAAGGGAAGAAGAGAAACAGTAGTAAGAAAACATTGCCTTATATTCATCTCTCACCATGGAGTTGTTAAAGAATGGTAGGTTAATGCAGGGGATGCACAGGGGGCACTATGAAGCACACATCACATCAGATCAGCTACAAAGCATTCTCAAATCATAAATGAGGCAAAAAGCTCCATCACTTCCAATAAACATGCTCTTCTCGGAGTCTCTGAAAGCTTTCAGTCTCTGGAAAGGGAGAGAAGTGAGGCCTGTCATTGCCTTTCAATTTTCACAGTGAAATCAAAGCACTTGCATGCCCTGGACAATAACCAATATAAGTAAGTGAAGTAACTGGTGAATTAGTTAGGAATAATAATGCTCAATTAGCACAAACCTGCAAAATAAACTGACCTGCACAGGCAGAAAACAATCTCCTTACTCCTTAATGTTGTTTCTACCATCATCAGTCACAGTGCAAAACAATTTCTGCTTCAGTACAAGAACCTTGCTGTTCATAATATGAGTTTAGATAGGAAGACTAACAGAAGAAAATTAACCCTATTATATCTAACTGAAACTCCAGATAAATCTTAATCCAGTAAATTTTTTTCACAAATCTCTTCTGAACTAATTCACAGGAACTTGATGCCAAATCTCTTAAAACCCAAGAGAAAAGTGAGAAAATCCAGAGCCCTCTGAGGCTAAAAATGTAATTCATATTCACAAATCACTTCAGGTATTTTGATTTTTATTATAAGTCAGAATTAAATGAAACTTCAAACCAGCAAAAATATTATTTCTCCATATGTGTTGAATCCCAGCACCAGTGTTGCCTATAGCTAGTGGNCACCCCCAAGTCTGCTCTCCAGTATATCCTCTCCCAAGTATATCCATATATACTTGGATCTAGATGCCTGTGTCTAAGATCAGAGATCAAGAGGGACATCTCTGAGTAAATGGTAAAAAAAGAAAATCCACAGAAAAGGCTTTAAAATAGACTGAACTAATAAGCTCAATATTCTTTATATTAAATAGTTAACTTCTGCATTCTGCTTTAACTATTAAAAGTATGGAAAGTGGGGGTATTTTCCCCAAAAAAATTTTCCTATCTGTAAATGGTCACATCCCATCCATCCTCCTCTGCTGCCACTTCATCCTTTGTGATTCTGCTCCAATTCCTGTCTACTTTTGCTTTCTTCAAAAAGCACATGAGACTTCAGGAGCTACCAAAAGATGTGCTTAAATTTCCCTGAACATCTAAAGCTCAGCATCATTTCTGTTTGTTTTTCTGCAAGATCAAATATGTTAATAAAAATGATTGTTAAGAATTGTTTTCTTATTGATACGCCATGGTCTCCTGAGACAAACTGGTTTTCTAAAGGTCTTTAAGTCTCATGATGATCAAAATTCAGACCTCTACCCTGATGAACAATAGGTATCTTTATGAAAAGATGTAATACATCACACATAACCGCAACTATAATACAAAATGAAAATTATTTCAGTTTGTATTTTCAAGGGATCATTTATACATTGTTATACTCTGCTGCCCTGGTATTGCTGCCTATTAATTTATGCCCTCTGTACCACATAAAATAAGCAGTATCAGCTATCTATATCAGCTTCACCCTTTTCAGCTAATCAGCTTTAGCACTTATTTCCCGGTTAATACATGTACAATAATTTATTTTGCTCTAAATACATTATTTATATTTTCTCAACTACAAAAGCCATTGAGAAAACTGCACATTGCTTAATCCAGGAAAATCAGTTTACTAGCAGATGCAGCAAACTTGCATTCCATAAATCCTGAAATAATACTGAAATTTGAACATTAAATTAGACTAAACAAATATATCACGTTTTAAAGATTAAAAACATTTATAAGCATCTATGCAAGAAAATTAGAGTTTTGTTGGGTTACAAATTTCTCAGTATGCTAAATCAGAAAACAAGTTCTGGAAACAGGGAATTAATATCTGATTTTTTGTGTGTGTAACAGCAAAGAGACACATTCTTCGATAATTTCATTTCGACTAGAAAAAGTAATTTCAAATTTAGCTGCGGTAACTCTACGGAGCTTAACCTCTAATATTCAGGAAAGTAGTTCAAAGAAGCCTTTACAATTGCTTTAGATTTTAACAATATTCTAAGACATAGTCGGGACTCCTTAAGAAAGTATGTATTTTTTAAATTTTTTTTTGCCTTCAATTGAAAATAGCTATATATTAAAAAAAAAAAAAAAAAAAAAGTATGTCGTTCGATCGCTCAGTTTGTGGTCAGCTGACATAGAACTTGTAATAGAGAAGAGAGGTTAATCTTATTTCCAGATGGAAGTGGCATCACCCTTGCTAAGATCTACAATATAGGAAGCAGACCAGAAAAAAACATTTTATCTGGAAATCTAAATACAAATGCTTTCTCTGAGTAACCACAAGGGTTATTTAACCCTTAGAAAATTCAACATGGATAATCACAGTCACTATCTATGCCAATATACAATGAACACTGAAGTGCATCAGAGTCAACAGGAGCAGAAGTAGGATGGACAAGGCCATGCTACTGACTTCCTTTAAAACCAACATATTTTTTTTTTAACATTACAAACCTTACGTGATTTTTTTCTGGTTGTTTGCAGTTCTGGTGACTTCTGGGTATATGAGCCCAGTCATATACCTTTCTACTGGCAGACATGGCTCAAGAATATATCATGCTTTAATTGCACTAAAACAACATGAGTCACAATTTCTACTAAAATTTTAACATGTGAACATCCTTGAGAAAGAAAAATAATCCAAGAGCTCAAATCTATAGTTGAAAGATTCACAGAACCTAAGCAGTCAGAAGAAATCCTTCCTTATTTAGCAACACATCATAGTACACACACACAAAAAGCACAAGGTGATTCCTAAAAACTACCACCATGGATCGATCCAAAGTCACACATATTACAAATCAGATGATAATCAGTTGAATTTAAGTAGTCTGAGGAACTGGAAAAAAAATCAGAACCAACACTGAAAACTCATCCTGACTGAAACAAAAATTAGGTAGTAGATGGAAAGATGAGCAGGGAGGGAGTGTGAGAATTTAATTTGAGGCTGAAGGGAGAAAAATCCATTTTTACGCTACTTACTCCTGTAGGTTGAAATATCAGTCCATCCACTTCATGGCTAACTTCTCTGGCAAAGCTTCCTTCCAGGAGCTGTAGAATAAAAGCAAAAGAAATCTTTTTTCCATAGAGAAATATTGCACTTAGAAGACTGCACATCAAAGTAGATTACATGCTACTACTGCAATCGTATGCTAGTAAACTGCTTATTTATGGTTTAATGTTAGAACTTGAGAAATGTCAACGTAGAAAGCCTTAACAAATTAGAAGTTTTTACAAAGAACACTCAAGAATGAAACAAGTTTCAGGGAGGTGAATCCTTGCAGTTTTATTCAAGGAAAATGCTTTTGTCCAAGAAGAAACAATGACAAATCAAGATGATTCTATACATCAAAAGATGAAGAAAAATCAGTTCAGATACAGGGGACTACAGTCATCTGTGGCACAATTAAAAACACATCTGCCACTTTAACACCAAAGTAGTGCTTACATTAGACTGTAACTATGCACTGAAAAAATATTTCAGGGCATTATTCAAGAATTCGTGTTTGGCAGACTCCCTAACTAGGGCATAACCTAGTAACGCTACTGTAAAACAACTGTCTGAATTCATTTGGATATTGAATATTCTGGTTTACATTTTCAAAGACTGTGAATTTCATATGGAGGTGAATACATCCATCAAGATGCATTTACCAGAGAAAAAAACCTAACTAAACGAACTAATGCAACCAGCTAATCGACAGTTATTAGAATTGATTATATACTTCCATGTTAAATTATGACTTGCCTAAGGAAAAGCAAATAACCAATGAGAACTACAAGTGAGAAGTAATAGTAACAATTAGGAGAATTGCTAGACTACCTCTTTATGAATTTAAATTTATGTTTAACCATAGAGATGAAGAATCTATCCTGAAGTTGCAGGTACTTTTAGTAACATTTGAAAAAAAAAAAAACCAAACCAACATATAAGTAACCACATGGTCATAAAACAAATCAAATACACAACTCAATAAATCACAGTCCGTTTTAAAAGCAGTATTTCGGCCTAGACTGTTAATTTTGTTCCATTTCCTTTATATTCAACTTAACTTATTGATGAACTGACTAAATTATTCAAATGAACTAAGTAAAGGACTGAAGTATGAAAGGAGTTGAGAATTAACTTTTGTATCTTACTGTGGGCTGTACAACTCAAAGTAATGCACTTACACGTTTCATGGATCAAAAGCCTGATGGCCAAATATTTAAAACAATAATAATTGATCAGAATAATTGATCATTTTACTATAAAACACTCTGGCTTTTTTCTTTATCCACATAGTCATTAGTATATTTGTGCTTACAGCTGCATCAACAAATACAACTTTCACTATTCAACTTTTAGATACAATTAAATCGAAAAGAAAATAATCTATGAGAGTGCTCTCAAGTGGTAAAATACTTTAAGAATATTTGATTCTGTGCAAGAAATCATTCAGCAAAACACTGGTTTTCAGTAGAGAAAGCTCATACTTGGAACTTGAAGTTGTAGCTTGCATTTACCTGATATCATTTTGAAGCTTACAGCCCAGGCTCACACTCTCTACCAGGTGTCTACAAAAACTAACAAAAAACAATTCCCAAATTCTTTCATAAATTAATTGTTAGTCTTTCTTCATCAGAACAATGAATACATTGAAATACTGAAACAAATGTTTAAAAATTCAATTTTTTTTTTCTTAATTTCTACACAAGCTAAGTCTTCTGTGGATCACTTGCAAGGTTACTGTGAGGTTCCAAAACTGACTGGCCAGTGAGAAATCTGTAATAAGAATATGCTTTATACTTAGGAAAACACATGGGAAACATTTCATTAAAACCAAGTACAAAAAAAACCACTCTGAATAATAACAGCAATAACAATAATAATAAAACTTTAAAAAAAACCAAAGTAAACTTCAAATTACCTGAGACTATATTTTTAATACGTTTGTGGTAGGCTTATTAAAAGGCACTAACCAAAGTGGCAAACAGAAACCAACCAACTCTGTTTCTGCTTATCTGAAGATCTTAAAGGAGGCATAATTTGAGGACATCTTTACTTTGGTGTTGGAGCTTATATAAACTTCAATGTTTATTCTTTCCCAAAATAAAACTTAAGAATATAGAAACAATCTTTTAATTTGGAGTGTGCGACTCACCCATGCAAAGCATAAAATTAATATCATGCACTGTTTCACCTGTAGCTCTCTCCATTCTTGGTCTACACATGGATTTAGAAAATTACATTAAAGCATTATTACAACCTTATAAATGGAGAGGAAAATGTAAATTAAAAAATACATTCTGGTATTCCTTTTCATTCACTACTCCACCAGAATAATAAAATGCAAAGGAATCCCTCTTATCATCCTGATACTCAGCTGCAGACTTGAACTTGTTCTCATTTTGGACGTCCATAGTGTTCTCACTAAGACATGTCCTCCCAAGTGTCAATTAGATATCAAAGAAAAAAAGGGTTTAAAAATCAGAGCAAGCCTCAACAGATAACTAAACCTCTTTGTAATCCCAGTTATGCTGCTTTCATTCTCAGTTATGCTGCTTTCACTCTCATTAAGTCAATTACAAGCATTTGAATGATAACACTCTAGAAAGGATTAGCAATTTGGGGGAGGGGGAGAAGGAAGTGGGAAGAAGGGAATGGAAATTTTCTCCAAGATTCTTCCCATACACATTTTCTTGAGAATTAAACTATTTAGGGGTTGTCTGTGAACAGCAGAATATATACCCATTGAATATTGCAAAAAATCTGGAATGACAGGAGCATGAGCAGAAAAGAAATGTTTGACATATAAGCAAGTATTTTTGACGCTAAAAAAACCCAACAGTTGATGTAACAGTTTTAGGTTTATAAACTTGAAATGCAGATATCGTGGCTCATCCAATGCTTAACTTTCCACGCATGTTAAAATTTCTAATTAACTTGAACAGTACAGTCTTTTTTAATCGGCGCCATGATAAATGGCACACCTGCTTGACTGGGATGACTGCCAGGGATCAAATAAAATGCAATACATCTCAATGACATTTTCTAAAAGATGGGTAAATGATGCATGTGAGCCAGTTCTTCTGGCATGCTACTCCTTGTAGCCTCATGGCATCTATTTCCACCTGTGAACCTCTTTGTTCACTTCTTGCAGCTTCCTGCTCCCCCATGAACATTGCAATAAGCCATATACTCGTAAGACAGTTTATCTTTTAAAACTTTTTCTTTCATACCATATAACTAAATCAAATTAAAAATTTATTACTATATCACAGTCCCAGCGCGGAACTCCCTGGTTTTGTAGCTGATTTTGGTGTTAAGTTTTAATTCTTGGGAGCTCTTTTATTATTTTTAATATTCCTCTAATGAAAAGAATGGTATAATGGCACAGAAAAAGTAGAGCTGCACACTGAGTGACAGGGCAGCACCATGTCACCAAAGCAGCACTAATAACCTGCTGAAGCTGATTGTGCTAAAACACTGAGTGAGTCAGCAGTCCTTGAGTGGATAATTGAAAAAAAATCACACTTTGGAGATCTCTATACTTTGCAATAAAGAAATCACTTGGCTCCTCCAGCAGGAAAAGGAGAAAATCTTGGTGCATACAGATTCCATATAGCGCTGGCAGGTTTTTATTAATGTTTCTGTAATTCTGAGGCAAGTCACATGATTGTGTTTTCAGACATTACTTTATTCATAAAATAAGGCTGGTAGGTATTACTGTGCCTCTCCCTTCTCCTTACAAAAACTTATAGACATAACATGCTGCGAGTTACGCAGATTCCAAAACATAATAACGATTCTGCAAAGTCATACTGATTTTCTACAAAATAATTTGGCTAAGGTCCTTGCAAACAACTATCGTCAATCTGCTATGTAGCAATATGCAACTATTCCTAACCATTTTGACCATAATTCTGATTCAAAACTGATAGTGCTTGTTAGCCTACTGGACTACTTGGAGATGTAGAAAAATAATCTTTTTGAATTTTATAATACAAGACAAATTTACATCTATTTTCCTTGTTTTTTCAATTTCTGAACTGCTATCTGCTTCATTCAGTTTCAAGTCAAGTTGGAGCAACTCTGCCTGCACCAGCCCTCAAGCAGTTTTTCAGAGCCACCTTCAAATGACTGATGGTCTACCTGTTCACTCCACAGCAAAAGCTGAAAAAGGGAACATACTTTACTCAAAAGTATTAGCTATAAATAAACTACCCATGGAATTGTCAGTTAATTAGAATGTAGAACACCTTCAACTGTGAGCATACTGTCATTCCTAACTTCACAGAACCAGCATCTTCACTGGCTTAGGTTTCAGCCCAACTTACAGGACAACTCTTTCCTCTGATAATGACAGCCCTCAACATCAAACTACAAAGTAATTCTCACATTCTGACAACTGTCAGGTTTTACAGACATGAGCTCATCAATCTCTGTGCTGAAGATTCTATGAACTTAATATACAGTCTCCAGAGAAAGATTCAGAAGTTAACAGCAAAAATAACCATCCTTTTTCAAAGGAAATAATTATTTTGGCTCTTTCCTTGCACTTCTCTAAAAAAGATGAACTATTCTGCTTTTAAAATAGGATATCACTCCTGTTTTATTTTTACATGGATTTGTTTAAGCATGCTTGCCAGCTTCTGTATTTTTCTATTTTTACATGACAGCCTCCTCAATAGCTCTGTCTCATCTCAGTGTAGACTCCTTCATGAGATCTTAATTATGCAAGTTCAGTATAAAAATTATCTAATTTAACATTGGTTACCAATGTACTTAAAACATCCCAGAAAAAGTTTTACATCCAAAGCGGAAAGTACAAATGCTTTCACATGTAGAGTGGTTTAACAATGTTCAATAAAATACATCTGAATTTAATGTGTCTGCTAGTAAGAGAAGTATTTTTAACATACTTCTGCTAACTCACAAGATAAAAAATCATCTCTATTCTTACATAGAGACATCTCTGAAGAAAGGATCTAATGAACCACAAACCCAGCTGAAGATCTGTGTAACAAAACCAGCATTTCTGTTGGGTAGCCTCCCTGGATTTAAGTTAAAAAACAAACAAACATACACAAAACCCCTAACACCCAGCTTAATAAAACTATTTTGTCTAAAAATCAGAATTGAAATCTGGTCCTCGTTTGTTAGAGGTAGAAGAAAAATATACTAACAATAACCTACTAAACAATATCCTCAGAAATCCTATTGCTGAATAACATCAGAAAGCCTACAGAATGACTTTCATGTTAAGTTCAGTTAAGTTAAAATAATGCAAAAATAGTCTGGCTCAGATTCATCCCAACTATCACATCTCCCAAAATAAATCAATCGGTAACAGGCAATGATGGAGCCATCATACAAACTATTAACATTTGAAACTCCAGCAACATTACATTTGGAAAAGGAAGCCTCCTGGAAAAGAATTCAATATGCTGTTAGTGAAGTACAAGTTTCCTTTTAGATAATATAGAGGCTATTGTGTAATACTTGAAAATATTATCAAATGCAGCTTAATGTCAGGTGAGGGAAGCTGGTCACCCTAAGCTATGGTTGTATGGTTGTATTCTCTGTTCCTTCCTTCTCCCCAAAATCTTTTCAATTTCCACTCTCCTGAAGCATCATTTCTGTTTTTGGTTTGTTTCTACAAGCAGTGAAGGTATCAAGAATTAAATTGCTGTTTTCTATCTCAAAGAAAAAAAAGCATTAAATAGCATGTGAGTAATTATATACTGGGGGAGAGGGTGAGGTTTTATATATTCTTTAAAAAATCCCCTCAAATCTCAAACTTTCCACAAATAAAAGTTGGCTAATTCACATTTTAAGAGCAATAGAGCCCAAAGTAAAGGGTTAAAAGAAGTTTTTATTTTGGTTTGTTGACTGAAATTACTACAAATATACAGTAAAACTTTCAAAACAGTCTTTAGTGATTCTGGGGAATATACAGTTCGGGGAATTAAAGGGAGCACACCACTTCTGAAAAATGAAAAAAAACCCCAACAAACTCCAACCATACCTCAAACTGAATCCACTCAGCCTTTCATCTTTTTCACAGTCTGGATACTACTCACCTCACCTAGGGTTAGCATTTGAAGTAAAACAGCTGACCTAAACAAATCTAGTTTAAATTAACAGTTTGAGGGGAGATGGGAGAAGATCAAAGTCATACCTCTGGTAGTTCCACTACTTCCCTCCTTCCCTGCCCAAAACCAGACATAGCCTGGATCACCAGTTCAGACTAACTTTCAGACACCTGTGAGGATGAAACCCTTTCCTCTCATGCATATTTACGTTCCTGTTCAAGCGATATGCTCAGGTGCCAACTACTTTTTGGAAAACTGCAGTTGTTATGGAGAACCACAATCTTCAATAATATTTATTTCCCTTACAAAAACACAAATGATCTCTTACTATGATTTCACGTTTTCCTCAAAATCAGGACTAAAAATGTTGAAGCATCAATTTTTAATAATTTAACACAACCTGGTTTGCTTTGCATTATTCTCATTTCCTAATCAAAATATGATANCGGGCACCCAGTCAAGGTAAACCCACCACAACTACCTTATGTCAAATAAATTAGGTAAAACCATTATCAGTTGAAGTGTATCTTTACAGCAGGGTAAAGTCCAATTCTACAATGCATTCTTAATTATTCATTGTATTTGGCTATATTTAACTTCAAGATTTTGAATTTTTGTTTGCTGGGAAATGAGCAACAAAAAAGCAAGAAAGCAAATGCAGCATGATAACTGAGAGCACAGCTAGAAGACCACAGCTTATACTAAACATTCTTAAGCTGATATACTAAAAATACCATGAAGTTACACAAAATATTTCCTGGCCCATGTCAATGGTCTGAAATATCCACAAAGAGTACGATCAAAAACTGTAGAAATTAATTGCTTCCTAGGAAGTTCAGGCTTTATTTAAAGAAATTTAAATGCTAATTAAGAATCAATACATACTGAAGGGTAACTACTATATTTTCAGTAAACCAGTGAAATTATCTACTTTGCCCCAACTGCATAAGAAACAAAAAGTATAAATTTCTCGTTTGCTCATTACTTGAAAAGAAATTTCATGCTCTTGGGCTGTAAAATCAATGTCTAGTTCAAATTGGATGAAAATACTTAAAAAAAAATTAAAATTATGCTTAAAGCTCAAATCCTAGCTTTCACACAGCCATTCACTCAAGATGCTAATTCAGTATATAAACAGAGAAAAGCTGCAAATGTTATTTTGTCCATCTGAATGTATACATCTTGAACTTCATACTAACCAATAACTCAGTGCTAAACAAGAAGAGTAGAACTAAACTCCAAAAGTTCATTTGTGTAACAAAATCACAACTATTTTGAACTGTGTAATCTGTGGCAACATCTGAATAGTATTGTGATGAAAATTATACCAAATGACTGTGTAAAGACACACAGGAATTTTCTCAGTTGATAAAATTTAAAAATACATACCTTTTATAAAATACTATTTTACGGAAAGCATTTCCATTTGTTAATTTACTAAAAGCTCTGAAACCAATCATACCAAAAGACTAAAAATAACCTCTTTGCCAAGTTAATCATACAGAACATTTTGGCTCAAAAGACATAAAAAACACCTAATTACTGCAATGAATTTGTTCCCTATAAGAATGAAAGCAGATAATGGCAGCAATGTGAGACTGATGTTCACTAATATGATCAAGAGACTAATTATTATCCATGAATCATTTGTAGCATTCAAAACTTGATTAATGTCAGGTCAAGTTTAACATGTGATAGGTTTTATTATTAATGCTCAGCTATCCCACAGTTTGTCAGTTTAAGCGAGTGCCATCTGTTAGGTGTAGGAATAGCCAACAGCCACAACAAAAGCACAGGGGATACAACTGGTCACTGAAGTGCGTTTTAAGAATTCCATAAGGGAGCTACCCCGGTAATTTGAAACACATCAGACCAAAATCCAGCACAAGGAGACAGGAAATTTGTAGCCAAAAAAAGCGAGCACACAAGGCTGGCTTTTCTTATTTTAAAGCTTGACCAGAAGGGTTTTTAGTAATACTGATTTAGTTTCACAGATTGACCAGTTTCTAGAAATGAAAATTTGTTTGCAAGAGGAACACGCGTAGCTTCCTCTCTATACTCCATCATCTTTAGCAAGCATTCTGGTACAGAATACACTGCTTTACCCTTTGAAGCACCAATCACAGTATTCAAGTATATATGGCCCTAACCAATGGCTTATGTAGCAAAACACTGTTAGAAGACAATGAACCTGAAATTCATATTCCACAAGAAAACACTTCCTGAGTCTCCCACTTGCTACAACTACAGACAAAGGCAAGAAGAAATCTTTTTGCAGCAGGCTCACTTCCCAGTATTTCACAGCACTTTTCAGGTGGCCAGCTTTATCAGGAGTCACCTCTCCTATGCACGGCCCACTCACAGCTCTTGCAGGAGGACAGAAACTCACTTGCTATCAGAAGAGCTCACCTGGACACCTTCACTGAACCTCCACAAGCTCTGCTCTAAGAACAGCAGGAGCAGCAAGGCTGAAGTAACATGAAGGGGCAACAGACAGGTGCACGCACAGAGAGGAAGGAAGGTGACCTAATTCTACCTGGGTTTGCTCTGGTATCTATGCACACTCCTCTGGTCTAAAACTAGTTAGAAACTCAGCAGGAACACTGAAAGAAACATTTTTACCTCACAGCTATCACAGCTACAACAGTCCTCTCAGATGTATTATAAATATGTTCTCAGTTGATGTTTTTCTTGCATTCCAAGTGGATGAAGCTGCAAGGCTGTGGATTTGGGCTGCCACTAGCACCACTTGCAGTCTTTATTTCAGCTCCAAGTGCTCTGTTTTCTGGCTAAGAACATGATGTGCAGGGCTACCAGACTCCTTGATTTCTTGACGTAAAAGCCAAGTATTCTGAAAACTTGATGCTAGTAGGCCACAGACCATAAATAACATCATACTTCAAAGAACCTACTACTGTACTGTATTGCTGTACAGTTTCTTCCTCAATCATTTGCCCATATAATTTCATAGCTAATGACTGAGAAGGACCCAAACTAGTGCCTGGGCATTCTCATTCTAACTAGTGACACCATTCTTCATTGATTGGCTTTTTAGAGAGCAATTCTGCAGAAAAGTCTTTACTGGAGTCTACGTATTCTTAACAGAACAGGAAGGCAACAGAAATTCCTGTTTATACTCACGTGATGGGTAACAAGCCACATCTCCAAGCAAGAAAGCCAAAGAGACTTGTCCTTTCTATCTGCAACCTGTTTTGTGTCATGATTGAGGAATCTCTGAAAAAAAAAACCTTATTCCAAACACTGGACTCTCAGAGCTTTCCCAGCTCCTACTAGAACTGCTGCCAGTTTCACAAGGGACTGGTATAGCCTGCTTTTTTCATAAAGAACTTAAAGCAAGGGAAAACATATATATCATCTTCTGAAATCTGCTTCTTAAGTCTTTTCTACTACCCCTCTAAAAAGATTTACAGAAAAGCCATTTCCAGATATATGATTACCTGAAAGTTACGGTAGTCTGTGATGGGATACAATCTCCGATACTAAGAAGGTTGAAGAACTGCACTAGCAAGATTTCATTACTCAGCTGCAATGAAAAAACACGCTACAGTGAACAATAATAAAATATATTGTGGAGGTGGCAGGGAATTAAGTTTGATGGTTTAGGGGTTTTTTTAAATCTCTTTTTGATTTTGCAGCTAATTCATTAACTGCACTCTTTAAAGATGCTACTAACACCAGCTATATGCTGTGTTCCTTAATTATTTAGACAGAGACATTTTAGGAAAATGTAGAGCACGCTGCAGTAAGTCCCACCGAGATGGTTCTGAGTGAACAACTCCAAAGGTCACGTACCTAATATATTCAAAACAATATCCAAGAATAACACAAGTGCTGTGTGTATTAATGCTTAATTTGACAGCACATCTGCATTCCTGAATTCAAAATAAGCATTAGGCATTTCTCACTGTCAATCTCTTCTCAAAAACACAATTGAGAAATTGACATCAATTAACTACAATGTTTTCAAATGCTTCTTTCAAATAAGAGAAATGGCTGCTTCAAGAAACTTTAATTGACTTTTGAGATAGCCTCAATATGGGAGAAATATGGATTCCTTGAGGCTGTGAGGGAATGTCACTGCCAAACAGCAGTAATATTTCATATTTATTTTACCTGATGAAGAAACAGAGCAATACATTTCACAGCTTGGCCATTTAATTTACTGTGCTCTTGCCAATTCTGTATTTCAACCTGCAACATACCTTTTGGTTTTTATTTTAGGGACTGGGATTTTGTCCTACCTGACAGAGCACATCTGCTTGAGATGAAAGTTCTACTGGACCAAAACCTGGAGGTGCCATTAGCAAATTATTTGACCTATTTCCAAATTATCTATGATTTGTAACATTCCTGAATGAATGGTAGATACTCAGTAAAGTCTGTTATCTGATGGCCTCAACTGAGCAAGGTTCTCCCACTGCTTAGAAGCTCCCTACTACTCTGGGTTTGATCAAATACAATATTTAAAAGTTCTTCTGACGTCAAAGGAAAAAATACCATTGAACTGAGTGCAATGGGGCCAAGTACATTTCAATTTGCTCTCTAAATGATCTTCCAACATTACAAACTTGATAGAGTTTATCTATTATCCAGCCCCTGTGTAAACTGCTACAACATAATCTGGTCTCTGGTTG
>VYZX01027929.1:1425-64990 GCA_013401335.1 Brachypteracias leptosomus | reverse complement strand
TCAGACAGACCCACTACACATTGACAGCCACACACTGTCACTGTGGTTATGAAGGAAAGGCAATAAGATGGAAATATGAAGTAAAAAATAAAATTTAGAATAACTTTTATAATAATGCGTATACTCCAGGTTTGGTTTGCATCGTTCAAACCTATCTTCTTTGAATAGTCTTATATTTTAACTCAAGGGTTTCATTCGGTTCATTGAAATATATTTTCCATTTCACCATCGTTAATTGATCAGTATTAATCGATTGTCAGAGGGCTAAGATGTTAACCTGCCAGTTGCAGCTTCCTTGTATTTCACCTTTGTCTCATTTGCACCCGAATATACTTTATACGAATTCCTCCATCAGTAAGCAACAATTCACCACATAATGTTACAGAGTGACACCAGCACTGGGAGTTTGTTATGCATTATTAAATGATAATAACAACAACTAATTAAAATTTACTACAGGAAGTCTCATTATTCAAGAGTCACGGTTATAATGATTTAATTCTGCATACAATATTGATTTGTAAGGCAAGCCTTGTGCATGTTACAGCATTTTATTGCATTTAAATGCACTGATTAACAACCTTAGCCTTGCCTTGCTGACCATGACTTTGCCAGAAGCATGGGCCAAGAGAAAAGGAAAGCAGCATGACATTGCCTGGCTACATTGTTTATCACCATGATGACAAACAAAAGAGAAAGGTTGTAAATATTATACTGTTGAGAGTCTCTAAAAAACCCCCAGAAAAAAGGAGATTCCATAAGTTCTTGGAAAATAATGGTTTTGAATAATCTGAACTGTGCTTTGGTGTGTGGCATGCTGATCTCACATGTTCTCTAAATGAACACTTATCTTTTGCATTTGGAGGGTATGTGTATTACACTTCCTATATTCCAAAGATCGGTCAGCTGATTAAAATTGTTTACCTTTTAGTATATCAGAAGACTGTATTTAGTGGTATGACTTTGTAGACCAAAAGTCCTGCTTTCTAATGGGTTTAAATGTGCATATCAGAAATTGCACTTTTAGGACAAACATCTTTATCACCGGTTATCTTAAAAGTATACAGCTGTCTGATGTATTTTAAGGTGACTTATTTCTTCAGTAATCAGTCAAAAGAAAACTGTGTTTTTGTTTGCCAGGATTTGGGTGCAGAATGTTATTTTTCATTACTTTAAGTGTGGTTTTCATCACAATAAAAAAAAAAAACAAACCCAAAAAACCACAACCAAAAACCAAAGCCACCTTATTAGTGAAGAATTCTTCTTTCACTGCGGTTTAGTGAAGGTTGTCAGGGACTTAAATTGAGATTGGAATTGTTAATGTATCTAAGGGTTTCATGTAGCAGAGCTGTACAATAGAACTGTATGAAGGAAAAATGTGCCTCCTAGTGTAAAGAAAGGGAAAAATGTACTTTCCTGAAAATACTTGATAAATCACATTTTGATAGCTGCAAGCTGGGGATGTGATTAATTTTTCTTCAAAGAGATAAAGAGGAATAGCATATATTTAGTGGAGTGTTAGAACTGCTCTAGGGAGAAAGCCTACTATACACTATGGATGAATCTATGCAATAATTCCAACAGTTTAAAACCAGACAGAAATATAGTATTTATTTCTTCTGATAAATGTTTATGAAGCTAAGTAAATGCTTGCCTAATTTCCACACCTCATTAATAAGTACTATCAATATATGTTGCATAATACAAAGTAACAGCTTTAAAAAAATAGGGAGCTGTAGAAGACATTGTAACAAAAACACTATTTTGAAGGTCATTCTTTTTACTTAGGAAAAAGGATGACCTTCAAATTAGGTAGAATATTCTATTATGTCCTAAGTTATTAATTACAAATTACAAAGCAATTCCATATTCTTGGAAGTAATGTTATAATGCTTTCTACCAATAATACTGTTTGTATATAGGCTTTCTATTTCCAGTACATTAAAAATTGTTTGGATAAATGTGGCTGATAAATACCTGAGTTCCCACATTTTAATAAACCTAATACTATGGTGGCTTAGTCAAGTGATGTCAGGAGTATTAAATCATACTGTAATTCCAGTAATAAGTAGGAATATCTCTGTTGCAGTGGTTTAATTATGATTAAAGTTCAGAGTAATGGCAAGACTGTTTTGTATTACACTTGTTCATATGATAGGGTCCCATGTGGAGAAGCTAAGCCTTTCATGCAAAGAGCTTTGGTTTTACAGTGTCACTATCATTACACCCGGTAGGTGATGATGGTTTAACCTTGCGGGCATACCCTCAACTTAATCCTGTCTTTCGTTTTGCTGCCTCAAAAGTTTCTTGTCTTGGTAATATTGGAGTCCATAGCTGAACATCCTAAGGTGTAGGAAGAAATGTTAGTCTGTTAATGCCTAGGTCTAGATAAATCACTGTCCATAGTTATTCTTGTGTTTTCATAATATGAGACTCTATGTGAACTAAAATAGGAACATTTGCCTTTGAGTCATTTCCTCCATTTCATTAAACACAAGTTCATACCTCACACAGAATCTGACACTGTCACATTTAGCTACAGGCAAGTTGGAGTAAGAAAAACTGAAGTCAAGTTGGTGAATTAGCCTACTGAAGAGCTATAAAATGGTCTGAAGTCTGAATTAAATCTTAGCCCACACACTTTTTCTTTAAAAAGATAAATAAAATCTAAGACACGTAAGAGGTATTGCTATCTCTTTACATCTCTTTTCTGCCTCATTACAGTGAGGATTTAAAAATTGTCTTGGTGTAGAAAAGCGACTCTGCTACATCTGTTCCTGTTCTACTCTCCATTCCCTTATACACCAATGCTAATTGGAATGTAAGTCAGGATGGCATAATCATTGAATGGGCAGTGAAAGGGGAACCTGTCCCATTGCTTCTCTATGACAAACGCCTAAAGTGTCTGAACTTTCTAGCTGCTGCTGCTGTCCAAGATGAGAAATTGCAGGTCCTCAGCCATCAGCTGAAAAGGCTAGATAGGGCGTGGGGACTATTCAGGCTTGTAAGAAAAATTTAGAGGGGTTAGAGAATTAAATGAAATGGAAGGTTGCACATTAGGTGAAAACTGATGCCTGTGACTGCCATTGCTGGTGGTACTTAGGACAGTTTAAAACCACAGATGCTTTTGCCAGTAGTGCGGGCTAAAACAAAAGACTGATTTAAGGAATTGCTAGGTGTTATTTTCTCCTATTGACAAGAGTTATCTTACGAAGTTTTTCTTCTTATCACAGTAAGCCCAAATCTACTGCAGAGATTCATAGATTTTTTAAGTTTTAAAGCATCATCATTATCTAGTCAAACCCCTGCCATAGCACAGTGCGTAGAATTTTACACACAAGATTTCTTAAAGCAAGCCTGTATTTTAAAATAGTCCAGTGATTTATTTCCTTTGGTATGTATTGGGTTTACATGGCAAGGATGGAGGAAGGGGCACTGCAAGGAGTCCTTCTATTAAACAAGACCAGAGGCTGCCCCTGTGTTAAACAGAGACAGTTCCTGCTGTCTCCAAAACAGACCCACTGCTGCTCAAAGCTGCATAGAAGCTGGGAGAGAGAAGCAAAAAAATATATAAGAAAAACAACCCTGCAGACACCAAGGTCAGTAAAGAAGAGGGAGGGAGAGGGTGCTCCAGGCACCAGAGAAGAGATTCTTCTGCAGCCTGTGGAGAAGACCATGGTGTCCCCTGCGCCCATGGAGAACCCCACTTCAGGGCAGGTAGGTATACCCTGAAGGAAGCTACAATCTGTGAAGAGCCCACACAGGAGCAGGCTCCTGGCAGGATCTGTGGCCCCCAGGAGACCCACACTGAAGCAGTCTGTTCCTGAAGGCCTGTACCCCATGGAAAGTTCCCATGCCAAAGCAATTAGTGGAGGACTGTATTCTTTGGAAGGGATCCCATTCTGGAGCAGAGGAACAATATGATAAGGAAGGAATGGCATACACAACGTGTTATTAACTGACTGCAACTCCCATTCCCTGTCCCCCTACGCCACTTGGCAGGGAAGGGCAGGGGGAGGAGGAATCAGAAAAGCAGGGAATGAAGGAGTGAAGTTGAGCCTGGGAATAAGAAAGGGGTGGGGGGAAGATGCTTTTAGTTCTGTTTTTCCTTTTTCTCACAATCCTACTCTATATTTAATTGGTGATAAATTAAATTAATGTTCCCCAGATTGATTTAGTTCTGCCAGTGGTGGTAACTGGTGAGGGATCTCTCTGTCCTTACCTCAACCCATGAGCTTTTTCTTCTTATTTTCTTCCCCTGTCTTGCTGAGGAGAGGGAGTGATAGAGTGGCTTGGAGGGCACCCGACAGCAGCCAAGGTTAACCCACCAGTGTTGAAGTGGGTATCGTATTCCGAGTCTGAAAGCATCTATCTTCGGTGTCTAGCTCTTGTCTGTGAGACTGTACCACCCTTTGTCAACAGGAAGTCTTTGACTTCCAGAAGTGCATAGATATTTGAGGCCCAAGGGTCTCTTTTGACTAGTACAGCCTCCTCCAAAATACAGGTCAGAAATCTTAGCTAATAACTTATTAAAAAGTGTGTATATTCTGATTGTATCTACAGTTTCAGAATGATTCCTTGATTTGATGATCTTCAGTGACAGACAAAACAGTATTCCATTGCTTACTGACTTTGACGGAATCAACTTTTCACCTTTTGTTTGATAAACTGGATGTTTGGTGTCCATAGTTTAGACATGGTGCTCAAGTCATCTTGGATCTGTAATATACCGGTTAGTTTTTTGTAGTGTTTTGAATGTTGCAATATTTTGTTCTTGAGCACTTTTTTCTTCTTTCTTTTTTTTTTTTTTAATATTGGTCCTATATCTGGCCAGAACAGAAAAGAATATCGAATTGTTCACAGTTTTAAATTAAATATTCACAGCAAGAAAAATAAAATACAGGTCTTCTAAATGAGAGATTTTTAAAAATCAGTTTCTTTGTCATTCATTGTTTTGACTTGAGTGGGTACTTTTCCATGTCTCATGAGTATGCTATTTAACAGTACATTTTAGCAGTAGAACAGAAACAGATTTTTCTATTCTTTAGATATTTTCCATAGGAAATAAGAGTGAAAAGCACAATTGAATATGTGTATCTTTAATAATGGTTAAATATATTAGGAGGACTTCATTAACATTCTAGGTTCTCTATCAGATAACTATATTCTAGACAATGCACCTTTTAAAGGTATGATAGTATGATTATGGCAGCTATATTTGTTTAAGATTTCTGAGGTTGCTTTTCCTGAAATTAAATGAAAGTTACTATTGCCAGATATGACTCTTTGTTACCTTGATACTAAGATTCATTTTCTGATGTTTCACATTCTGTTTCTAATGGAGTCTTAGCAGTGCAACTCCTATTCACAATGGCAAACAGTTGTTTGAAAGATTATATAAAGGTGTTGAGTTTAGCATGAAATAGCTAATTTCAGCATTCAAGTGGCTACAAATTGTAAGTAGAACTAGAATTGTTGATGAATTCTATGAGAGGAATAACTCCATGCAGAAGGATTAACCCAATTGCACTAGCACAGACTTGGGACTGACCAACTAGAAAAGAGCTTTGCAGTAAGAGAACTGGCAGTCCTGGTGGACAACAAACTGACCATGAGCCAGAAATACACCCTTGAAGAAAAGAAAAAAAACGCCTGGACTGCATTAGGAAGGGTGTTGCCAGAAGGTTGATGGAGATGATCCTTCCCCTCTGCTTAGCACTGGTGAGAATATTTGAAGTACTGAGTCAAGTGCTGAGCTCCTCAGAACAGAAGGGAAATTGAAACATGAAGTGAGTCCAGCAAAGAGCCACAAAGGTGGTTAAGTTATTAGAGCATCTGTCACATGAGGAAATGTTAAGAGAACTGGAACAGTTCATACCGAAGCAGAGAAAGCTTAGGAAAGATCTTATTAATGTGTGCAAATACCTGATGAGGTAGGGTGAAATAGTACAGATAGAGCTAGACTCTTCTCAGTGGTATAACAAATAAAAGAAGAAGGGGCAACAGACACAAACAGAAATACAAATGAGATCTCTTTAAACATAAAGAAAAAAACCCAACTCACTCACACTTTGTTACTGTCAGGATGATAGAACACTGCACCAGGTTTCCCAGAGAGTTTGTAGAGTCTCCATGTTTGGACATTTCAAAAATCAAACTGGACATGGCTTTAGTTGACCCTGATTTGGGCAGGGAGGTTGAACTGAACAATTCCCAAAGTTCTATTCCAACCTCAAACATTCTGTGATTCTGCAATCCTGTGAATTAAATAAATTTGTCCTGTACAGACTGTGCAATACAGATGTGAAGAAAGAAGAAGGGAAAAAAAAGTCTGTATTCTGTAAGGTAAATGAATTATGTACTTGTAAGTTTATAGTAGGATATCTTGCATAGTACTATACACAGTATCGAAACCAAAATAAACATAAATACGTACAATCCAAGCTACTGGTTTCTAGTCCACTTACCAAAACATAGCAATGTAGTGATATTTGTGATGCCATAGAGTATGCAATACCACCACATCTGGCATAAGTGCCACAGGAGATATTTTCTATGAGAAACCAGGCAGGGTGATGAAAAGATATCTCAAATTACACCAAAACCAACTGTAAACCAGCTATATTGTGACTTGATATTTACACTAGTTTGCCTTAACACTCTTTTTATAGAAACATATAGACCATGGTAGGCTTCGTAAGAATACAGTAAAGGAATAAGACCAATGCTCTGTCTAGCCCCATACTTTGTGTGGGCAGTAGAATAAGCTGTATATGGAAAGCACTTTAGCTCCTAAGGTGGATATCTGAAACTGATTAAGTAAATTTCGTAGAGAAATGCCTATAACCCACCACAAGTTATGAATGAAAGCTGCAGCAAGTACCCAAGAGGTATATGTGTTAGCTCCAGACGTTAATGATGGAGCTCAGCTCTATATTATAGACTCCTGAATTTGGATGCTTACATGTAGAGATCTAAAACTTAACCTTAAGTGTCTAAAGTCAATTTTTAATTTTTTGAGGACTAGAGCTTTTATTTCATCTTAAAGCAGGTACCTAAAACAGGTTGGCTAAATATCACTCTAGAGTCCATTTGCTATATTTCTAGTGAGTGTAATAAGAGCTCAAAGATCAAACTCACATTTAGACTTTTGGGATTGAATTCAGCTCCAGAACATAGATGTATAGGGCTCAAATAGTCTGTTGTACATAGGCATCTGGTGCTACTTGAAATACCCTGAAGTTACCCACCTCTTTTTAACTGCTCTCCCTTCTTTCACATTTGATATCCACATGCAAATACCTTAGGTACCCAGGGAAACAGGCATTGCATGCTAGTGGCTAGGCAAGTGTTACATATGTAACCTCTGTATGTATCTGTAACTCATTCAACTCATAGAATCATGGAGTCATTAAGGTTTGAAAAGAGCTCTAAAATCAAGCCCAACTGTGAAACCAACACTACCATGGCCACTAAACCATGTCCTGAAGTGCCATATCTACCCATTTTTTTAAAACCAGGACTGGGGACTCCACCACTTCCCTGGGCAGTCTGTTCCAGTGCTTGATCACTCTTTCTGTAAAGAAATTTTTTCTAATATCCAATCTCAACCTCCCCTGGGAAACTTGAGGACGTTTCCTCTTGTCCTATCACTAGTTACTTGGGAGAAGAGCTCCGAGGAGCTAGGTCGGTGGAGACCTAGTTGGTATCATAATTGAGTCTAGAGACCCATTATGTTACCAAACATATGTGTCTACTTTAATGTGAGAGGCATAGTTTTCCAGAGTATATTGACTATACTGCCATTGTGTATAGGGTAAGCTTAGACACCTAAAATTTGTTGATTCCAACAGATCCAACCTTTTGTGTGAAATGAATCCCAGTTGTTCCTGTTGCTAAGGGAATATTCTTTTGGGAGATTTAACAGTCTTTCTTACCTACCTGCACATAACATTTTTCAAAGGAAAATGGCATTTTTTAATTTCCTGCCTCATTTTTACAGTACTAATTGAATACAAATACCAATTTACATACCTTCCTTTTCCTCTGTTTTGGTATAACTGAAGTTAAAACATCCTATCTTTTAAAATACAGTTCTAAAGAAAGATTTCTAA
Source organism: Brachypteracias leptosomus (assembly GCA_013401335.1). Classification (NCBI taxonomy): domain Eukaryota; kingdom Metazoa; phylum Chordata; class Aves; order Coraciiformes; family Brachypteraciidae; genus Brachypteracias; species Brachypteracias leptosomus. The sequence goes on along the minus strand of VYZX01027929.1, from coordinate 56,876 downwards.
TAACATTTTTGTTCTCTAATTAATTTCCTTCCTCCAAACAACCACCAAATATTGGTTGGTAAGTATAATTCTCATGCCATGCATCTGGCGTGCATTAAGAAGAGTGTGACCAGCAGGTCAAGGGAGATTGTCCTCCCCCTCTATTCTGCCCCGATGAGGCCACATTTGGAGCACTGTATCCAGTTCTGGGCTCCCCAGTTCAAGAGACACAGGGAACTACTGGAGAGAGTCCAGAGAAGGGCCACAAGGATGAATAAGGAACTGGAACATGTCTCTTATGATGAAAGACTGAGAGCACTAGGGTTGTTTAGCCTGGAGAAGGGACAATTGAGAGGGTATCTTATCAATGTTTATAAATATCTGAAGGGTTGGTGGCAAGAGGGTGAGACTACTATCTTTTCAGTGATGCCCAATGATAGGATGAGGGGCAACAGGCACAAACTGGAACACAGGAAGTTCCACCTCAACATGAGAACAAACTTCTTTACCATGAGGGTGACAGAGCACTGGAACAGGCTGCCAAGAGAGGTTGTGGAGTCGTCTTCTCTGAAGAGTTTCAAAACCTGCCTGGGTGTGTTCCTGTTTGACCTGCCCTAAGTGAACCTGCTTTGACAGGGGAGTTGGGTCAGATGATCTCTGGAGGTCCCTTCCAGCCCCTACCATTCTGTCATTCTGTGATTTTGAAAAATAGCATGTCTTGAAGAGAAGATTTTGCATTTTGACTGTCTCTTTAACAATGTCCACATTGGACATTCATGGTATCCAGTCACAGGATATTGAGTTCCTTCCTTAAATCAAATAGCTTCATAAGCTTTTGCTTTTCAAGAAGGAAATCTAGTCCTTTGGTAGAAAAAGTGTGTCATCTTAAGAAGTACCCTTATATTTACATGTATTAAAAATACCCTTATATATTAGGAAATACCAGCATCTTCAGATTTGACCTAGTCTTGTCCAGAGACTAGGTGTTCATTTTGTTTATTAGTCTTCTTTTATGGCTTTGTTTTGTTTTTCTCAGATGTTCCTTTTGCTTCTTTGTTGTTAATCTAAGGAGAAATCCATGCATATGCAGGGAGGTTCCCTGAATAAGATCTGAAACTTATCTGTATATAGGTAATGAATATTCTCTTTTCTCTCAAATATTTGCCTTCCCAAGGAATGCTATATATCTCTATGCATAGACTTGATCTATTTGTCTTAAACAAGAGAAAAAGAGGGAGAATAGGTGAATTAAGTAGATTGAAAACAAATAATGAATGATATTTGCAGTCTAAAACATACATAAGTAAACCTAGAAATAGGAATAACAGATGAATCTTTTCTTAGTCTAAAGCTTTATCCCCTTTCATACTGGCAAATACATGTTAAAAGAAGATAAGTGGGGAGAATGAAAATAATAATGGAATATTTACTTTTTTCACTATGCACAGCATGTTACATTTGTTTGTTCTTTGGCTGCAATGTGAAGGCATGCCTTCTGGAGAGAAGGCATTCAGATATGGTAAAATCATAAGCAACCAAACTCAAGGCATATTTACCTTTGGCAAGGAAAAGGAAATATGTACAAAATCTTTGTCAAAGCCTGAAACCTTATTTTTTCCCACCTGTAATCAATTAAATAGATAAGTAAGGACATCAATAATACTTTAACTCTTCAGGAAGATTTGAAAATTTTGTGGCTTTAGCAAAAAGATTTTCAGTACAAAACCCATGCTACATCACCACAAAATTTTAAAAAATGCTATTCTTTGTTTAGTGTTTCTCTGGGAGAAAGTAGAAAAAAATATTTTCTTGCATAAACCTATATATTATTTTTGTACCTTAGCCAGTGTGGTTGTACCTACATTAGCAAATAATATATAGCATAGTAGGAACAGATCTGAATGTGAAGCAGCTGGTGTTAAGGACACAAAGTTTACTGCATATGCTTCTGCAACGTTTACTCTGGACTTGTGTGGCCCCCATGGACTGGATGCCCTTTAGTTGCTGGAGAATAATTCTGGTTTCATTTAATCTAAAAAGAGTCCCATCCTTGTGCTCCAAAAGAGCATCACAGTACAAACTCAAGTGTGTCAAGTGGAGATGAATAGGAGATTCATGTCAGAAGTACACTCCTGAAAGTTAATGTAGACATACTGTTTCGTAACACGTATTTCTTTCTTCATGGGCCAACTCTCATACCATTTTAAAGAAATTTACATTAATGAACTACCATCTCAATATTACACACTTAAATATTCCCAGAATACTTATGGTGATTTTAAAGTTCTTCACTCTGAAAAATGCACAAAAAATGTCATTTTCAAGATAAAACTTGAAATTAAATTCTACATGTTTACCATTTAAGAGAAGGATTCTTTTTGCTCCCTTGGTGATATGCCCAATTGCTCTTTTAGATTCGACTGTGTTGTCTTCAAGATCTAAAGAAAGCATTTAAGTTCATTGAGAAAGGTTGGATAACTCCTTTTTTTACTTTATCCTTGCTAAACAGTACTGCAACTAATTGCATATCTGCATTTATTGAAGAATGTCATGGAGATAGCTATTGAAGTTATACTTTTATATCAAGTAGAAGCATCAGTTTTAAATGATTCATCCATCTAAAGTAACTGGAAAAAATAAAGACCTTCTCAACTTTATAATCATTGCATATTTTTTAATCCAAAAAACTCATAGTGTGCATGTTTATCACTTTACATGTTCTTCATTTTTGCTTATGTAAAATATATATGTGACTGACATTACAGTGTGATGAAATAATTGACAAGTTTTGATGTTTAGCTTCTTTTACTGAATATTAACAAATCTTTTTCTATTAAAGAGCAGTGGTCAAATACTGAATTTAAGGGAACGCAATTTATTAGTCAAAACATGTAAGCTGTTGCAATTTAAAATGTACTTAAAATATGCAAGCACGTATTTCAATATTGCCAAAGACTTAATACTGTAACACAACAAAGGCATAATTTTATTTTCAGTAGAGAAGCCAGTGCAATTTGGGTGTTTTGGGATTTTCTTTCTCTTTTTTTTGTTTGTTTAAAATATATTGGTTTTGCAAAACTGTAACAAAAGATGCTGGTTTTAATTGGTAGTGTTATTGCAAAGCCCTTGAAACCCAGCCACTTACTGGTTGTTGTGAGTGTGAATGTGATCTGGCAAGCACAGCATAGTCATTAACTAATGGATTGTAGCTACAGTCTTTCAGTAAAAATGTGTAGGTGGTTAGTAGTACTGTAATGTTATCAGCAATTTTAAAGTCATTTGTAGGTTAGCTTGTGAAATTAAAAGTGTAATCAAAAATTTCCCTGCACTGCTGCCTTTTTCAGCTGATTTAACTGCAGATTCCTTGAATCATTCAGAAGAGGAACCAAATGACTCAAAAATAATCATCCACACTACAGCGTATTAGTTGTTTGGATGATAGTTTCATAGTTTATATATTTCTTTTAATGAAAAATGAATGGAATAGTATGGGGTAATTGCTTTGTGTCATTACTCCAGGTCTAATTTTTGTGGGTTTTTTTAATACATACAGGTCCTTTATTATTGCTTTATTATGAATGGAAAGGGTATATTTTCATTGTAAATAGAAAGTTAATAATATAAATCTCTATTTGCATGAGTAGCTACAGTGTTTGGAGATATATTAATGATGCTTTTTGCAGAAGAGTGAAAATATCTACCAAACATACATGAATATAGGTCACTGTGCTAGCTATTAAAGTTAAATATATGTGTATCTATGCATACTGACATGCATATATATACCACATGACATTCAGACAGAGATGTTCAGATAATCTAGATGTTTTCTAATGATACTGACCTTTGGCTACTCAACTTCAGCATTTAAAGAGAGAACATGACTGGTCTTAAATATGGACATTGTTAAAAATAACCTGATACATCAATGATTATGTTCTGTTGATATTCTATGCAGTCTAATCAGACTCTTATGGTCATATTTTCAATAAATTCTTGCTAGGCATCTATGCTCACAAGCTCTGTTTCTGATTATGCAGACTGCTTTGTTAGACGTAGGATGCCTGTCCAGTTCATCCCTAAGAAACCTAAAAAAATAATCTCTTTAACCCTAATGATATATCATGCACACTTAAGTCTCTAGCCTATGATATTAAACATGCCTCCCGGTAGAACAAAATACTTTCATGTTAAAAAAAGGTATCATTACACACTTTCTCTCCTAAAAGTCTGACAGCATTTTTGAGCTACTCTCTGTGTAAATGGTGGAAGAACAGGTCATGTAAAAAGAAGGCAATAGAATTTAGAGACACTCCTGAGGTTATCCACGTTATTTTGCAAACAATGATGGCATTATTATGAAAAAGTTATTATTTGAAAGAAGTCTAGTTAAGCAAAAACGAATCAGGAATTCTAAATGGCCAAATAGTAAGTTGCTTTGCATGCTTTATTCACTTTTTAACTTAAGGGTGATCAGCAGGTTCCACAAGAACATACATGAATAAATAAAAATAAATCTTTATAAAAACACAATAGAAGTTAAAGAAAGATTTAAGGAATAACAGTTTGATCCTTTGGAAGATATCTTAGTACAAAAAGACTCATGGTCCACAGTCTTTCATTTTTGGTGGAACATACTGTGACCTTTTATAATTCTGTCTCTCTCGTTTGCTTTCTTGTTTGACTAAAAGTATATTCTACTCTTCTTTCTAATTTAGTTCAACAGTTGTGGGTCTTCACACACTAAATCCTGATAGCACTGTATGTTTGTGTCTGTCTATATCTTATGTCTGTCATTTAGAATTCAATGTGTTTGTGTTGGTGATAAAAACAGAGTGTGTTTTTCAGTGGGGCAGGTCCAGAAGTGGCTGTTGATATTGCCTACTCTGTTGCACAAATGCAGGGAAATAAAAGGAGAGGGATTAGACTGGCATTGTTGGAGAGGCAGAGAAAGGAGTGGCTTGGAAGGTATCAGGTAAACTGCCAGCTGGATAGATTATGCATAACAGCATAGGCATTGTATATGAAAAATGGAGTACCAGGGAACCAATATTGGTATAGGTAATTCTTCCATGTACACTGGAAAATTTTAAAGCAGCTCTGTAAGAAAGCTGTTTTATTTATGGCTTAAAAATGGCCATGAATCATTCCATCAACTGAACAAACTTGAAGGGAAGACTGCTTCTTCTGAGAAGACTGTGAAATTCCAGAGTAAACTGGAAAACAACTCAAATTGAGAAAGAGTGTGCTTAGTTGGGGGAAAAGATGAGTGTCATATTGCTTAATTCAGCCTCCTTCCTTTTTGGTCTTGTCAAATGTTTGCCAGTCACAAGATGCCAGCCTACTCAATGCTGTATTCTGCTACAAGGTATATGGCATCTCATAAATCTGGCAGTTCACTGACAGCAGTGTTCTACTTTTCTTCCCTGACTGCCCATTAAAATCTATACAATTAGGTTGAGGCTATGAGATCCAAGGAGCATGTCTAGACTAGCCAATGGTTTTAAATTGTTATGGTGCCAGATGTAATGCTTAAGAGCAGATAGTACTGGCTTCTGAAAAGTATAGAGGAAATATTTACATATTGTACATCTCTGCTAACACTAACACTACTATAACAGCAGGTTGTTTTTCTCTTTTTCTTTTTTTTTTTTTTAGATCGTATGTGATATTACTTCCTCACATGTATAATTTCTATACATTCTGTTGTTGCGTCTGGAATGAAAGTATAAGTCATATGCAAATGAATTTCTTTAATATGATGAGCATAGAGAGTGGTATATTCATTCTTGATGATAAAGATGACAAAGTACCGTGTTTTTTTTTTAAATAAATTTGGCATATATTACTTCTTAGCCCAGATTAAATAATTGGATCATTTAAATTATTTTACTGTATTATTTTATGAAAAATCTCCTTTCCACTGAAACAGATAAGTTACTATAAACTTGGGTTTAGCATCTAAGTCATTAACAATATTTTTGTTTTGATGGAGTTTATTCCACAGCTTTGATCACTTGAATCATCCAGTCACAATCAAAAAAGGTGGATTTGTGTTGCTAATTTTATGTCTCTAGATGATACTTCAGTAAAGTCCCAGTTTAAAGTAGCTGAGACATAACCAGTTAAAAAGAAAGGAAGCAAAAATAAATCAGTGAAAATACTCTTGAGCTTCATTCCGTAGTTGAGTATCAGCTTTCCTGATAATTTGCCTTCTGAAAAGTTTCTCAGACTAGACCATTGATCTATGTCTTAAAGGGCCAAACTACAAGCAACTTGAAAATAGTTCTTTCTACTGTTGTACCACATAATAGAAACTGGACATTTTTAAAGGAAAGAAAAACAATAATTTTCATTGTTGGGGTTTTATTTGTTTGTTTTTTCAAGGTGCTGCTTTTTCAGGCAAGATATTTGAGGAAAGTAGTCCTTAGTTATCATTGTAAGCACATTTGCATGATGATCAGAAATAAGATAATTAGCATAGAGATCTAAACTTCCAGCTATGTATACATAGACATACATGGATTTTCCTTCCTCCTTATCCAACGAATGTGGTTTTAGGAAGCACAAGAATGATCGGCTAATTATGAGGCACTTTGCTTATTTTCAGATCTGTTTTGCATGGAAGGTTCTCTGATACACTGTATTAATAAAATAATTTCTGTTCAGCCGTACGAAGTATAATAAAGAATAAGTATCTTATGTTTGCTCAAATCTTTTCATGTCTGTCTTGCAAACTTTACCACTTAACGCCCTTTCAACTCTTCCCAAATAACACTTTCAATTCATGAACCTAAAGCAGACCTACCAGTTTTATCTTCATTAGCATGTTACAAATTTTGCTTGCAAGAATTTATCTTTGTTAAGATTAATTCAATCATTAGACTAACGTTTGCTGCACTACAAATACCCATTTCAACCTATTGAATTTATTATCTAATATCTGTGGGCACTGATTAGCAGTTTTACTAATTATCACTCTGAACCTGCTACATAAATCATGGCCTTAAGTTGTTTCTGTGATTGTTCCCTGAACTTTTTCAACCTTTCTGGCTCAAGTGTTTCAACTAGGTTTAAAAAATATAAATATTTTGTTTTTCATGTTTAATTTTGACTGTGAATCAGAACAATATATGAAAAATTCTCTACAACTACATAGAAAGAATCTGTGACTCATTACTCAGCCTGGATCTATGCTATGAAATAAGTGTGTACATTTTTTGCTAAATAGTCTTGCATTTTTCAGCTTCAATCACTTACTATTTTTTATCTCCTGCTTTGTTTAAACACATCAGATGTGATTTCCAGGATCATATTGAGAAGCATTTGTTTTAGGTGCCCAGGTGCTGGCAGTGGGAGCTGCAAGGGTGACCTGTGTGAGGAGAGACTAGGGCTGTCCCTTGTTGGACACGGCTGGTTCCAGCCGGCTTCAATGGACCCACTGCTGGCCGTGTCTGAGCTGTGCAGCCAAAGTGGTGGCTCCTTGCAGAAGAAGGATTTACGAAAGGATAAAAAATGTTGCCTGGGAGTGAGAAGTGAGGAAAACTTGGAGAGATTGAGCCCTGCAGAAAGCAAGGTGAGAGAAGGAGGGAAAGAACTGCTCCAGGCACCAGAGCAGGGACTACCCTCCAGCCCATGGAGAAGACCACACCAGAGAAGGTTTATCCATAGATTAGGAGCAAAGGAGTGAAACTGAGTCTGGAAAAAAAAAAGGAAGGGGAAGATGCTGTGGGTTTTTTTTCTCACAACCCAGCTCTATTTTAGTTGGCAATAAAATCAACAAATTTTCCTCAAGTCAAGCCTATTTTGCCCATCATGATAATTGTTAAGCAGTCTTCTCATCTTCATCTCAACCCACGAGCATTTCTATCTTATCTCTCCTGTCCTGTTGAGGAGGGGGAGTGAGAAAGTGGCTGGGTGGGCATCTGGCAATCTGCCAAGGTCAACCCACCACAAGTAATATTTTAAACTAGTTGCCTAGGAAAATAACTTCTGAGTTTAGAGAAAAATATAATTCAATAAATACTCCTCCTTACTGGTGAAGATTCCAGTTAAAATCTTATGGTTAGTTTTTAATCTATCCTATATTCTTTTAATTGCTATCTTTCCACTGTTTGAGTTTCTGTTTTATCTTCCTGAGGATGCTCTTGTCATCTAGTCCATAATTGCATGTAAGTGAAATTAGTCAGATACTGTGACATTACCATAGAGATGCATGTGATGAATTTTGGCAGAAAATGTCATAACTCTTCTTAATTATGCATAATGAAGTTTTGAGAAAATAATGTTTTGAATGTATATATATTTGTATTTCAGAGAATGATGCTGTCATGTCACTGAGGCAATTCTCATAAATATAAAATTTCAGAACAGGACCTATGCTGAAAGAAGTACTCTTCTCCCCCTGCCTCCACCTGAGGTTTTGTTCAAGCCTTTGCTTCCTCAACAAATTCTTCCCATGTGGAACAGCAAGCATTCTCCTAAAAGGGCTGCACTATTCTGTAAGTGCTTCCCATCTAGGAAGGCAAGCTTCCTTAGTGGCATATGAGAATATTATTGGAGTCATAAAGCCAAAGATAATAACCCGTGTCTCACCTATATTAGGGTCAGCAGGGAGAGGTAGCAGCAAGAAACTAGAATCTATTAAGCACAGACCATTTTCCTGTTTTTTTACATGAGAAAGCTATAGAGAGTCTAAGTCAGTCTGCCATTTCAGCTCCTTACAAGGGCTGTCACCATACCATTAAAATGAAACACTTCCATAGCATTTTGCTTTCTGTGTAAGTAAAAGGAAGCTTGGGAAGAAAAACCATAACATTTTCCAATCTGCTTTGTGCAACAAAAGCTCTTACAGGTTCCAAATGACCTGTGCTTAATTTTCTTCACAGTAGCTGGTATAAGGCTATGTTTTGGACTTCTGCTGAAAACAGTTTTAATAACATTGGGATGTTTTAGTTACAGCTGTGCAGTGCTTTACACTGAGTCAAGACTTTTTCTGTCTCTCTCTCCACCCCACCAGCAAGTAGGCGCAGGATGCACAAGAAGGTGGGATGGGACACAGCCAGGACAGCTGACCCCAACTGACCAAAAGGATAGCCCATGCCATATGATGTCATGCTGAGCATATAATGCTGGGGGAAGAAGAAGGAAGGGGGGATTTTTGAATTGATGGTATTTATCTTCCTCAATATCCGTTACGCGTGATGGAGCCCTTCTTTCCTGGAGATGGCTGAACATCTGCCTGCTAATGAGAAGCAGTGAATGAATTCCTTGTTTGGCTGTGGCTGCATGCATGGCTTTTGCTTTACCTATTAAATTGTCTTTATCTCAGCCCATGAATTTTCTCACTTTCACCCTTCTGATTCTCTCCCCTATCCCGCTGAGATGGAGTGAGAGAGTGGTTATGTGGTGCTTAGTTGCCAAGTGGGTTTAAACCATGACAATCTTAAACACATTACTGTAACTTCACCTTCTTTCATCATCTGAACAAAAAGTGTTGGGTATTCATACTTGTGGGGTTTTTTCTGGAAATGAAACAGCAGGCATTGCAGATGCTATGTACTGCATTCTCTTTTCCTCTTTCCTCTCTCAACTATAATGCATTGCCATTCTGAATGAGTTACCCAGAAACTACGAAAATGAATTCTGAATATTAAATAATGTACATCTAAACCTGAAAAATGCATTTTAGAAAACTCAAGGGTTAGAGTCTTTCAATTCACATTGTACAAAACTTTTTTTCACCGAACAATACTATTATCGTTTATTTCCAGGTAAGTATATTTTTATTGCATGCCGGTATCTGGAAAAGCATTCAGATCTTTATTTTTTTTTCTAAAATTACTGCCTTGACATAAAACTGTGAACAGCCTAAAAGGAAAAAATTGTAAACAGCTGTCAGAGAATACGTTGATGTTTCACAAGGCTTTGCTTGCAATCATTTTTTTTAAAGTACTGTAAAAGACTCTGCTTATGTTTCCATTATGGAAAGCCTCATTCTCTGCTAAATAGTGTGTGGATCCTTTGTCCCTGGTGTTTTATTATTCCATCCTTTGGATCTATTTTTCACTTGGTTGAATAGTCAACTATTTAACATGAGTTCAGATAACCTTTGAAAATGGCTTTTCCTGTTGCTTGCTATGCAAGACCTGTTATCCAAATGCAAGCAACAACACTCTTGAGAGTGTTTTTAGTTTGTTTTATTTTGTTTTCCTTTAATTTTTTCCACTCCCTTTTATTTTTCTTAATCTGACTACAAGGCATATTTAGTAGTATAAATCCACAATTGCTTGCATAACTTCCACCTCCTGTCTGTGCAACTGGAAATCCAGATGTAGAATACAGTCAGCAGAATAAAGACATGAAAAAAACCCAGAGAACAAGACATAAATGCAGCAATCTGGTCAAGGTGCCAGGTTTCATGATGTTAAGAGATAATCGTGACTCATTATGTTGTAGTGCATCCTATGAGCCAGTGTCTCAATATTTATGCAGTCTCTTGGGACCTAGTCAGCCATTGATCTGGAGTATCCTTTAGACATAAATATAGATGATATTGAACTTACTGTGATTGTTTCTCTTAATATTATAGTTTAGCTAACCTGGACAATGTTTCCTCTCCCTCTAGAAAAATCTTCAGAGGTAAATTCCCAGATGCCACACTTGCAGAAAGGTTCTGCTCAGTTGTTTGAGCTTGCTTGGTAGCTCGTGAACTTTCAAGATACCTCCCTTCCCATAAACTGCATGTATTCTTGTTGCTAAACCTAAACAATTTCTTATGATATAATGATGTAACTAAAGGTAATATTACAGCTGTCATATGCACAGTTGATATTCTAATTTGCTTGTGCCATCAGGGTTTGGCAAATGTGTTGCCTGGTTTGCATGGCAATTCTGTTTTTACACAAGATATTTCTACAGCCAAGGAGAGTTCTGCCATGACAGGTTAACTTCTGGTAGAAGATTTATTCCATCTTTTGATCTGCATGATATTCCTCAAATGGGATGAATTCTGAGCCATACAGCAAGAATAGTATCTGACTCCCAGCAAGCAGTTAAAATTGGATTATAGTTTATCTAAACCTGATACATGACCATGACCATATAATTCCCTAATTAGAATTGCTTAGCCTGTTGGGTTTTACATGAAGCTCAATATTCATTTTAGTCAAAACACTATTAAAATAAAATAGAATTTAAAAGTCAGTAATTTGAAAATCATGATTCTTGAAACAAAGCTTTCTAAACCATTCTGTTTATTGCTTCATCTGTTTGAAATTTAACTTCATAGGAGAAGCATTGAATTTTTAGTTAGTTCAGACAAATGAAATTTTTTCATGCGCAACTTCTTTACAGAATTTTGCAAAGGAGAGTGTTGTCTTCATTGGGACCTAAAACATGCTAACCACTGAAGATGGATGACAGTGTTAGACTGTGGCGCATGAAAAGAAGAGTGCTTCTTTAACCACTCACAAGCATAGTATAGAAACATAGATCATGATGCTAAGAAACAGCATGCTTGCCTTTGTGGTAAGTGCTGATGATCAAAACAAGAATCCTGAAGATGAGAAAGATACCATATCTGTGACTACATGTTATGTGAGATTTCTGTATTTGGTATATGTTGAAGAGAATGTGTCATGTGTTTTATTTGATTCTGATTTTAAGTTTGTCCTCCTGTTTTTCAACATTGTGTGAGTGTGTGTATGTATGTATGTATTCCTGAGATTCTCTGAGTGTAAAATAAAATAAAAGGTAATAACACTGAAAAGCCGATGGGCAAAAATTGATTCATAAATGAGAAGGTGGCATTCATCTCAGCGCTCTTATTGGAAACCTAAATCTCAGTAAATTTGTAGCCTAAGGATACAATGGGCTTAAAGGATTTCTGTCTCTGAAGAAAAATTAGGACGCCTTTGAGGTAAGGTAAATGGAAAAGGTTGTTTGGGCAAACGTGGAGCTCTAGCACTATTAAATGTTAAGTACCATCAGGGGGTATCTCAGTCATTAACGAGAGTGGCATGTTGAAGATTGTTTCAAGCAGGAGAAGAGTTATGGATAGCTATGTGGAGGTGGCACAATGCCACAGGGAAATTATGTCAAACAAAAATAAGATTTTTTTAAACTTATTGTGGGGAAAAAAGTACTGAAATAGCATCCTTTTTTTATGTACTTTAGAATCTTTTCCCCAAAATAGTGCTATGTTTTGTCTTAAATGAAGCAAATCTGGGACACTAACTCTGAAGTCCATTGAACAACCCTGTGCATACTAGTCCACCTTGATCTTTGACATATTTTGTGTTCACTTGCAGTGTAAATATAGGTACTAACTTAATCCAAACATATGCATGTTCACTTCAAATACAAGTAGTTAGTAGTCTTGAATGACTTGGAAGTGTTTTATGGATCTTGCGTGTTAGTTTTGTATATAATTAAAAGGGATCTCAGGGGTTCTGTAGGCAGCCAGTAAGTTAAGCTATCTGGTGTGAGAATAATGTGTTGGTATCTAGGGATGGAAAGATTTAGGAGCCAAGCTAGGATCCCTGTTCCAAGCCAAAAGAGCTTGAGAAGTGAGCAGACATGAAGTGTTATATCTCTAGGCAGTAGTTACCAGCATTCTCATTATGCTAGCACATCCTCCTGGCTGCTTTGCAAAATGGTCCTGAGATTAGAGGCTCTGCAGGAAGCTATCTGTGTTCTCACAGTTGGAAATATGGTGTTAGGATGACAGCAGTTATACGGAAAATGGGTATTAAGATAGTTTTCAGCATCAAGAATACTTTGCTCTCCCAGTTTGCCTTAAGGTTTCACTTAAAGAGAATAGTAGGTAGTGTGCCCTGTGTTGTAATCCTATTTAGGAGTAAATAGTGAGAAATGTCATTTTAAGTTCATTTTCTAATGTATAGTGTACAATAAATTGTACTGTAGGAGGACTTTAACATTTTTCTCATACAGTGATCTCTAGTTTAATATAGAAATATTCTTTCATATCTTCACCTCTTCCTATATCATTTGTTATCACATAATATCCTTGCAGCTACTTGTATTTGGTTTATATGAAAAGGTTTGCTAGTGGAGTGGCTTCTGTGAGAAGATGTTGGAGGCTACCCCCACATCAAGCAATGCCAGTTCCAGCTGGCTCCAAGAGGGATCTGCCACTGGCCAATTAGTGACACTGGTTGTGCCTCTGTGGTAACATTTAAGAAAGGGTAAAAAATGTTGTGCAACAGCACCTGGGAGAAAGGAACGGGAAAATGTGAGAGAAACACCAGGTCAGTGAAGAAGAAGGAGGAAGAAGTACTGCAGGTGCTTCAGCAGAGATTCCCCTGCAGCCCATGGTGATGCAGGTTGTCCCCCTATAAGCCATTGAGGTCCATGGTCGAGCAGATGTCCATACTGGCATATGGTGGACCCCATGCCACCACACGTGGATGTGCCCTGAAAGAAACTGCAGCTGCAGAGACTCCATGCTGGAGCGGGCTCCTTGCAGGACCTGTGACCCTGTAGGGGACCCTTCAGGTCCGTTCCTGAAGGACTGTAACCTGTGCTGGAGCAGTTTGTTTAAGGCCTATAATCCATGGAAGAGTCTCCATGCTGGAGCAGGGAAAAAATGTGAGAAAGGCATGGCAGAGACAATGGGTGTGACTGCAACACCCATTCCCCATCTCCCTGCAATGCTCAGGAGAGGAGGTAGAGAAATCCAGAGTGAAGCTGAGCCAGGGAAGAAGAAAGGGGTGGGAGGAAAGTGGACTTAGATTTGTTCTTATTTCTCTTTATCCTACTTTGTTTAATTGGCAGTAAATGAAATTAATTTCCTTAAATCAAGTGTGTTTTGCCTGTGGTGTTAATTAGTAAGTAATCTCCCTGTCCTTGTCTTGACCCACGAGCTTTTCATTGTATTTTTTCCCCCTGTTCTGTTGAGGAGAGGGAGTGATAGAGTGGTTGGTGCGCACCTGGTGGCCAGCCAAGGGCAACCCACCACACTACTGAAGTCAAAGCTTGATTTTTTATAGGCAAGTTGACAACAGATCTGCTTTCAGTTTCCTTTGAACTGTTATGAACAGCTGTGCAGCTCACAAATTACAAGGTCGTATTTATCTTATTGTTATTGCACACTGAGATTTTAACTACTTTTTTCATCATCCTTACTTTGGACCCTATTAAAAATTTAATTGTGGTACCCTTTATAGTATTCTGGAGTATGTTTGATACCTTTAAAATGATCCACAGAATAGAACATTTTATCAGTCCCCTTAGGTTTTGTCTACCCTTCTCCATCACTTTTGATTTAAAGCAGAATAGAAAGCTCTTAGTACCATTTTTTCTTTTCTTTGGTCCACTTGTACAAATGGCAGTTACTTTAGGCCATATTATGAGTATAGTTTTAGGTTTAAGGATTCTGAGATTGCCATTTACTTTATAAATATTTTTGTAAGTATATATTGACCAGGGATTATGTCTCTTTTTTTTTTTTTTTCTCCCTACAATGCTAACAACATTGGCCAAAGAGAGAGATGTTAATAGAAATAAAATCACACTGATATGTCAACTGAAGTATGAGCTATCATAAAGCACTGATGAAGTAGTTTCAGGTCTGCCAGACACTTACTAGTGTCAACAGTAGAAATATCAATCTGGGAAGAATTTATGGGTGGGGGAAAAGGGCTGGACTGTGACCCAGATTATCATACATTATCAGTTTTCTCAGATGATATGGAACTACATATATCTTCATACCTTCCCTGCTGAATAAATACCTTATTATTAATAGATTTTATCTAGGGGTTTTATTAATGGAATTTTGATTGCCAACTAAGACAGAATGTAAATTCATGCTGAGAAATGTGAATAAATGACTGAAAAGAAATTATATTGAATCTAAATTAGCACCTCAATTGTCTCATAGTCTTCAGTAGTATTAAGGAGGGAAAGAACTGTCATTTGCAATGCAAGTAGGAAAGAAACTCTTATTAGCAACATTCCTATTAAATATTGCACGTGTTCAGAATATGTAAACAATTTGGCAGAATAGTACATGAAGGGTTAGTATGACTTGCAGTGTAGTGGCAAGATGCTGGGTGGGTAAAGGGGACTCCACTCATTTTTCATCTAACATTGTTCAGAAGAAATTCAATTTCAAGGGATGAATGCATTCTCAGAAATTGATAACATAGCAAATATATATAATCATGCATATAGAAAACTAATGTGATACTTTACTGGATTTGCTAAGCTGGTTTTTGGTGACAAAGTTGCTCTACAACTCTTAACCAGCTTGTTCAGGGTATTTAATGTCTTTAAAAATTAAAACTCATTATTCCCTTTCCATATTTAATACAAGTCTTAGAGTTCAGAGACTAAAAAGCTGTGGAGGAAAAAGATCAGTTTCAGACTAGGATGTTACTTTACTGATCTTGCAGAAACAGATCCAGGTGATATGAACTTTTATACAGTTTGCACTTAAACATCCACTTAGCAAGAGGAATTAAAGATAGAGAAATACGTCTAAAGCCCTGAAGTGTTGGATTCATTCCTTAACTAGAAGTTTTAGGCTACAGATTTAATGCATAGCTTTTGAAAATGTTAAGTATCATACATATTAAGGCTACTTAATTCAGATTTAACAGTAGGAGTTTTGGAGGCCTGCAACTTACAAAGTAAAGTGAGAGAGGTAAGCACTCCCCTGGTGTTAAGAGAAGCCATCACTCAAAATCATTTCTGCCTAATTTGAGACCATAGATTTGCATGTTGAAATCCTATGGAAGATTTGTGCTTTAGTAAAAAGTTTACATTAAACCCTGAATATATTATCCTGATTACAGTATCTATGCATCGGCACCAGAGATTTTTGTTTTGTGTTTTCCGAGTTTGGATAAAAATGCTTGGTAAAACCAGCTGAGACCATTGCCCCTTATGGGATTTAGTAAAAATGTGATTATTGAATATGAAGAATTCCAATATCAAGATGATGATGATGATAATAATAATAATAAAGACATCATTCTTGTGAATAGAGTTTAAAGCATAGATCATGTGTACAGGAATCAGACAACACATCTTTTTGAACTGTTACACTGAGATAATTTTGTAGGTATTTGATTTATGAATAAACAAACATAAAGTTTAGCATCTAGTTTAGTTAGGCACCTATGTTTGATGGAAGGATACAGAATTATGCTATTTACAGTCCAGTTTTCCAGATTTTTGTATAGACACCAGTTGGAGTATCCACAGTTCTGTTACTCTCCTATCTTGTATATCATAATTTTCTTTATGTGGCCAATTATTAGCTAACACAGCTGATGCCCTTCTGAGGAGTTAGGAAACAGCTGAGGCATATTTGTGATTCCAGGAAGCTGAAAATTTAGAAAATTAGTTTCCACAACCTATATGTAGTTCATACTACCAGAGAACAGTATTCAAGAAGTCAATATGCTGAGGAAATATATGTTGAAAAAAGGGAATTAGAAACAGTCAGTACAAAGATTTTGTATGTCGTTAGACTTAATTGTCCAGTTGTGATTCAGATTAAATTTCTACAGTGAGACTGTGGTTCACAATTAAAAATCCAGTTTTAAGATTGAATGTAAATAGCTTCTGTGGACCTGAATAAGTAGCTGAGGCATTAATAATTCTGGGGAAATAAAATAAGGAATGTCTGGTTTTGCATAATACCCTACTGAATGGAGCATCACCCAAGAGAGTGGGAGATTGCATGGAGGATTGCTTTGGGGAAAGAATGCAAAATTCATTGAGTCAGAGAGATGAATATTGAAAGATTCCCCCCCCCAAAAAAGTGGGATACTGGAGTCTTGTGCTACCACAGGAAACTGCTGCTGCCTTCTGTGTTCTTGGAGAGGCCACTGGATACATTATAACCATAAAGATATAATGTATAAGGAAAAGCTTTCAGAGAAGTACCAGCCTATCCTTTTTTTTCTCCCTAAGTGTTTTCCTGGGTTGATGTTTTTCGCCACATTTGGACATCTGAAAAGCGAAAAAGAGAGAAAGAATAATAGAAGGAACAGCCACATATAGTAGAGAATAAATGCTTTCAATCAGGTAGTAAGCGGGCAGAACTGGTGCAATCTTCCTTCAGTGCAGAGAAGATGCAGCAATTGTTAAAAAAAGTTTTTTATAGTGTACCTTCTTGGAACATAGATTGGGCAACCCACTGACTGCTGTTCCACAGTTTTATGACATATGGATGATAAAATATAGTTATTAGTCTTGGTTTGAATTCAGCCTGTAGACAGGTTTGGTGCACTAGGGAGCATAATAAAGCAAAAATGATAGGAAGAAGTCAGTATAAAGAAGAGAAAAGCATAGTTAATGATTAGTCTAGGCCACAGAATCCACAGGTATATCAGTGAATACCTGTGCACCAATCCAAAGAGACACAGTGAGACCTCAGTGCAATGTCAGATAATTTCAGATTTCAACTAGTCAGGAGAAACTGGACTAACAAGTGGGCAGTATTGCCTTAGAACCTGTGTGAACCAGCTAGGGATAGGAATTAAGCGTAATATAGCACAATTCAGGGATGTAAAGGGAAGAGGAGGGGTTCAGAATCAAGAATGAGAGTCAAGAACTCAAAAGGCAGAAAATTACAAGGCAGTCTAGAGCTTTCAAGATATGCTCACGTAACTCTTACTTGAAGACATTCAACTGGTCATAGCAGGCATGAGTGAACCAGAATTTGTTTCCTATGTATGTTGAGCACAAATATATAGCACCCAGGTACTGCCTGGGGAATGACTGTCCCCTCTAGCCTTCTGTCTGCAGACAGGCAATGATTTGTTAGGTGCTCACACATTAAAGAGTTTAGATAAACAGAATTCAAATGTTTTCTTGTCTGCTTCAACTATTTCATAGTTCTAACCATACCAGACTCCTCTGTGGGCTTCAATACACTGAAGAGGAACAGTGAGGATGAAAGAAACTGTGGATGTTCACTATTCCCTTTATAAATATATCTTCTAGGATAAAAGCAAGCTTTGCAGTCAGTGTAGAAACCTGCCACAGAGGACAGAAATAGAATTCAAAACCATCCAACACCCAGGTTTTGCTATTTATAGTTGGGGAGAAGAGGAAAGGGTTTAGTCATCCAACTGCAATGTCATTAAGGAACAATTTGATAAAATTTCCATGTGGGAAACCTTAAGGTTTTCATTCACTCCCCTGATTTAATATACTTTTCCTTGGAAAGACCAGAATTATTACGCCATCACCTTATAATTGTGTCATTTTGCTTCTCTTTGGTTTGTTTTTGGTTTGTTGTTTTTTTGTTGTTGGTAGTTTGGTTTCATGTTCCTCTTCTGTAGTTTGGATTCCTGCTCACTCTTCCTCTTTTAATTACATGTAATCCCTTAAGTGTATTAATTTAACATGCATTCATATCATCTGCTTTTGATTTTTTCCCCCTGAAAGCGATACCTTACTGGGCATTAACAAAGGTTGCTGAATGTCATACATTTAAGTTTATAAAGCATCAAAACTTTTACTCTGTAAATATTTTTCTTTTCTTTTTTTTTGTTTTAAACAGTAAGTCATCCACTACTATACAACTCAAGTGGAACACCCAATCTTAGTAAAATATGAAAGCAATCTCCTGTTGCTAGAACAGGCTGCTTCTATTTTGGTTGCTATGGAGCTTTACAAGTAATCAAAATGCAGACACGAGCTGTGACACACTGCACCTCATGTGTTCCATCGATGGAGACTAGGGACCCCAAGTCAGTGAAACATGCTCACAGGGATGTTACATTGCCATATATGAAACTTTAACTTTCAAGCAAGAATTAAAGTTAACCTTAAAAAAGTAGTTGCATCGAATTTTCATACTATGGACAATATACTTTTATGCTTGTAAAGTAAATTTAATAGAAGTTCAGTAAAACGAATCCCAACAGTGCTTACAGTGATCTTTCCTTAGTGAGATTTAGTTGCAGAAGATCAAATATTGCAGAATAACAAACGATGCAAGCACGTATGCAAGCTTTTATGTTATTAATATGATTTAGATGCAAATTTCCAAAGTTATTTCAGTGCTTCCTCATGTTCTTTATGTAACAGTATGTTTCTACTGAAGTTTTCTCTTTTTCTCAGAAAGTTAAAAATGCTTGTTGCACTTTGTGAGTACTTAGGTGAGTGTATTTTTTTCTGTTTTCTTTCCTTCTGTTGAATATTATATTTCATAATTTTCTTTGACTTTTTTGCTTAGAAATTTAAGCCAAAAGATTGGTAACAAGATGGGGGTTTTTTTGAAGCATGTAAATGTTAAGTATAACATAGTTGAGATCTATTACTTCTGTATAGGCAAGTTACTGAAATTAAACCAAAAATATGGGTAAAGACTAAATGCAATATGAACACAAGGAAGATACACATACTTTCAAATCTAAAAATTGTCTCCTAACGCGTGATTTTACATTATGTCAAGATGGAAATATTTAGTTATTCCTGAACATGTGCAATGTATTTCTAAATGTAAATCGCATTTCAATTTTGCAATCTTATATGAGTTTATAAGAAGAAAACAACCAACAAAACCTTTGAGTGATTCCTTTCTTCACTATATGTTATTCATAAACTACATTTTATCAACTAGTGAGTGATTTGAAAACACTCTAATAATTTAGCAGTAGTGATTTTTCAGTAAATTGGATCTTTCTCCAAGGTTTTTGGTAAGGATTGAGAAATATAATAAAAACTATTTAAGATGGGAAAAAAAACTAAACAAAGAAAAAGAATTAAGAAGCAAGAGAGATATTTAGTAGTAATAAAAATGAATATTGAACACTTCATTGAACATTTTCGTAATAAAGCATATCTATTCTTATTTTAATTACATGAAGCAACTCTTTCTGACATCCATGTTACATTTGTCCTGCATTTTTTATTTCTATAGTTCCTTTTCTCCGAGTATTTAATGCCACTCAAGAAAGGAAAATTGAAAAGGAGTTAGACTGTGGGAAAATAATGGATGTCCCTTTAGGTTTGTCCCATGAGGATGCTCACATAATAGCCCAAATCTCCTTGATTTAGGTCTCACAGTTTAACTTGTCAATATGTAATTATGGTTCCAAAACAAAACAGATTACTTCTCAGTTTTAGTGAGGTTTCAACCAAGCAGAATGGAGTAGAAACACCCATTCCTGGTAAAAGGGATTGTCCCATTAGTAGTTTTTTATATAACGACCCATGGGGACTGGGACTATACTTGTGTATATATATCAGTTTAACAATCTGAAACAAGAAACATTTTCAGATCCCCTAATTAATCTAAAAGAACTGAAACTTTGATTTTGATTACCACTAATACATTTACAAAGCAATGACATAGTTTTTACATAGTTATTGTTCATCTTTCTTTAATAGTTGTTGGAGATATCTTCCCAGGCAGACTGGCTAAATAACTCTCTACAGATGACATTTTTTGTCACATCAAAGCATTTTCTGTTACAGATTGTAATTGATTTTTTTTTAACAGGTTTATGATGGTTTAACATTAGTATGGATTATCAGTAGCAGTGCAATTTCCCTCACATAGTGAGGGGGATCGGTTAAGATAACACATCTTCTATAAATATATTTTTAGCAGCTTCTCAAATAACATGGAAAATGTTCATGCTTTCTCAATTCTTATTGCTCTACAAGATGTTCATCCTCACCTCCAGTTTGGCAACTTGAGTTCTTTAATCCCAGCAAAGAGAAGTAACTTGTTAAAATGATACTTAGTGAAGTTGTTAAGGATTCCTGTTTACTTTGATAGATGATATGAGTCTGTAGGCCTTCTATTAAACTAGTCTATTTTAAAAACCAATAACTACAGTAGTGAAACACAACTACATACACCTTTTTTTCTATGCAATATCTATTAATGCAATTACTATAGGTTCATTTTAATCCATCTGAAGATCCTGGTATCAGATGTGATCATCAATGGGACTGGATTCCCTCCTTCAGTCTCTTCCAACTGAACCACAGCTTTTAATGCTGAGGAATCCAAGAGCTTCTGATAGGAGGAAAATTTCCACTATTGCATACTGCCTAATTTGAATACCAATGGCAAGCATCAGTCATACACTCAAAAATCAAGAATATATGTCAGCAAAAATTACCTTAAAATAAATTTATATTTTTTCATTGGCATTGCTGAGGTTGACTCGTGAGCAGCTGTCTTCAGGTAGTTTGATAAGCAACAACTTCAACTGTTCAGCAGAATACACTCAAGCAAAGTCTGTCAGAGGAGGTAGAGTGTAAAGAGAACTGTGTCAGGTATATCCGACTCTGTTTTGACCAATTGTGGTGGGTTGACCCTGGCTGGATGCCAGGTGCCCACCAAAGCTGCTTTATCACTTCCTCTCCCTAGCTGTACAGGGGAGAGAAAATAAAATGAAAGGCTTGTGGTCAAGATAAGGACAGGGAGAGATTGCTAATTACCATCACAGGCAAAACAGGATTGACTTGGAGAAATTATTTAATATATTACCAACCAAATCAGAGAAGCATAATGGGAAATAATACCTACTCTTAAAACATCTTTCCCCCACTCCTCCCTTCTTCCTGGATTTAACTTTATTTCTGAATTCTCTACCTCCTCTCTCCTGATAGGCACAAGGGGATGGGGAATGAGGGTTGTGGACAGTTCATCGCATGTTGTCTCTGCCACTTCTTCGTCCTTAGGGGGAGGACTCTTCACACTCTTCAACTACTCCAGTGTGGGGTCCTTTCCACAGGAGACAGCCCTCCACATACTTCTTCAATATGAGTCCTTCCCATGGATTATGGTCGTCCATGAACGGCTCCAGCACGTGTCATTTCCATGGCATACATTCCTTCAGGAACAAACTGGTTTAGTGTGGGTCCCCAACAGGGCCTTAAGGCATGCCAGCAAACCTGTTCCATCATGGGCTTCTCTCTTCATGGGTCCACATATCTTGCTAGGAGCCTCCTCCAGTGTGGTCTTCCCATGGAGTCACAGCCTCCTTCGGGAACCCACCCAATGCAATGTGGAGTTCTCCACAGGATGCAGGTGGATATCTGCTCCACCATTAATCTCCATGGGCTGCAGAGAGACAACCTGACTCACCATGGTCTTCACCATGGGTGACAGGAATCTTTGCTCTAGCACCTGGAGCACCTCCTCTACCTCCTTCACTGGCCTTGGTGTCTGCAGAGTTGTTTCTTTCACATATTCTCACTTCTCTTTCTCCTGGCTGCTGTTGCACAGCAGTGTTTTCCTCTTGTAAATATGTTATTACAGAGGTGCTACCACAGTTGCTGATTGGCATGGGCTTGGTCAGTGGTAGGTACATCTTGGAATCTGCTGGCATTGTCTCTACCAGACACAGGAGAAATCTTCGCAGCTTCTCACAGAAGCCACTCCTGTAGTCCCTCCACTGCTAAAACCTTGCCATGCAAACCCAATACACCAACCTTCATTAAAAACAAGCAAACCATCATCTTCTAGCTCCATAAATTCACATGAATAATAGCTCAAATGTTCATGATTTTAATTTACACGTTTTATTTTACCTGAAAGTTTCACAGTTTTTACTACCCTACAAATTCCTGTGATACTCAAATGAATAGAGGACAATTTCAGGCCTGCTGCCACTGACATAAAACAGTAATAACATCATATAAATCAAGTAAAGCATTCATTAAATAACATAGGTTAAAAATATTTGTGCTAAATTTTAATGGTATAAATCATTATGAAGGCCAAAAAATTATATGGTGAATACTACCTTTTAAATAATTGCTTTTATTTATGGATTGGATTGGGTTTATATATAAGTAAAGATACCAGAATCATGACCAAAGTTTTTTCTAGTGACTTTGTACTAATTATGAGAATTATGCAAACAATTCAGCTTAACTGGATATTACTGTGTCCTTTGCTTGAATGGAAATGCTATCTATTGATATTACATAAGCACTTATTTCTTTTAATGTCATATTATGTTTAAGTTGTTGCATCTTTCCTTCTTCATACAATTCACTAGTTTTAATTTATACAAATATAGTTATGCGTGCACTGAAGCTGAAATGCATTGGATAGTCAAGGAAACAGGAAAGAAAATATCCATTTTAAAATGCTGGTCTCATAATAGATTGGTAAATGTTATTTTTTTTAATAAATGCTTAAGTTTAATATGCAAAGTACAGTAAACACCATATTGTATTGGGTTGCCTTGGTAATAGCTTTATTCCTGCAGCATATCAAAACGTGTAGTTCAGTTAGCTGAACTGTTAGCTATGAAACTTGGTAGGAAGTGCATGATAGTAAATCTTAAAATATAAATTTGCTAAAATGTACTCTATGTCTTTCCAAGGTGTTTTTAAAAATATTGCATTTATGCTTATCCCTCTACATTTGCTCTAAGTTTCCTATACCCACTTTCCTTGCTTTTTGAAAGATATGACATATTCTAAGATAGCAAAAATGTTTTGGCCTTTTTTTTCTTTGACTAGGAAGAAAAGGCTACATTAAGGCTACATTGAGGAAAAATGGACAATTGGAATTACGGTTTATTCCCTCAAATGCCATCAGCTCTATTATTTGGTTTTTGTAGTCTTTAAGCAAACTGCATCTTTACTATGACCTCAAATACAAAGTTAATACTAATACATTTTGAAATTTGATATTACAGTGAATAGAATCATATTTCATGGAAATTCAGATTATTTCCAGATGATACAAAGGAAATTTTCAGAATCTGGGAAGAAAATGTTACTTAAATAGTTCTCATCTGCAATTCTCAATCTTTTCAAAGAGGGATTAAAACCACTATTCACATAACAGTTTGATCACCATATGGATATTTACTTTAAAAATTTTCTAACCCTTTCTTTTCTTAAGAAATAAACTCATAAGAAATATATATGTCAATGGAATTCTAGTTTTAAATATGATTTCATTAAATACTCTTGAAAGCTTATTTATATTTAATTGCATTGAATTATTTTAAAATTCTTGAATTTTGACCAGAAACCTATCAGAGTTTCTTGTATGACTAGTACTCTGTAAACCATTTACTGCTTATTCTTCCATCATCATCTAAGTGCTTTTCTCAGGGTTTTTACATTGTGTTGCTAGGGAACTCCACCAGTGTCACCCTCTCAAAATGATGACTTTCTAAAAGTCAAATCATTCCTCCTATTGTCTTCTGTCTAAAATACTGTAGTTAGTAATGTAATTACAACACAATTGCATTTTAATTCAGTCACTGAATTTTAAGTGTTCCATAATTAATGTCAGTGTACTCAAATAGTTTAGATCTTTGTGTTCTTGAGGTATGGCAAAAATACAAAAGATGTATGCATAATTGGTGAAATAATTCCTAATAAGATCTGATTTAATCCCATTTTTTACTTTTTGTACAGTTCCTGTCTTGGGGCGCCAATAGATAGTAAATGCCTACTTTAAGAAGCCTAGTAATGTGCACTGCAGTTAATTTATTTGGGAACGATTACTAACAGGGACTTAGAACATTACTACTCCTGTCCTCTTGCTAGGGGCACAGAATGGGGTTGTGAGTGACAGCATACTTAGCGGTGGTGAGAAGCTTCACTCTGTGCTTAGAAGTGGCCCCCCTCAAAACCCGGAGGGTGCCGAACGGGCAAAGAGAAACACAACTGCCAAGTAACTGGCCCTGTCAGTGTGTGCATGATGGAAATGTCTTATGAGAGCTGCTTCAGTGAAGGTGGTTTTGGAGTAATACACAAAATATTATAAACCTATATTAATTCCAGTTGCTTTTGTTGGCACCTGACTTCTTTTGGGGGGTTTTTTTGAGGAAAGACTTGTACTTTTGCAATTAAATGTCTGATCTTACGTAGCTGTTCTATGTACCTGTCTATTCCATTTTCTGTAAGGCATTTAGAAGTCAGGTGTTTGAGCCTGCCAAATACTTGATGCCTCTGAGAGTACAGAAATCTAAATAGACTGAACAACATATATGTTTATTTGCTTTCAATATTATAATTTACATGGGATCTTTTACATCAGATTCTACTGCCTTCAGGTATTTTCTGTACCATTGTCTTATTGATAGATTTCTCTGTAATCCCTTACACAAAATTAAAATCGACCTGTAAACTGAAACAAGTGTTAAGCACTCAATTTATCCCTCACTAACAGCATTTTTTCCTCCCCTTCCTTTATTAGAATACAAATATTCCTTCCTAAATACTTCAATTAAATTATAAACTTCTTCAATGTAAAGATATGTTAGTTTATAACTTAGTATCTCCATAGATAACCCCTACCCTAATATTTAACTCTGTGGGAGAGAGTCCTGTTGATTTGCAGCACTGCAATAGACTTCTGCTTCTAGAGTACCTGCAATATGTAAAATTCATATATATTACAACATATATATTCATATATTACAACAATATAATCTCTGCTGCCAGATTTTTTTTCCCCCCCTCACTCCTCACTTCACTTTTTTTCCATGCTATTTTGGAAGCAAGGATACCAGAGCTAGATGCAGCTTTCCAGTAATGCACTCACTGTTTATACCTATGTTGGCTGTATTTAAGTGCTAGGCCTCTGTGCCCCTCAATTAACCTCTGTATATCCATATTGGTACTGTGTTAGAAAACATCCAAGGAAGAATAAAAGGTGATTCAATACTGGACATCACTGTGCAGGTTAAGAGGCAGACAGATGGCAGATTCAGGATAGTTATGTTATTTCTGTTTTGTAAATGAATAGTGTCTCAAGAGAATAAACCAATTTGTGACACCCAAGCTTCATGAATTTGAAGGTGGTTGAGCAATTCCATCCTAGCTAGTGTGCCATGTGGAAATGGTGATCTAGCATAAATACCAAACACAGAAGTACAGATAATTTAAAATTCTTATCTTTCTCTAAGAAATTTGATACAATACGATAATACTTTGACTAAAGATTCAAGATGCAGTTCCTCAATTTTTCTTTCACTCACAATTTAAACAAACAAACAAAAAAACCCAAAACCTTCCTGGCTTTCTTTTTTAGCAGAGTAGAACTGTGTTTTTGACATTCTGATAAATATTCTCAAAAATGAGTAATTATTGTAATTTTAAATATTTATTTAATTTTCATAACTATTTAAAAGGAATAAAGTTTTCTTTCGATACATATCACTTGTTTGTTGGTGTTTTGCATATTCTCTTTGTATATAGAAAAGTATATAAAAATAGTCACTTAGATTTTAGCGAAAATAGTCACTTAGATTTTAGCGAAAATTAACTTTTTCATCAGTGATTGATTCAAACTGAGAGAAATTTCTTACAGATCAAGGCAGAACACCATTAGTGAGTAACTTGTTCAGATAAGTAACTGATGCGCATGCAACAGTAGAATAAATGCTTGAGTATAACCACATTTTTTATATAATCTCTGAGAATTATCATTATGTAATAATGCATCTAATGACTTTCATGATTTAAAATGATAGAGTAAATTATAAGAAAATGACTACTTAATGAAATCCAGATGGAAGCTTTTTTTGTCTCATTGGGACTTTCTCCCATTCCCTCTGCCACCAAGCCATTCTATCAATTTCAGTTTATGGAAGATGTTGAGAGTAAAATGTTGAGCTTAATTCAGTAAACAACCAAAAAAGACATAGTTTAATCCAGAGGAAAAGGTCTTTTAACATTTTATTTTGTTTGGTCTTCAGTTCAGAAAAAACAGTTGAGCTTTTAAATCTTAGGTAAAATATTTTTTAAAGTTATCAGCAGATCCCAAATAATTATTTTCCTAGAGAAAGATCCTACCAGATTTTTATGTTTTGGTGTGGCTTTTGTTACCTTTCAGCCTCTCAGTTTCTTATACAAATAGAAGTGTCATGCTATACTGAATAGAGCAAGTATTAGATCTGGCAAGGGCTTTCATTAACTTGCGTGTAATTTATATCCAGTTATCCCTCAGCCTCAAGTTTTGGGTTAAGAACTTATCCTTCGAAAAATAATCCTTGGTTTCTTTCTCTCTTCTTTACTCAGCACTTCTCAGTACTCTTTTAAATAAATAATAATTTAAAAAAATATATGCAGGTAGGCAAAAAATTCGTATTGTAAATAACCACTAGTATTTTGATATCAGTGGTTAATAAGGGGAATATTGATACTTTAGTTAGGGGATAATAGTGTCAACCTAATATTTGAACTGCATTCCATAGTGGAAGAAGTTACAATGATTAGTCTTCACATCAACTTGAACACAGGAAAAAAGGCTTTCTGTGTGGAAAGGAAACCTCAGGTTGTGGCCTCTCTTACTATTAGGGTCAAAGGAAGGATTTAAAGATAAACTGGTCACATTTGTTGCCAGCTTTTTATTTAAATTTTTAAACATATAGCACCATTTTTTTTTCATGGCATCAGAATTATTTTAATTGTATATAGTTGTATTTTAGTAAATATAGTTGTATTTTAGTAAAACAATGGCCAGTTATAATGACGAAAGTAAAGACAAATGGTGTTGTGTGGTTTGGTTGGGTGTTTTTTACTTTTGTGACATTATGTTTCATGTTATTGTGTCTGGTTGCAGTGGATTGAGCAAGTAATAAAAGGAAGTTATATCCTCTGTTTCTAGCGATATTATTTTCTCTATTTAAAAAAGCTGTTAAGATTCCAAGTCCTTTGTTCTATCTTCCTTTTCTAGTACTACCTAGAAAAACCAGTGGAGAAATTAAAACATTAAGAAAAAAAAATATTTAGAAAGTTTTATTAAAAACTTCCAGCAAGATTCACATCCTCTTGTCATCAGTCCTAATTTTCTTCTTTGGCAAAACATTTCTGTCAAACTGGTACATATTATATTATTTCCACCATAAAGAAAAATCCAGCCTCCTTAGGAAAACTTTCCTAGAACACCTGAAACGAAGTTTCACCTGACTTTGAAATATACATCATTACAACAACTTATAGTCCCAATGAGTCAGAAGATATGACAAACAGTAGTAATAAAGTGGGCCAATTTGTTATGAAAGCCAGAAAATATTAATGATGAAAACTGTGTTTCAAGCTTATGCAGAGTTCATTGGCAGCTCCAGAGGACAATGGCTTATTAGAGCCTCTGTTCCTCTGCTTTTGGTTAAATTAGTCAGAGAAAACTGTTTCAGATAGTTTCATATGGTGTACTTTGAAGGAATATTGCACTGTGTTCTGAGTAATCACATAGTCCTGCATGATTATAGACAGCTTTGCTTTCTAAAATGACCACTTAAATGATACAGTAGCTTAGGTAGCTTAAACAAAGCAGTGAAAGCAAATTACTTATATATATTGATAAATCCATTGCTGAAGAGTATTCAACGACATTGGTTATTTTTTTCTCTATCTCTCAGTACTGTTATCTTCGTGAAGTGTTATTGGAACAGCTTCTCTATTTTGACCTTAAAGACTCATTACTTTTTACTTCTATCAAATTATTTTATATATTAGTTTATTGCCATTTGGTGGTATATTGTACTGAATGAATATACACAAATCTCTGCTGGTCTATAAAAATTAAATATTTCATGCATACTTACAGATAGGTAGGTAGATGGAGCTAGATAGATAGACAGACAGACATAAAACATTAAGGGAATTTTAGCAGAGATTTGCATTTACTTCAGGAGAATCTAGATTTCCATTACCACAAAGATGGTGAGAATGTGTAGAAGCAATAAGACCATCAAATAGACATTTTCCTAATATGTTTGATTTACAATATTCTTATTTTTATGCTGCCTTTATGTTAGTTACTTGAAAATATTCTGAACATTAATATTTAAGACCTTTGCTATATTTAGATAGTTCACTAATTCTACTGGCTGCCTCCCTCCTTACAGAAAAAATAATCGTGATCAACTACTTGGAGGTTTGGTTTGAAAATGTATGTCTGTATGTCAGTATGAAGCTGAACAAAAAAACAAAAGAAGTATTTACTTAACATTGGTAATTATTTAGACTATTATCATTAAAATATGTAGATACATAAGGGAATGTTGCACAAAAAGTTGTTTTGGAGTGTTGTTTTTTTGGGTACTGTTTTCCTCCAGTTTTGGTAATGAAAAGTTTTCTCTATGTAAATTCTTTCCTAACCTGCATGCAAATTATTTTTAAATGACATAAATTGGCAATAAAATAACCGTTCATGTACCTGTTTTAAATCATGTTTGAGCTGAATGTAATTCAAAAAAGTAATTAGTAAGAAAAAAACATACTTTCTTTATAAGTTTCATTGGGGTTTTTTGCTTAGTCTGCCAAAATTTCTGTGGGAAGACCCTTGTGACTGTAAGACACCCAAGGATAGGAGCCTTTCCAACTCCTCTCATTGTAAGGATTAATATGATAGAACACACAGTGTTTACTTAAATGTATAATTTTAAAACATGCCCATAAGCTGGTGGACCGGAGTAATTTTTTGCATGACTATATGTTAATCCAGCATTTGAATGTAGAAGTACTTTTGTTACACAATTTCATTGTAGTGGATGGACTGCTTTCTTTATCCCCAAAAAATATATCCTCCATTTATTTCAGGCTAGGGCACTCAAGGGGTTAACTAAACCTCGTTTCTATGGTGAGAAAAATAATTGATATTGATTAGCAGTTGGTGCAACATTGCTGGAAGGGTTATTAAAGCCCTAAAGTACAGTACAAAATGATACTGAAAGCATCATGTACTCCCTAGACTGTCCTATACTAACCGTTCCTGTGTTTGGGATGTCCTCCTGACTTTGCTTATGATTCTCAGGAGCTTTGTTATACTTAGTGATTTCAAATTCTAAAGAACATTTAATTAGTTAAATGGGAGCTAGGGTGAAGGGGAATTACTCAGATGTAGAGGCTGCTGTCTTTCTGCTCAAATCTTGAGAGCGATTTCATTAAGAAAGGAATCATTAAAGAATTGGATCTTATAGCCATATCTTTTATGCAGCTTCACTGTATGTCATAACAAAGTGACAGCAAGGCACTGGAAAGTGCATGTTTCTTTATTTCTTTGTTGTCATGGTTTAACTCCAGCCAGCAACTGAGACCCACACATCTGCTTGCTCACTTCAGCCCGGTGGGATGGAGGAGAGAATCAGGAGGGTAAAAGTGAGAAAACTCATGGGCTGAGATAAAGACAGTTGAATAAGTAAAGCAAAAGCCACACATGCAACCAAAACAAAACAAGGAATTTATTCACTACTTCCCTTTGTCAGGCAGGTGTTCAGCTATCTCCAGCTATCAGCAGGTCTCCATCATGTGTAACAGTTACTTGGGGCTACAAACAGCATCACCCCAAATGTCTTCCCCCCCCTTCCTTCTTCTTTCCTCCGTTTTTATTGCTGAGCATGACGTCACATGGTATGGAATATTCATTTGGTCAGTTGTGGTCAGCTGTTCCAGATGCATTCCCTCACAGCTTCTTGTGCATCCCCATCCTACTCAGTGGTGTGGTGGGGTGAGATTCAGAAAAGGCCTTGACTCTGTGTAAGAGCTGCTAAGCTGTCATGAAAACATAATTTCCAGCACTGTTTCCAACTCAAATTCAAAACATAGCCCCATACTAGGTACCGTGAAGAAAATTAACTCAATCCCAGCCAAAACCAACAAACTTGTGCAGCTATTTTATATTCTCAGTCAATGTATTCTCACAGTGAGCCAAGAATACACTGGACTTCACATAATCTACTCATATTTGTCGCTTACATTTTAATAAAATTGCTTGTCAAGAAATGCTTTTAAAATTAGGCTAAATATAGAAGCAGCACAAGGAAAATCTGTGTTAAAATTAGAACAGAAGTTGCATATCATGAGCTTAAATCTCTTTTCACTTAGATTGATGCTAATCTGGTTTTTTTTGTATATCAAACTGAATATACTCATCTTGGCAGTTTCTGACTGTTTCAAGAAAAATAAATGTAGTTCTGAATAAATGTCAAGCACCTTTAACTGCTTTAGGGCCTTATTTAGACACCAGATAGTGACTTAGAACAGTGTGGTTGGACTCTGTCTTGTGCCTGGGTCTGACTCAAGTGATGCTTCTCCTGTGCTCCCAGATGGTTGTGACATTGCATGGTCCACAGAGAAGTCCCAAAGGAAGGTTCCAATACATATGGCTTCTACAACCAGATTACCTTTGTTTAGAAAATTTACAGTTACTAAAAGATAAACTCTGTTTTCATTGAAAGGTTTAGTGATATCTTTTTTTAATTCAAGTTCTTTGGTAGTAAACCATTGTAATCTCCAAGTAGTACAGTTGTTCCAACCGCAGTAAATTGTTCCCAGGATTTAGCACTATCAACTGTTAAAATGGACTCTTCTAGCAGAAACTGAATGAGCAAAGAAAGCTGTGGCAAAGCTCCACATTTTTCTTCTGCTATTTCTCTTTAACTTCAGTGTATTATGTCACCTACCATGCCTGAAGTGGCTAGGATTAGAAAAACCTGGTCCAACATCTAGATTCTCACAAGTAGATAGAAGCGTACTAGTGTAATGCATACCTATCCTATTTATGTCCATATATGCACCTTCTTGCTATTGGTAAAAATAGTATCTTTCTCTCACTACCACGAAACTGCCTATCTGTTGTATATTATTAGTGTTAATAAGAAATTCTTAAAAATTTTGTAAGGAAATAAAGTGGATCTATCATAACAGAATTTTAGCTTAACCTAAAGGAATTCTCATTCAGATTAAAACTTGTAAATGTGCTATTTAAAAGATACAGGGCAGAACACTAAATTTTCTAGATAAATGAATGTTACCTCATAAAGCAGTATATCAGAGAATAGATAAGTAATTTATTTCCTTCTTGTCAGACATGTTGAGAGGGACTTGACTATCTGTAGTAAAACACTACCAGACTACCTAGATTAACTAGTTCCCCTGCCCCAAAGTTTTAATGGGGTAAAAATTTGAAATAGCCAAAATAGAATAAAAAGCTATATTATCTTAAACTAAATTCTTCCAAGTTAACCATCCATAAGTGAGAGGAAATGAAACATCAGTTGCCCATCTTGAAACAGCTTCACAAACACAGAAAGCCAAGTGTATTGCTGGTTTTGTGGGGCTCCACTTGGAGTTATTTGCAAAAGCTTACTCCAAAATAATACTGTGTTTTCTGATTTGATAGGTGAGGCAGTGCTTATTCTGTCCTTTGAAGCTATTACTATTGACTGTTTAATTCTGCTTTTTGCAAACACACTTTTACTTGGCAACACACTACAATATTTTCATTATCATGATGGTATTATCCTTCAATTTTAGGATAGAACATGACACAACATATGCTATGATTGCTGGGTATTCACAGTCCATTGGGACTAATGCAAATAATGCACATAGGGATCTTTTGAAAATATTATTTTACTTCTATCTTCTCCTGTCCCCTCTATTCAACTGTACTACCTACTATTCATTTATTGGAACTTAATTTTCCAGGTAGTCCCCTCTACCTTAAAAATAAATTCAAATATTGTACTTTATACATGATCTAAACTTATATTCAGTGATGAAAGAAACTGCAGTAAAATATTGAAAGAAGTTAGCAGTAACTTGAGCAACAGAGTTGCCCACTTCACATTATATGGTGACAAATTACACAAGCAAGTACTGAGGCAAAGTACTTCAAAACCATCTGCTAAACAAAGACACAGGTAATGATATACTAATCAGATGCTTTTGTGGATGACTGTCATCTAGATTTACCTAAGAACAGACAAGCTGTCAAATCAAGTTAGTCATTGCAAGGAGTTACTCAAGAAAGACTCAAGAAAGCAGTTCATTTGAATGTGTTTCAAGTAAAAGAATAACTTTTCTACCAATCATTTGATCTGAAAAACACGTCAATAGAAATGCATCAGTCCTGGGTTCACCTATTTTATTGCCATGTAAATAGTCCTGTAAAATTTCTTGAGAAAACTGTAGTCTTCAGTCCCAATGTTGGACAGTTCACACAGAGTCTTTAATGTTATCTTTGGAGAAAGAAGAATCTGCCATAGTAGTGCATTTGTGAAACTTCTCATGTGTGTCCATTCCTTAGTGAATGATAGTTTTCAGGCCTGAAGTTTCTGTGGTCTATTTGGAGTAATGTGAAAAATGGTAGGTTGGTTTTTTTAATTACAGCAGAGAGTTTATCACAGTATACAAATATATGCAAATAGATATGCCTGTTCTGGTTAACATGATTATTAGGATAGTGTACTGCCTAAAACCTGACTGATAGCAGGGTATGCATAGTCTTCTTACAAAAGGATGTAAGTCAATGTCATGTCAGTGTGTGTGTCCTCTGGGGAATGTCTTTGACCATTTAAATGTGAGAAGGTTAGGTGCACAACATAAAAGTAGGAGGAAACACTGAAAATAAGCTACTGCACCTTATTGATTTGCCTGAAAAAAAGGAATTTGTTAGGTTTTCCTTTGGAGCTTCTTTATATCTTTCCCTCTTATAAAGCCAACTGCCCAAATCCAGCTTCTTAACTGTAGTAAAAATACCATATTGAAATGGAATCCAAATGAACTCTGTCTATTGTAGCTGATCAGAGAATTTTGCAAGACTTAACAATAGAAAAATAAAAATAGATAAATCATAGTATCATAGAATGTTTTAGGCTGGAAGGGACCTCTAGAGGTCATCTAGTCCAACCTCCCTACACAAGTAGGGACATCTCTACCTAGGTCAGGTTGCTGAGAGCACCATCAAGCCTGACCTTGAATGACTCCAGGGATGGGGCCTCCACCACCTCTCTGGACAGCCACTGATCTATCACCCTCATATTAAAGAACTTTTTTCTATCGAGTTTAAATCTATCCTTTCCTAGCTTAAAAACATTAGTCCTTGTGCTATCATTACAAACCCTTTTGAATAGACCTTCCCCTGCCTTCCTGTAGGCCCCCTTCAGATACTGGAAAGTTACTATAAGGTCCCCCTCGGAGCCTTCTCTTCTCCAGGCTGAACAGTCCCCACTCTCTCAGCCTGTCTTCATACGAGAGATGCTCCATTCTCCTGATCATTTTAGTGGCCCTCCTCTGGACACGCTCCAATATGTCCCCATCCTTCTTGTGCTGGGGTCTCCAGAACTGGACACAGTACTCCAGGTGAGGTCTCACCAGGGCAGAGTAGAGGGGCAGAATCACCCCTCCTGATCTGCAGGCCACAGTTCTTTTGATGCAGCCCAGAATGTGATTGGCCTTCTGGGCTGCGATTGCACATTGGTGGTTCATATCCAGTTTTTCATCCACCAGCACCCCCAGGTCCCTTTCCACAGGACTGCTCTCCTGTAGATCCTCTCTCCGAGCCTATACTGATAATGCTGGTTGCTGTGGCCCAGGTGCAGGACCCTGCACTTGGTCTTGTTGAATCTCATAAGGTTCACCTGGACCCACCTCTCCAGCTTATCCAGGTCCCTCTGGATGGCATCCCATCCCTCTGGCATATCAACTGCACCCCCCAGCTTGGTATCATCCACAAACTTGCTGAGGGTGCGCTCAATGCCACTGTCAATATCATTAATGAAAATATTAAACAACACTGGTCCCAGTGTAAGTAAATACTTTTTTTTCTTTCTGTATCAGTTCTTGTCTTTATTAATCAGTAATGCTTCTTTGGATGTTTAGGTTTCTACATTCCTTTTCTCAACTGTGTTTGATTTTAGTGAGAGTTCTCTGACACTTCAGTGTAAGGAGTGAAATGTGTCTTTTCAATGATTGAATTTAGTTGTTTGGAATAATGTAGCCTTCTTGCTAAGAAGCTGAAATGACAATTTGAAGGCTTATACCTGTAGCCTGTTATGAATTTACTAATAACATCCCCTATGGTGTTAGATATGTCATTTTTGCACTTTAGGCTTGTGTTTGTCCTCCGTTTTTGTGCCTGATTTTTTCAGTTCAAATGTTACTGAGTTTTATCAGGAGCCTTTTCTTACTTTATGCTTGCCCAGAACCTGGTTTCACTAGAACCTTAATGCTATAATAATAAGAAGAAACCAAAACAAATACAAACTCACTGCAAATAGCTTTATCTTCTAGTCTTTAAGTTTGTGTTGGAAGAGAGAAGATTATGTCTTGTGAAACTCTACTGTTGCTCAGGAGTAAGTTGGATTACTGTGTGATCTTTAGCTTGACTGCTCAAATGGCTAAGTCCAAAACTGTAATGGGGATATTCTTTAAACACATTAAATCTTTCTATGGTGAATTCTTTTTTTCTTTTTAACTTATGATTTCTGAAAGATGTGAAATGATTTAATCAAATAGATAGAAAGAAAGATAGGGAAAAATTGTGATAAGCATGAAATCGAATGTGAGATGTAATTTTCCACCAATTTGGTGTCTGCCTTCAAAAGATATAGTCAGGTAAAGTTTGGGGTTGAAAATAATTCGTTTTGTTGTCTGTGTTTGCAGGGTGAATTGGGACACAATCTGAACAAATGATGTTTCTTGTAAAATTGTATTAAAGCAATTTCTAGAAGAAAATTGTGGAAAAGCAAGACATTTTGCTATTGGTGTGTAGGTCTCAGGAGTTCACAGTTGAAAATATTAATGATTTTTGTTTTAGTTTTAACTCTAGGAGATTAAGTCCTTTTTGACTGAGAAACAAAATGGCAAGTTGTGCCTTCTTAAACCATGTAGTAATGAGATTTGTATAGGTTTCTGTAATTTTAGTTGAGTTTTATTATTTTTTCCCTTAAGATCTCTAAGTCAGCTGTTAATCATTGTAAGACATTTGTGGGGAAAAAAAATATGTAAGTCATTACCAGTTCTTTTTATTCTTTCTTTTAATGGAGAAACTGATCTCGTGTAGTCTCTGTCTAGTGTTGCAGTGAATACAGTAAAGTAAGAACTGAGTGATATTACCAGGACAGTGAAGGGGGAATCAATATCGTTTAAATAATGCAGACAAAGCACTGAAAAGACTTGATTTTTTTTTTTTTTAAAAAAAAAGGGAAAGCATATTCCTCTCTGTTAATTTTCGTAAGTTTAGAAGCATATGTAGGACCTTTTTCACCCTTGTCCTTATTCTTCTCTCTGAAAAGCCACAGTTTCATGTTAAGGAGATGAGTCTTAAATTAAAGACAGTTTCCAAATGTTGCTGCTCTGCCTCCTACTGCTGCCCAAGAAAGGTAGATGTGAGGCACCACATGAGGTAGAGAAATTCTGAATTATGACTGGATTGGGGAGCAGCAGTGACAGGGACAGCACCAGGACACTGAGTATTGCTATTGTTATTTTACTGTTTTATGTTTGTCTCTTCTGATGTTTGTCTGGTGCTGAAAAAAGATTGGGACAATTGAAGTGACGTGACCTATCACCTCATATGTGCTATGGTGGTTCTCTCTGTGTGCTATGGACCACATCACTCCCTGGGTAGCATAACACATAATTTCCATTGATTTTGGTGAGAGTTGAACAGAGGCAAGTAAGGGCAAAATTTAGTCTTTTGGTTTTTGTGCTTCTGTGCTTGAAGATTGCAAAGACTAATAAAGGTCTGTGTGATTCCATTCCTTTTGAGTAAACTACTCTGTGAAAAGACTAAAAAACTAGAAACTTGCTGCAATGTCATTATCAGTTTGAAGCCCCAGCTTGTGTCATTGTAAGAAGAAGGGGAACATAAGCCAAGTTTTTGAAAATGTCAGGAATTATCTCTGCTTTGTCAGATTTGAGAGTGGCATCATGGGGCTTAATTAGACATCGTGTAATAGAAAATACAGGGGTGTTAGTCAGTAGTGAGTGTCTTTCACAGAGATATAAACATTCATGCTGCTACTTTATTCGACATCTTTTCAGTGAGCTTGTGAATGACCTAAAATATAAAAAGAGATTATTCTGCTATGAAATGCCAGTCTGATGCTCAGGTATAAATTCTTCCCTTTTTGTTTCTAAGAGATTTCTCTAAAAACTACTAAAGGAATCAGCTACAGTGATTAGGATTTTTAAATATAAAATCCTGGATTTTTTTTAACTGATGCTTTACTATGGGAAAAGTTAAAAAATCCACAAGGTAATTGTGACAATATTATTTACTACTTTTTTCTTTCTTTTCCTTTTTTTCCTTTGAGAGACTTTTAATTTGTAGGAATTTGAAAGTGTTGTGTTCACAAAGTTCAGCTATGCTTTTCTGAAACTGTATGTGTATGAGTCTCATAAAAAGCAATCCATTGAGTTTTGCACATATCTTTAAAAAAACTTAGGTTTAGGGACATATTGTCTCTGAAAATTATAAGAAATAATAAATTTAAAAATGAGTAAATCCAAGATATGCCCTGGTATCATTTTTTTTTTCATCATTTCAATTTATTTTTTTTTCCTATCCAACTTATTAGAGGTTTAGATGATACCAGAAGACTGAATATTAAGTAGTTCCAGAGTGGACATGCAGAGCTAATCATATTGGATTATATGGTTGTTAATGGAAGGTAATAACAGATGAACCTTTGCAAAATGCCACCTAAGATTCATGGTTGTAATAATACACTTTCCCTATTGTGATGCTTGAATGGATACTAAACTGCTATAGAAATTTAGAATAGATCATGATAAGATACATAATAAGTGGGCTGTTTATCTTTTTTGCAATGATCATAGAAATAATAGTTAATAAAATAAAAGGTTTCCCCCAGCAGCAGTACGATTGGACTGATGTAAAACTATGATGTGAAAGAAGCCTCTTTCACAGTACTTGAAAATCTATACCCCTTTTAGTTGCATTGGTTAACAGAATGGCTTTTCTTCTATACATCAGCAGTTGCTATTTTCCTGAAGAAATTTCGAGTATTCCGTGTTCAGTTTTTGAGATGCTATTTTTGAGATTATGTTGCTCAAACCTGAGATTACACATTTCATTTAACAGGTTGCTGTAATAAAAACGCCTTGTACCCTCACTGATATGAAGGGAGTAGAACAGTTTTTGTGCAGTGTAGTGTTCTGAAGATTGATCAGAGAATGAGAAAAATCTCATCCCCTGGGCCCATATATTTGCATACCACTTCACTTCACTTGATGTATGGAAATATAAAAGACAGAAATATAAAAACTTATAATGATGGTCACTATTGCAGCTATATGGAGAAATGCATGACCCAATGCTTATGTTCTCTGTGAAATTTACTTGCAAGTTTTTTCTTTTGTGGCTGAAGGTGGAATTTAGCTCTTGAAAATGAACAGGAGTAGTCCTTCAAGGAAAAAAAAAAAAAAAAAAAAAAAAAGAGAGTGCTCTATACCAGAACAAGAGAGAGAAAGAAAAGGATTATGAGAGTCTTCCTATTCCTAACTGCTGCCAACACATTCTGTAGATTCTAAAATGTTAAAAATGGGATACAAATCCAAACAAGGTAAAAGACAAGAGCTGTAGTTGTATCCATTCAAAATAGTTGAACATAGGTTTATTTGGTTTTATCTCCAATTGTATAATTACATAGATATGTTTTAGCCTAGCTGGAGTTTATCTATGAGGAAAATGGAAAAAGCACATCACTGCAATATGCAAAAGTTTTCCTTTTGCTGCCTCATTAGAAGGAATGTCTGCTTAGTGATCCCATCTCTAATTGTTTGCATCTTTTAAACATCTACTGCATGTGGAGAAATCCCTAGCTCTTACATTAGAGATGAATTATATGCGTTTGAATAAAACCTACCATCTTAGGCTTTTCTTCTGCATGGGTATAAAAAAAAATAAATCAAAAAGAACAACCAAAATAAACCCACACAGACAAAAAAAACTGCAAGGAACCAAAAGAAAAAAAAAAACCCAAACACCAAGCAAGCAAATCTGAGCCATTTTAAACAACCATTTTCATAACAACTGTCTTTTCCCCAATTTTCCAAATAATGTGCTACATTGTAACCTGTCAGATTAGATTATATCCATCATGTAGCACTATACCACCTGATTTGACATAATGGGATGTGAAGGAATGTATTAGATAAGAAGAGATGCAAAGGGTTTTATAAATGTCGAGGATGCATTTGTGTGTTTGTCTATCCTCACTTATCTTACTATTAACACATAAAAGCCACATTTTGCTCACATTGAAGGTTTGACTTCAACCTACTATAGCAAAGACATTTTGAGTGCAGAATAAAGCTGTGTTCTTAGCTAACCCTACCACAATACAACACATTACTGCCTCTGTTATGTAATATCAGTCATTCTTTCAAAGACTTGTCTGTTGACACTTGAGTGATTTAAAAGTACTTTAACTCTGCGAAAAAAAAAGCTTCCCCCTCCACTTTATATCATCTTGGCTTGTCCTGTGTGTGTACTTATGAACAGGGTGGTTCTTCAGCCCTAAGCAAAGCTTGTGAGTCTTTGAAGTACTCTTATTTACTTTTCTTCTCCATGGTTTGTTATAAGTAATAAACTAACAGAATAATTTTTGTTCAGAGGAGCCTCTGGAGGTCATCTAACCTAACTTCTTCAAAACAAGGCTAACCTCTGAGTTAGATCTGGTAATATAAGCTTTTACTTTTTAACGTGTAAGAATTGTGTTACCACAGTTGGTGACTATCACGCAGATCATATAAGAATACCCACATTTTTAACTCTCTAATGGACCCTGTTTTTTAGTAACCTAGGCTTTTGTTTGTTTGTTTTTTTCACTAACCTAGGGACTTATATTTATGTTTTGTGCAACTTAAGATGTTATGCCAGAGCAAATAATATATTAATAACATGGAGTAATAAAAATCATTAAGAAAATAGCACATGAAAATAATATATTGTGTTGTCAAAAAGGAACATTTTGTTTTATGTGCAGTAACTAAAAAAGTCTATTTTTGTCTTAATGATGACATTTGGTTAAATCACTAATTGAGCTGATTTTAGTTTTGTTCTTTAGATTCTGATGTTTAGAACCTCTTGAGGACTATTTCCAGTATTAGGCAAGGCTGAAGGAAAGTGCTTCAAAAAGCTAGCCAAATGTTGTCTTCCCTTATTAAGGAAGATGTACAGCTTTTATTTTAGCAGTGCAGGACATAGTGTCCTATTTACTTAAAACTCAGTCTACATGGCCAACTAGCTTCAGCATCTTTCTATTTTAGCATTTTACTATTTGTTCCTAGGGTTCTCGAAGAAATGTTACTCATATTTTCACTTACAGGAGGGTGTGCATCTACATTACAGAAATATGGGTTGGAATAGACTTCTTGAGATTGTGTCGTTCTGCCTACTCAATGAACTCAAGAAACAGAACTCTTGAATAGTGATTTTATCAAGTTACCCACGATTTTCTATATCTGAGTCTTGAGAATCTCCAAAGATTGAGATTTCAAAACTTGTCGCTGTAGCCTGATCCAGTGTTGTACAAAAGTTTTTTCCTAGTGCTGAGTATAAACCTTCCAAGTCAGCTTGTAGTGGTTGCTCCTTGTTTTACAATTTGTCACTGCCAAGAGTTTGACAGTTACAGTCGCAGATGTCCTTCATGAAGTTATAGGCTTATGCTCCTCTTAGCCTTCTCTTCAACAGACTGAACAAACCCAGATTCCTCAATTTCCTCTGGGCAGGTGCCTCATTATCTTGATTGTCTTCCCTGTTTGGAAGTTGGAAAACTTCCCAGTTTTCCAGCATGTCCATTGAGCTGAGATACAAAACTGGACACATATTCCAATTGCAGCCTCCCTTGGATTGAATTGAAGAAAATAATAATTTACCTCTATCTGCTGACCACAGTTTGTCTTATGTAGCCCTGTATGTGGTTTGCCTCACCCACAATGAGAGCACACAGTTCAATTCTACTTAACCCACCATTCACTGTAACATCCAGATCATTTTCAGATGGTCTGGTACTCAGCCAGCTGCCTCCCCTTCTGTATCAGTACATGGGTTTGTTCTGTCCTAGGTACATAGTTCTGCACTTTTTTTGCTGAACTTCATGAGATTTCTGTTGGCCAAATACTCAGCCTTGAAGTCAGTCATATCAACAAGTTCTTTTTAATATCCTCAGGTGAATCTCATCCAGTCTCATGTATTAGGCCTACATTTGTGAGCTCTGGGAGATATATATATAAAATCCGAGAATAAATGTAAAAACAAAATATAGGTTTCAGAGTGTGAGAAATATGGCTGCTTTTCTCATCAATAAGCAATAGCTTTTCTCTATATCATTGCCCTCACATCTTCCTCCTGTGAGCTACCATCTCTAATTTCATGCTTTGATCCTCATCTAGTACTCATGAATAAAAAAAGTCCGGGCAATACTAGTTTCATATATGAATCACAAGGAAAGTTTCATTCCTCATGGATAATGCAAATCTGAAAACTGATTGAAGCGTATTTCTTGTTGTGTGTTTATTTGTTTTCCTTTGGTTTTTTTTCCCTTTCTTTCTGATCAAAGCGCAAATGCTATGGACTTTCCCCATTTAAAATCCAAAGACAAAACTTTTTCATTTAAATGTTTTTGACTAGTAAAGAATTCCAAAGCATAGAAAGAGCAGAAACAGACCACTTGGGAAATGCTATCAGATTTATTTATTTTTTAATCATAGGATGAGAATTGAATCTGTAAAAATACTGTTGCTTCAGAGGAAGAAAATAAGTAAGCATACTTTTTGAAGAGTAGGGGGAATATTGCTGAAATCCTCTCTGATCTGTATTTTCGGTGCATATAGCAGTGACAGTTAATACCAAATTCTAAAATAGATGGTTTATTTTCACTGTATAACAGGGTCAGAGTCTTAAATGGCAAGTATTACAAATAATTAATTAAAAAATCTATTAAAAAAACCCTAAATAATGGTCAGTTGGGTGTTTATAACCACTTTTTGTTGATACCAGTCACGACATCAGTATCTGTAAACAATATACAATTGAACCTTATGGGTAGCCATATAGTTAATTCAGCTTATTCATTACTGAATAAACAAATCTGTATTTTTAATGGGCCAAAGATTACGCAGTTATGTGGAGTTACATTTTCTTCCAAGGAACCAATTCCTTGTTCAGCTATTATCACTCTGTTACTTTTCCTATTTCATATCACCCTTTTTTCTATCTGTAATGTTGACTCCATCTTTTGTGGGACTTTGTTTCCTTAATTAACCTCAAATAACCAACAGAAAATTGAGAAGGGAAAAAAAATAATGAGAGTACTAAGCAGATTTTTCTCCTCAGTGAAACTAGATTTTTACTTATGTTGCACTATTTTTATCCCTCTAGTAATTTGGCTTGGTGATATTCTGTTAGCAAAAGAGATACAAAATTTATTGCCACATGTTATTAAAATTCTTGTGGGTTAATGAATTGTCATATAATGTTTTGACAAATTCTGATGGACAAGTGATGTACACTTTTCACTTACTGCCTGATAACTTTAGTGATCTAGAGGAATGTGTCAGTGTTTCTACAATTTGATGTACAATTGATTTCACCATTTCCTCATGCCATTCCCTTAGGAAAAGCATTATGCAAAATAAGAAAATAGAAAGAAGGAAACTTTTTTTCCCTGAAAACTCGGTCATATAAATTGTTTATAGCACTTCATTAAACTAGCTGCTGAATATAAAAGGCTTACTCTAAGCTTTAACATACTCTCTTCCTTGACATGGAAATTTGACTCTTTCTATTTTTATGTTCAGGGATGTATTCAAGATAAGCTACCAGCACAACACACAGGAAACTGAATAAATAACTAAAAGCACCACCTAACAAGCCCTGACTTTTTTTCCTCTCTGTTTACTGCCTAAAATAAAGACCATTGGTATCACACTGTTGTGGCACTATCCTTGGACTGTGCATTGCTGCTAATGAGAGTTGCGATAGCCATTTCTGAATTGTTCTACTTCTACAAGTTTTTCTATGTTTCTCACATGATCAAAACTAAAAAAGAAACCATTATTGTTTCGAAAAAAATA
This sequence comes from Brachypteracias leptosomus, assembly GCA_013401335.1. Classification (NCBI taxonomy): domain Eukaryota; kingdom Metazoa; phylum Chordata; class Aves; order Coraciiformes; family Brachypteraciidae; genus Brachypteracias; species Brachypteracias leptosomus. The sequence goes on along the minus strand of VYZX01027929.1, from coordinate 14,078 downwards.
GAATAACAATTATCTGAAAGACATTCAGTACTGAATTGCTTTGACAACGTGGGATTGTAACTGAAAGAATATCCTTATGACCCAGCAGTAGCCCATTATCAATAAATTCTTATTGCTCTGACAGTTTATTAAAATAGGTAAGTAATTATATATAGTGAAGTGAAATATTGTCACAACTCAAACATTGGATAAAACAGGATGCAACAAAAAAATTTTGATGGTTTTTTTTCATGGGAAAACTATAGCAATAAGGCAGAGTTCAGGTTCTATATTTCGTCTTTTACTTTTTACCTTTGTTTTAAATATCTATACTATATAGATATATAAAATATAGATAGTAATGAGGTAGATATATTTGCAGATGATGTATTTAACACCAAAGAGAGGTTTTTTCATGATCAGAGAAATCATGGGGGTTTTTTAGATATTCAAGGGAGATGAACAAATGGTCAGTGAAGCTTAATGCAATACATTCAAATTGTAGGGAAAATAGCTTATAGTTGTATTCAAGCATATAATTTATAGTCTTTTAAATTGAATATACCAACTTAAAATAAAAGTGTGTGCATAATGTATAATGCTATAGAATTCAAGAAACCATTCAACTTAACATATAGATATTGTAAAAAAATAAATAAGAAAGATAGCACAATGCTTTAAATACCTTATCTAGAACACTACATAATACTGACTGTCCTGGATCTATCACAGAACAGATAGAGGTTCAAAAATAGGTAATGCAACCATGAAGGGTGTGAAAAAGTTCTGTTGAAACTGAAAGTGCTGCAAAATAAAGTATGCAAATAAGGAACATTATAATATTTTTTTTCTGATTTATGGTATCAATCATGTTTCCACGTGGCAAATTCTACCTTTCTCTGAACACAAGAAAAAGAGGTCAGACAACTGAAATTAATTGAATTAAGCAATCCAGAAATGCTTATAGGTTTACTGTTGTTATTCATGGACTTGTAAATGGATTATAGAGATCATTAAAACAGGATGTGATTTAGATCAGATATTGGGAAGATTTTTTAAAAAAGAAATAATGACATTGACAACACGTTTAGCTACTTAAATCATAAAGCAATGTTTTGAAATTAATAATTCATTCTTCAAGTTAAGAAATTCATTGTCTATTAGATTGAATAACCCTAGATCTGACTGTTGTAGATTTCTTACATCTTTCTTTGTCAGAGACAGGATATTGAACTAAATAGTCCTTGGATCCATTCCAAAATATCAGTTCTTTCTTTGTACTCAGTGCACCATGTGTTTATAGTAAAGCTCTACTAATACCAAACTAAATGCAGGTTCCCTGCAGTGAGGTACAGTCCTTATTTCAGAAATTCAGAAGGGGAAAAGAGATGGGAATGAAGCCAAGGAAGTTGTTGATGAAGGGAAATAGGTGATAGAGAAAATAATGTAGGGAATACAGAATTTATTCGTATAGACTCAGGCAGAGGAACAATATGGGAGATTTGGCTTCAATTTAACTTGATCTGGTCTTCAGCTAAATGTCTAATAACTAAAGTAAGAAACCTTCAGCTTTGAATCATATTTCAATATATATCTATTACATGTCAGAAGTATTTACCATTGTATAAATCAATCAGCTTGTTTGAACTCTTTTCCTAGTCTAAGTAGTTTTGCCCAAGTCAGTCCCCAAGGTCACATTGTTCAGCTGGTACAATTTGTCATCCCTAAATAGTTCATCTATCTGATATATCAGATAGACCTCTGTGCAATTGCTACATTTTCAGAAGATACTGTCTTGGCAGCTTTATAGTTCAGATTGTTCCAGCCGGTTTTTGGGTTTTTTTCAGGGTCTGGCACAAACTTACAGTCTGAGAAACTTTCATAAACATTTCCAATCAACCACTCTAATTGCACTGCTAATAGCTGCCATTGAATTTGGTGTCCTCTGAATTTTAATTTTCCGATTTATTCTGTTGTAAGCCTTTTGGTCACTATCAAGATAAACAATTAGGAGCTAATCTGCCTGTTACTTAGCTATCAATGAGTGCTGAGGAGACACTACCTTCAAAACAAGAGAATGGCTTCATCCTTCATGCACAGTTAAGAACTTGCAGCTGACTTGGCTGTGTTTGGGGCTCAGTGGATAAAAGAGCACATTAAATCATTAACTGTTAAGAGTCCATTAAATCATTAACTTCCTTTCTGGATATAAGTTTTTTAATAACATGATTATAGGGATCAATGGCCAAGAACATCTGTCCTATTGTTGCTGTACCAATACCGCCAAAAATCTATGCCAAAAGTTGTTGGATAGAGTCTTCTCTTAGCAGGCCTGACATCAGGAAATACATTCCCTTCTTTTTTCTGGGGCCTTTTGTTCTTTTGATTCATCTCCAAATATTTCAATATAAAGAAATTTTCTTTTCATAGGCAAAATATTTGTCCTTTCCAAAGTGCTCATACAAGCATCCTTGATATCTCTGACAAAAACTTTCTGGGCCTGAAAATAAAATTTTAAAAAAATTACTGAATCTTACTTTGTTCCATTATTTAAAAAAATGTTAGTTGTATGACGTTAGGGCTATCATGTTCTCCCTGTTCTTCATGTCCATTGGTGTCATCCTTCAGCAAATCCTGAATGTAACTGTTAGATGAACTGAGATTCCTAATGTCTTTAAAGATTCTAAACCAGTATGTACCAGGCTACGAGTAGCCTGTATACCTGGCTAATTTGTGCACCAGATATGCCGCAATTTTATTCCAGTATTAATTCTGTGAATTTCATGAAGTCTGATTTCAGCCTTAGCTGTCTTCATTTTATTCTGGGACACAATGATCTTAGTTCTCTTCCCTAGTATTTGCTATGCCTTAAAAACATTAACAGGAAAAATTCTGTCCTGGTTTTACTAGTTTTTGCCTTGAGAAAGTCTATTCATATTTGGGGACACTGAGAAAGGGAATTCCCCTTCACTTATGATTTTTCTGAAGTTTTGATTATTTTTCAAGTCATTGAATGACAGGATGATTTTCTTTTCATTTTGGTAGGGAAGACAGTGAATCTGAGAAGAAGAAAGCAAATCTTCTGTTCCCCTAGCTATACTTGAATCATAAGCCTTTTCCTCCCAGTTCTTTTCTTCTTGCAGGTGTACTATTTAATTATTATTTGTTTAATTAATTAACCATCTAATTGAAACAGGAGGGAAAAACACATTGCATTAAGATTCAGGCATATTTGTGATTTATTTGACTGTTAGGCAAAGTTTAGGAAGAGGTAGGAAAATTAAATAAACTCTAAGCTTTTATCGTTTAAAAGGGAAGAAAAGATAAGCCTTTAAAGCAGAATGCAAATACTAAATTAAAAAAATGCACAGGAAAATATTTTGTATTTGAAAAGTACATGAAGGTCTTGGTCATATATCTATTTTGGAAATATTTATTGCAGTTTAGTTAAAGNTCTTTTCCTAGTCTAAGTAGTTTTGCCCAAGTCAGTCCCCAAGGTCACATTGTTCAGCTGGTACAATTTGTCATCCCTAAATAGTTCATCTATCTGATATATCAGATAGACCTCTGTGCAATTGCTACATTTTCAGAAGATACTGTCTTGGCAGCTTTATAGTTCAGATTGTTCCAGCCGGTTTTTGGGTTTTTTTCAGGGTCTGGCACAAACTTACAGTCTGAGAAACTTTCATAAACATTTCCAATCAACCACTCTAATTGCACTGCTAATAGCTGCCATTGAATTTGGTGTCCTCTGAATTTTAATTTTCCGATTTATTCTGTTGTAAGCCTTTTGGTCACTATCAAGATAAACAATTAGGAGCTAATCTGCCTGTTACTTAGCTATCAATGAGTGCTGAGGAGACACTACCTTCAAAACAAGAGAATGGCTTCATCCTTCATGCACAGTTAAGAACTTGCAGCTGACTTGGCTGTGTTTGGGGCTCAGTGGATAAAAGAGCACATTAAATCATTAACTGTTAAGAGTCCATTAAATCATTAACTTCCTTTCTGGATATAAGTTTTTTAATAACATGATTATAGGGATCAATGGCCAAGAACATCTGTCCTATTGTTGCTGTACCAATACCGCCAAAAATCTATGCCAAAAGTTGTTGGATAGAGTCTTCTCTTAGCAGGCCTGACATCAGGAAATACATTCCCTTCTTTTTTCTGGGGCCTTTTGTTCTTTNGGTAGGAAAATTAAATAAACTCTAAGCTTTTATCGTTTAAAAGGGAAGAAAAGATAAGCCTTTAAAGCAGAATGCAAATACTAAATTAAAAAAATGCACAGGAAAATATTTTGTATGTGAAAAGTACATGAAGGTCTTGGTCATATATCTATTTTGGAAATATTTATTGCAGTTTAGTTAAAGTGATTTAAAATAATTTTAACATAATAGGTACTTCTATGTTCTGACTGAATATATTGTGTTAAAAAACAGTGAACAGAACACAAGGACTTGGAATGGCCTAATTTGGCCAGTACAATACAGAGTGCTTAGTGAGAGCTATAAGTGTTGACTTACAGAAAATTTTACCAATGTAACTAATATAATAGGCAGCACCTAAATAAGGCCATCAAATGGATGCTCCATCCCTGGAAGTGTTCAAGGCCAGGTTGGATGGGGCTTTGAGCAACCTGGTCTAGTACGAGAGAGGTGTTCCTGCCCACAGCAGGGGGGTTGGAGCTAGATGATCTTCAAGGTCCCTTCCAACACAAACCATTCTACCATTCTATGAAATTATGAGCTTAAAAGTGCCACCAATCTCTAATGCTGATTTTAGAGAGGTAAATAAGACCATAAGATTATATTCTTACATAGAATCCATTCTGGTTTTATCCAGAATGTTATTGATGAGGTTGTGGAAGTTATCTGCTAAGAAGTTAAATAGTTGGGCCTTCTATTTGATAAATGGTGCACAATAATCCAGTATGCCAGACATCTATAACCAAAGACTCATTAAGCCAAGCTAATTAAATAAAAACAGTAAGCCAAATAATTAACATGAAAGTCATGACCTGCAATGACCCCAAGTCCTATCTGTGACACAGAATTAATCTTTAATCATGCCTAATGGCTGCTTGCATATTTGATGCCTCCTACAGTTACTATCCTCCCCAAAGGGAATTCTCAGTTTCTTTCCTTCTTTCAGTAGTTCCTTTGGGAATATGTGTTAATTGCTTTTACAGAGAAACAAAAGTAGTACAAGATTTCAAGCTTTTCTTTTTTCTCTCTTTTTTTTTTTTTTCTTTATCCTTGATGACTGTCAGCAGTGTAAGTGTACCTAAACTTTTAGTTGTGTCCTCAGTGGCATTACATGTAAGACTTTAAGTGTAATGTAAGAAATACCTAATAACTAATTTGCTGATCACATTGTTCAGACAGCATAAGTTGAGTTTAATTTGGGTGAATGGAAGTGACAGTTTGATACATGGTTCAGGTCAAATTTAATTACTTGTTGAAATGACTAATTTGGCAAAACAGGCATAGCCATATCAGATGTGCTATGCTAATCTACCAGATGTTTTTCAATAATGTTACGAATATTAGAAATTTTGTTGCCAATTTTTTTGGGTTTTTTTTCCCTGCTTTAATCAGGAGGTGATTGATTATCAGGTTTTGTATTCTTTGATTCTGTTTAGTTTTAAGAGGGAAGAAGGTGTTTCTCTTAGAGTTATAGATCCTTATAAGGGAGAATATGTCCTGTCAGATTTTCATAGGCTTTCACAATGCCAATGAAGATACTAAGCTCACAGAATACTTCTCCCCTTCACAGCTGCAGAGAAAGATAAGTATCATGAACTTAGTTTAACTAGACTGCAGCCTTTCGAGGGTAAAATACCTTTAAAGAAACTATGATAAAGTTGTCCTTTCCTGCAATCACTTCCACCTTTTGAAGGGCTGCTGTCTCCAAGAAAAAAAGTGCCAGGGAGCTAGCAAAAATAGGTTATCTTCTTATAAAAGGTAAACCTTTTTTAAAGAAGGATCTTCTATTCTACTTCCAGCTATCAAAAAAAACCCACCCTGAACTTCTGAGTGGCCACTGCTAAGCACCTAGACAGCTATGGTAACATGATAATCTATTAGACTTACTAAATCCATGACTGCCAAAGAGAAAGAGACTGTTAGAGGGAACAGAAGGAATCTGTATCACACAGCTCAGAAACCACCAACAAAGTATGAGAAGGTACCTTAAGCACTCCAAAATTTTGATGTTATCCAGGTAGATGTTAGGGAGGGTTTTTTCCTCCTGGTATATTGTGATGCCTTTGATGATGGGAAAGTTATATCTAAGTTTCTGTGGCCATTAATCTTGTTCTGCATCCTCCTGCTTGTGTGATTTGCCATTCAGCTGTTTCTCTTTGGCTCTGTCTTTAAAGAAGCTATGAGATTTCCTTTGCATGTCTAAAATCAAGTAAGCATACCTTTTACATAAGATTTTATTTTTTCCTTCCAAGTCTAATAGAGAGAAGGTACTTTAACAGTAAGTAGATTTCATTGTCATCCTAATTCAGTAAAACATTTAAGCATGTGCTTAGTCTTCCGTATCTTGTGAACTTCACATATCACATATTCAGCTAGTGTAAATTAGCATAATTTCACTCACAACTGAAACCACTCTGATTTACATCACCTTTAAAATTGGCTTAGCCTCTGTATCAAGAGCTGCAGGTGGTTACTGAAGAGATTTGAATTTATTACTTATTATAAAGTGTCAGAGTCCAATAGTCTCTAATCAAGTTCTTTTAGATATTCCCCATATGGAAAGTGTATGTTTAATATCAGATTTACTTATTTGAAGACAATTGGTGTTACATGAAATTTCTGATTTAGTGAAGTGATACAAAGTATACTGAAAACAATATAAATGTAAGTTACATTTAGCAAAATGTAGTAATTGCAATATACAGTTCATTCACAATACCAAGGTGATTCCCATTACCAATCTCATTAATATGCTAAGTGAAGTGAGATTTACGTCCTGTGTGAGCTAATTTTTTCATTTTTTACTCTATTTTCAGGTTTTCCCATATTTTCAGATATAGGAAAGCATAACATTTGTACCATTTGAATCTGCAAGTACAGGAACTTCATAGTTTTCTCTGTTTACTTATTCTCTCAAGTCATGGTGTTAATGGTCATAGAAGATTTAAATCCAGAAAGGAGGGAAAAGTCAAATTTAGACAGAAATATGGGCTATGTCTCAGCACCTTAGAGAAGTACTGAATAAGCATAGCACCAGCACAGAATTAAACACAACCAAGCATTATGAAGTTAAACCAGATCAAAAGATGGATCAAAAGATGATCTGCCGTGTCTGTCTATACCTAACCACAAAGAAAAATATGTTGAAAACACCCCATATCATTGTTTTACAGTGCTTATTGGTTTTTTTGAGTGACTTTCAGACCCCCTCCTTTTAGGTGGTGTGGATAAATTGCTGATTTAGCAATTTAGTAGGTTCACAAGCACCTAACTTGTGTGATGCAGGTCAAGCTGTTCAGAAATGTAGTGATTACACTGTTACTTTGGATGAATTCCTGAATTCATACTATATAAATATTTTCCTACATCTGGACTGCAAGATATCCTTTCCAAAAGACAAATAATCTTTAAATGGTAATGGTGAATTATGGTTACAACACATGCGAGACCTGGTGCAAGTCCTTATCATGATCCTGCTATCCAGTGATTACCCACATAGCTACTAAAATCAAATCTTGTTTCAAGGTTGAATTTGTCTAAATTCAGGTACAAGCCATTTGATACTGCTTTTCAGTTTGGAAGACTTAAACTTGCCACTATCAGACCTCTCTGGATGTGCAAGTACTTGCAAACAATGGCTAAGTCGCACACTCACTTTCCTCGTAGATGACCTCTGAGCTGGCTCCTGTATTTTGTTGATATTCACTGGTGTGCATGCCTACTTGAGTTTCTATCACCTCAACCAGTGTCAAGTCTGCAAAGTTTAAAATATTTATTTGATTATAGCTCTGAGAACAATTATTTATGTTGATTCCCAAACGCTTGTTGAGGTGCTGAATGGGCCAATGGCTCCCTTGGGCCAGGAGTGGTGAGGGCTTCCTATGGGGTCTGCCAGGGCAGCCGAGGGGCACTGGAGCAGCCCCAACCCCAGGCATTTGGCACCTCACTGGGGCTGAGCTGAGGCCCATGGGTGGGCTGAGCAGGGCAGAGCTATGGGGAGCTGGAGACCAACTCTACTGTGGGGTTGCTGGGGCAGCCCTGGGAGGCTGAAATGGGTTCCTGGGCCCTGGGCAGGGCATGGGGAGGCCATGGAGGGCTCGGGTAGGGGCAGTGAGTCCTGTGAGTACCCTTGGGACCTTGACAATCCTTTTCTAAGCTACTGCTTTCTAAGGCTCCTAATTTTTAAGTACAGCTTGAATTGTTAATTCCCAGGTGCATTAGCTTTTATTTGCTCTATTAAAATGCATTTTGTTCAATGGGGCCTTTGAGTTCAGTGATCCGCATCAGTCTGTTAAAGTAACGTGTCCTTAGTATTTATTACTCCATCAATCTTTGTGTCATCTGCAAACTCCACTAGTAAAAATGTTAAATTATCCAATAAACTACTGGTGAGGAGTACAAGAATTGCGTTGGATTTACAAACCCTGTCTGCAGGACCACAGCAGGACTTGAGCCAGTAGGCCAGCACTGGCAACAAAGGAAATAAGGGAGGAAAAGAAAACACTTCTCTTTCTTTTTGTGTTGTAAGAAAGAAACTGTGTTGTGTTCACAGTGAGAGGAGTTGTTTCCTCTATTGGTCTTCCCAGGTTTTGAGGCATCTAAGGACATATGTCCCATTGTGTCAAACGGAGGCTGAAAGCAAGGTGTTCGGTAGTTGTAGTGCGGAGTAGTGGCAATGTGTGACTGTTTTGAAGCAGTGCATCAAAAATGGTGACCTTGTGGGAATAATAAAACGATGATGATGATGAAGCAGTGTCAAGTAGGTCACTGCGAGTCTACAGTTCTAAATAGACTCAGTCTGCAAGGTCAAATTGCCATGTGCTTTAACCATACTGTATAATGATCTAGGAGAATTTTTTTTTCATTTTTAGCTAGAAAATTTTTTTATATTTTGTGAACTCCTCTGTCAGATGCCTAGAACCTGCCCACTGCAAGTCCCTCTGTTTCCATCACTTTGTAAAACCTATAAAGGTTTTGAAGGATGATAGGATTTCTTATTTTAGTTTCTTAAAGCTATTAAAGCTTCTTTAAACTACTGGCTTTATTTGATAAGAAGTCCTGCTGTCACATGTTTTTGCTTTTTCTAAATCAAATAGAACACACGGAGATGAGCTGTACTTGCAGACTGAAAGAACAAACAGTTCATCTTGTGATCTGAAATGTCTGCTATGAAAATATCAGTGTCTTCAAGACACAATAAAGTGCTAGCAGTGGTGGAACATTAAAGTATGTGAGTTTATATAACTGTTTGCCCCTGTCTTTTCCTGTTCTCTCTCTCTGAATGTAGATAGGAAAGTAAGCACACAAAAGTGAGTTAAATTAATGAAAAGCATGAGTAGAACATTTGCATTGTCTACTCGTGTCATTAGGACAGAAAGCTTTATTTAAGTGCATCTTTGTGCATTTATCCTACCAGACAAGTAGGATTAAGTCTAATGAGTGTGAGCAGCCATTGCTTGTATCTGTATGAACCCTGTCTATGCCTTTTGTCAGGGAGAAAAATAATAATAAAAAGGAAAGAAGATTAGCCTTTGACAGTGACAATTCTCTATAAAAGACTTAACAGTCATTGATGGTGTTTAATGTATAACTGCACTGGATAACATTTACCTTTACAATGAAACAGCATAAAAAACCAAAAGCAATATCTTAGCGGGTTTTAGCTGTAGTTGGACATAATACACTACAGAAATCCCAGCAGAGCCTGCTGTTTGAAGGCTTCATTGTTATTCAGTTTGTTAACATGACAATGATCAAAGATATCCAGGCTAAACCACTCATTTATTCTAATTAAAATAACTGTTCCGATCTGTTACAGGTTTTATCCTTACAGTGTGTATATCTAGCAAAAGAGTAATTGGTAACCTTAAAATGTTACAGAGAAAGGCATAGTGCACTCTGTCTCCAGGGGCACTGTTGTTTGATGCAGAAGGACCAGAGTTTTTAAGAGCAGTCCATTTTTGCTTCATCTAACTTGTAATAAAAGCATTGGTCATTTACTGAGAGGGGGGCTCCTGGCTGTCTACCAGGTAGCTTGACACTTTATTTGATATCACAGTTGAAAATATGACAATAAGAAATGGTGCAAAGGAGACCGATTTATACCTACTTTAAGCTTTCTTTTGTTTCAGAAAAGCATGCTAAGGCAGGGTTTATGTGATAGTCCAGTTGATTTATTCGAATAAGAAACAAGTCTGTGGTATATTGATTCTTGCTACATTTTATTTGCTGTGTGCCATGTCCTGCAAATTATTTGTATTTAATTTAAATTACCTGACCTTTTAGAATTGCAAAATAATTAAGTGTCTTTCTTACTGTTAAAGATGGGCTGGCACTGAACTGATCAGCTTGCTCAGCAGTTTGAACATCATCAAAATATTCACCCAATTGCTTAAAAATAAAGGACTGATGAGCGTGCATATTCTTTTCCGTTTTATACCATCTCTTACACTGCTCTCATCTCACAACCAACCTCAGAAGCTGTAATTAGGTTTGAGAATGATAAGTGATACAGCCTGCCTTCTTTAGGAACCTAATTTAAGTTGTATGATTAAAGTTATGTGCTGTTAAGTGTCCTGGCCTTAAATCTTTACCTTTGGTTAGGCAAGACTACTGATTTATCTGTTGTGTCCAAGTGACAGTTATTGGACAGAGTAAAGGACAAGTTAGGGTGGGGATTCTTCAAGTGGGGAATTAGCAAATGAAACTGCCACTACCACTATGAAAGTGTTCTACTTTTCCTGCATTCACTCAGCAGGAACCAGCAGACCAAGTGTCCTCTGAGAGTCAATGTGATTCTCTCCATCTTGGAGAGAAAGCAGCACTAGTACAGTATTCATGATCAGTTAGCAGTGCTGGTTCATACCTGAGACCCACATTCCACCAAGGTGGGTGCATGCATTACTCAGGAAGTGCAGCTGGACATCAGGCTCAGCTGGGAAACTGTACTTTTAGCTGCCACCTCCAATGTATGAAGTGAAGCAGGAAAACTCATAGGCTCTGGACTCAGCTGTGAAGTAGCAATTACAAGCTGAGATAGCTACAAGCAGATTTCCAGCTGCTGCTGCCTGTAACCTGCCATTCTGTCTACTTGACATATTGGAACTCAGGAGGCTTTCCTTTAAACCTGAGAAACCCAGTGCTATCAAGAGATGAAATCTATAGTCTGGAATTAAAGATTTAAAAGTATGTTCAGTTGGTGAATTAGGGTGCAGACTTGAGACAAATAGCCATAGCCTATTTCCTGTCCTTGACTGCATCAGAGAACCAGCCATGAATAATAGTCAGAATTTCTATAGCTGAATAAATGCAAGTGTCACAGTGACTGAATTTGAAGTCTGAATTGTTTCCTTGCCCTTTGTTAATGCAAGGTTTTGGTTTTGGTTTTTTTTGTGGGTTGTGGTTTGGTTTTTTTTTTGAAGGGATGGGAAGGTGGAGGGGAGGATGGTTTGTTTTTTTTTTTTAAACAAGGAGTAACCTAACTTTCCTCCTTGGAAGAAAATGCTGGGTGACGTATTACAGTTCTTCTGAGATTATGTGTCTTTCTTCACAATCAGTTGTCTAAATACTATACTACATTTTCACATTTATAAAATCACAGTCAAAGAAGCTGCTTGCTGTATTTTTAGTAATGAAGTTTATAGGGAAAAGGTGTGTCTAACAATCTTAACAGTGTAAACATCCCCCTTATTTCTGTAATACAATTATACTTTCATACATTCATTCCCATGCCCCCCCAGCCCTACATGTTTTTTTAGTGAATATTAGGTATTTTCTTAAGAATAAATTATAAATAATACTTTTTACTACCCATATGAAGTGTTCCCAAGGACGACTTGAGCACAGCTTGACTATATAGAACTTGGATTTACTTAAATGGAGTCTTATGGTAGAGATAAGACAAGTTCCTTGGTTTTAGCTAATTGTGTGAAACAAGGAAGATATTGTTTGTGACAGAGACTATTCCTCAGTTTTATCTCTCTGTCCATATTCCTCTGTAAAGCATAGCTGTGAAATAGTATTTATATTCAATTTCCTCCTGCATTGGCTTAACTGTTTTGTAGTTTTGTCACAAAAGCTAGTGGGAAAAACACCCAAAACGCAACTAAACATACAAACACGAGAAAAGATTCAGGACCTGAAATTAAACCAGAATAAATATATTATAATATTATTTTAACAGTATACTATGATATAATAAACAGACTAAGAATTAATGATGAGGTTAGGAACTATGTATTAGGTTAGGACAGGAACACTTTAAAAGCACTGCATCTTTCTGTCAGAAGCAAATCAGCTTTTCCAGACTTTTTCATCTTATTTCCCTTTCTTCTCTCCCTCCCTCACCACTTAAGCTTTCTACCTCATCAGTTAGGCCAACAGCTGAATCAGTTGTTGATGGAGATAAACTTCAAGTGAGAGAATGAAACCTAGCAGTGAGCAGGAGCTCAGTGGCTGGGCATAGAG
>VYZX01027927.1:0-13969 GCA_013401335.1 Brachypteracias leptosomus | reverse complement strand
TCCCTTCCACCCCCTACCATTCTGTGATTCTGAGAATATTGTGCTGTTTTCCTCTCTGCTCCAGCAGCAGCAGCAGCTCTGCTAGCTCTTTCCTTTGGCGGGTTTGCTCAGGGTTAGGATGGAAAGTCCATGCTCAGGACTAGTTTGATGAGCTTATTGTGTATCTAAATGTAGTTTGAAAGCAGAAGCAGAAAATACATAAAGCATCTAGCTCATCCCTGCCAGCAGTTAACTGTTGCTTGAAAATATATTTACTCTTCCTTTGTGTAATTTAGTCATAAATATCTGGAACTTGGGAGTCTGGAAGCTCTTATCCAGTCCAATACCTCTTTCTGTCAGCAGATCCTGATTAAGACTGGTTGGATTGTTTATTGGGAATACATTTCTCTTTTGAGCTGAACCTTCTTTGCCCCCTCTTTGTGAATCTCTCACAGCCTCACTGAACACTGCTATTACCATCTGTCTTTTAAATGATGTCTTTAATCCGAGTCTGATAAAGGTAAATGCATTCAAACTTTCTTGTAATAACTGTATTACCTACAGCTCAAAAGTCTGAGCATTTTTAAAAAACTTTTCTATTAAATCAGTTTTTATGTGGCTTATAACACATATAGAGACAACATAAATATCTACAAGAGGTAATGCAGCTTGGGATAACGACATTCTGCTGAAAAGCCTCTGCATGAGCCAGCACAGGCAGGACACATAAACAACCATAAAACCATGGATGAAATGCAAAGAACAAATTTATTTTTGTTATTTCGTGAACTGGGGGATACCTGGAGCAACACCTGGGCAGAGGCACAGTAGCAGGGACACAGACACTGTTGAGCTGGGTCCTTGCTAGAGGATCACCAAACCTGATGTTTGTGCCTGTTTTTTTTTGTGCAGGCGTAGCTCACCATGGTGTCCCAGAGCAGGGCAGGAATCCCAAGCATGTTCAATAGGGTACCTCTAAGGCTCTCACAGGCCTGTGTTATCTGAACATGGATGTTCTCCTTGTCAAATGCACAAAGATAGACAACAATTAGAATGATATATTTATTTCTCTACACTCCAGGTGCAAGTCACCTGAGCGTGTTTACAATACTCCTCACCATTCTTCCATTGTTTTCCCCCAGCCTCCAAGGCAACATAAGACAAAAACCTGCAGAATGTATTTTGCAAAATGCTTTATAAATGCACAGAAAATATGCTTCTACTTTGCTGGTTTCGCTTCATACTTTGCAGAGTTTAACTGGCATTTGCAAAAAATATGAAAAGGTATATAGCCCAGGAGTACAAGTAAAGGACTAAGACCTCTTCTTTTGCACATTACTGGATAATTCAACTGTTGGAGCAGAAATGGACATGTATTAATAAAACATGGACAGAGTTTAGAAAAGCTAGGCAAAAAGGGTTGGGTTCCTTCTCGATTTGGCTAGAGACCAAAACAAGAAAAGGAGGAGCTGAGAAAGTGTGAAGACAACAGTATTCACATTTTCATAGACCTTGAAGAAGAAAACGGGATCAGGAGATCACCAAACCTGAGCCCTGTGCATTGCAGACCATTACCTGACATCCAGTAACCTTAGCCCTGAAACAAAAGGATTTCAGATCATTGTGTGAGAACATCAAAAGGCTGAAAACCCAACAATTCCTGTGGTATTTTGCTTAAGAGTTTAATCTTCCTCACTGCTAGAATTTTGTTTGTAGCCTCTAATTTGTGTTTGTCCCTTTATGCTTCCAGGCATCTTTAAATATATATATATATATTCCCCACCAGATTAAAGCCCCATTCAGGACCTTAGAACAATGTATTTTCTCCCATAAATGTATTCCAACATTTGAATGAGATAATTTATTGATTATCTTTGAAAACAGATTGAACTCTCAAGTCTCTTACTGAAGAATAACCTTTCGCTATCTTTTATTTTTGTAGTCTTTCACAGTAGATCTGGAGTGTGTGTTCCCATTGAACTGCCTGTCCACTATAACCTCTACAGATTTTACTGTTTCCTTTTGGTGATAACTATTGCATTTCTTTTCCCCAGGCACATGAATTTGCACTGATTTGCATGAAATCACTTCACTAACACCAGCTTTCTCTGAACGATGTCCTGTCTCTGTTTCTGTTTTCCACTCTGCCATTTTTTCCATCATCAGCTCTATAAAACTTATCCGCATTGATTTTATATTTACTTCCAGTTCATCAATGAAAATATTGAATAGTGTCAGGTCTACTATTGATCCCCAGCTGTGACAGTTAAAACATTTCCAGGCCGACAAGACACTGAGCAGCTCTGAATGGTTTGGATGAAGGTCCAGGCCAGGAGAATCTGGGGTACATGTGAAGATGCCAGAGAGAGGTAGCCCTGGGGCAGTGTTACTGGACCATCCTGCTACCAGAAATCAGGGTGTGTTGCTGCAGGGACCTGTGCTGTATAAACACAATGTTGTTTAATGATCTCACAAAGCCACCATCAGGGACAGAAGATTTAAAGACTTTCCAGCAACAGGGAACCAATGAAGGAGTCTGGAGAGTGTGGTTCAGCCCTCAGCTCCACTACTCATCTACTGGGCGACTTTGGATAAATTCATTACATCCCCTGGCATGGAGATATATGAGGGTATTTACCCACGTTCTCAAGCTGCTTGGAGATCATTAGACTATGGCTGCTGCAGGTAATTTTGAACACTGTAAGGTCAAACTAGGGTAACTCAGTGTTGCGTTGGCCCCATTTTAAGCCCTGCATGCTGGCATAGACATGTGTAATGGCGCGGAATCCCTTGTGGATATGAGCTCTTTGACGGACGCGCTATATATTTCTGGGTCATGTATTTCTAGATGCTAAGGCCAAAATATAGCCTTATGGTAGTCTAGTGTAATATGGAGGGTCTTAAATATCCAGTAATTCCTGCAGTTGTCTTTGGGGTGGAATAAAATGTATCTTTGTAATAGTATTTATTATTGTTATAAGGCTATAATAGAGACTCTGTCTTCTCAGCACTGCATCTACTCTGATTGCCATGTCAATTGCTTAATTAAGCTGTCCTTCACTTCTTAAAAACTGCATTTTATTTCAAGCCTTATAGTCCTAGCTTCAGTCTATTATCTTGGTGCCTTGCTAGGGCATTTATCTATTGCGGAGGGAATCCTTTGCATCCATTCCTCAAGGAGGTGTGAAACAATCACACCTGAATTATCGCTTAATTTCCTCTTTGGTAGATGAATATGTCAAGTTTCTTCTTTCTCTCTGTAAAGCATATTGCATATAGACTGCACTATTTTCTTCCTGGTGACATTTTCTCTGGAAAATTTGAGATTTTTAGCCTGATATGCCAAGGCAATGTGTTATATACTTGCATATGTGGATCTTTACCTGTCATATCACCTTTTACTGGCATCGACACATTCTGGCCAATTCACCAGTCTGGCAGAGGGCATAGCTATAACCTTTAAAATTGTGTCAAAGACACAAAGTTCAAAGTTTTGTCAAAACTGTGTCTCTGGGTAAGGCATTCAAATGAACACTGTATGATTTTCATCTGCTCTGACTAATAGTCCATGGAGTGTGCTGAGCCCCTGGCAGCGCTTCCAAACCTTGCAGGCAACCACAGCTTGCATCGACTATTGCCCCTTCAGTTTCTAGGAGATGGATGGGGAGTTTTGCTAAGGGAGGGACGGAAACAAGAGGCTGTAAGCATCATTAAGTACAGATCTGTGTGCTATCAGGCTTCATTACATTTATTCTTCATGGAGGAACCTGTTTACATAGTCAACACCAACTGTGATAACTGATGAGATGAGGTGGATTAAGTTAGTTTACTTGGTGTTTTTTATTGTTCTCGGGCCTCACTCCAGCATCTGTTTGCTTTTATAGTCTTTCATCTGGAAAAAGTGGGAACAGAAAGGCTATGAAGTAGAAAAATTTATTTGCAGAGAGAGAAAAAGACTAAAAGAACATTGGGCAGATGTATATGGCACTCCATTATTTTCAACTTGGTTTTGAAAATAAAATGGCTACTTCAACAGGGGCTTTGATCTTATTGCCACGAAATCAGAAAAGAAATGTGGAGAAACTTGTCAGGGAATTCTCTTTGCTGTAGATGTGAAATAAAAATGATTGGTTTATGCCATTAGTTTCATATAGGCAGAACAGAGCGTTGACAGTCTTTCTTCTAATGATTGATAAAAAGTCCAGCATTTCTACAAGAGTGGTCGTGTTTGCAGCACAAAGTGCTGGAACACCTTTGAAATGTTCCCCTTGACAGAAAGACTAGAGACCAGTAGATCTCAAAGGCTTATTGTTAGCTCATTATGGAACAGTCTTCATGTTAATTGATTGATTTTCTGAGAATTATTTTTTAAATGATACATAGGAATAAGATATATTCCACACAATGACTTGATGGCAAGTATCAACTCATAGATTTAAACCCTGTAGCATAATCACTAATATTTTATATAGAGACAAAATTAATTTTTATTTTTTTTCTAAACTCTGTGTTTTTGCAGCTTAAAGATTGACTTGGCTTATGGCTGAGCCTATCATTTCCTATCCTTGGTGGACTGGAAACAACTATCCTCTTCAGGAGAGGCTGGGAAGGCTCTGAGTAGTTTCTTTCTCCTGAACTCAGGTCATCTACCCAGACACCTTTTGAAGTACTTATGGAAATACCAGATGAAGAGAGCTTTTGTTCTGGGGTTAAGGTGCAGCTCCCAAAAGATGTGTCTTGCATGAAAGCAAGTATGGTTTCATTTACTGAATCACCTCTAGTCTGATTCAAGTTTGGAAGACTTTTGTAATTTTGGAGTGTAGGTGCCATTCACAATTTGAGGAGGACAATTTAGGAGACCCACAATGACTGGTTAAAATGGGAGAAAAAGCATCAGGTAGATATAATATCAACTTCTTATCCCAATGAGTGTAAATTTAAAACCACAGCTATTATGGGCTATATTTTACCTTCCTACACAGCATATATGGCACAAAAGCGTAGATTGTACTTTGAGTCATATTTGCATTGCATAAACCTGATCTTTCTCATGTTCAGAGATTTCTTCTGGGATAACAATCCATCCTGAGTTTCTGAAGGATAGAGTGATGAAAAGTTATATTTTATGTGTTAGCACAAGTAATATAGTCACAGCTGAAGTGTAATCATTTTCAGTAGTAAGGGAAGGAAGGAGGGAAGAAATAGATTATGTCTATGGAGCTATCCACCTGCATGTGCTCCACTAGCATAGCATCTGAGATCTTAAGTTACCGTAACATATTTTTCTGCATAATATGCCTTCAAGATAGTGAATCTGTACTGTATTTCATGGACAGTGGGAAAGGAGGAAAGTTAGTATTTTAAAAAATTTGCTAGTACTTCGGTGTGTCTAACAAAGGTGCCAACATATTTGCAAATGAGATCCAAGATGTCTCAGAATGAGTAGCCAAACTCCAAAACAAGAAAAAGTCAATATATTCTTTTGGAAAATATTAGTTAAGGTCAGTATCCAAAAATTCTTGGCTATAAAGAAGAGGAAGAAACTTTCATAACATGCCTGGTGCAAAGTTGTCATAATGTTACTTTTATGGAGGTATGCCAGCCTAATAGAGAAATAGGTAAGTAGCCTAACAGAGAAAAAGATTTAGTCCCCAGATGTATAAGGGAAAAATCTGCAATGTTTATAAAGAATGAACCTTTCCAGATAGTTTTATATAAATGGTCATTGAAAGCAAAGCAATTGATCTAGTTTATTATGCTATTTGATTATAGCACATAATTTCATTAAGTAGTTAGCATGACATTTAGTGTCTGAAAATCTCACACTCAAAAAGAGTTCAGATAAGCCTGAATATGAGCTCTCCTGAGACATGAGAACAAAATGAAGAACATAGAAGGTTAAGACTAAGGATAATATTTTTGGCAAAGTGAGGTGGTAAGCCAAAGATCTTTGCAATTTCTGTTGTCAAGTAATATCTTCAGTAATTATGCAGAAGGAAAAGGAGAGTGCATGTTAATGCAATTGAATGTCCTACATTGAGAGGAGTTGGGTGAAGACAGAGATGTTGGAGACAGGAATGAGAGCAGAAGTAAAACTAGGAACCTTTTATGGGAGAGGAGGAAAGGGAGGAAACAGAACACTGGAAAAAAACCAAACCAAGCAACCAAAAGCAACTATTGATTGTTAAAGACTCAATGTGAAGTGGTTTGGGGCAACTTGGGTCTGACAGTCCATGAGTCAAGACTCCACTAACCGTTGTGATAAATTAGGCAATGAAAGGCTGCTAAAATATACAGAAAACAAACGGGTGGAACTACATGGAACTAGAGAGACAAAAAGAAAAAGTATTTTGCTTAAATTTACAAGCAGATCAGCTGTATAGCTGCTAGTGAAGCAGAGGTCATCTATCTGCCAGACTGGAGAAACTCTCGAGTATCCTTGCAGCATAAAGTAGCAAGTTTCAGTCTTTTGGGAAAATCCATTGGAAAATGAAGATTCAGGGAGTACTGGTGTTTCTCTTGAATTTATAAAGAAAGGTAAATATCCAGGGATTAAAAGGAGGTATTACAAAAGATCTGGCACTCTAGTAGAGATGTATATGATAAGATGTAGAACTTTTAGAAGGCTATTCATGTTTCTCAAATAATTGCAAAGCAGGAACTTTTTTAAAAAATAAAGTCTCAACTCAAATTATAGCTTAAGTTACTGATCTATAACTGATCCTGACCTGTCATCTCTGAATGTGTTCATGATCTGTGAGCTGCATTAGCAAAAAAGAAACAGGGTGTCATGACTGGTGTCATGACTTGTGTAGCAGCCACACCAAATTCCCAAGGGGAAACTTCGAATATCCACCCCTAAAACTGCAGAGTGCCTTTTGGAGGGATGAAATACCTTACCAGAAATGAGTGAATAATTTGGAACAGTAAATACATTTGAACCTTTTACAATCTTCTCATGGAATCGCTTGCAAAAAAAGGAAGTGACAAACAACATAAATAATCCAGCGTGGTTGCCTTTGCACTCAGAGGGGGAGGATGTAGAGAAAATCAGGAGTGAAATTGAGCCTGGGAAGAAGTGAGGGGAACATGTTTTTAAGATTTGGTTTTATATCCCATTATCCTGCTCTGATTTGATTAGTAATAAATCAAATCCGTTCCCCCAAGTACAGTGTGTTTTGCCTGTGACAATAATTGCTGAGCGATCTCGCCCTGTCCTTATCTCCACCCATGAGGTTTAGTTGTATTTTCTCTCCCTTGTTCAGCTGAGGAGGGGAGTGATAAAGCAGCTTTGGTGGGCACCTGGCATCTACACACATACTGCCCTGTACTCTTTGTGAGAGATCAGTGTTTTCATAAAATCTCCTTAAGGGATGTTGTAAACGTCTTCCCTTCTTCTTCATTTCCTTGATTTCTTCCTTTTTATTTTCCTTTCTCTTTCTTTTTTTTTCTTTGCCCTTAGAATTTGAAGATTATAATTTTCAGAATTTTCTCTCTCCGTTTCAAATCATTCTCAGAGACTTTTAAGTGCTTAGGGAGATGTTTTAGAATGGGCTCCTGATTTCCTTGCTTTCATGGACCTGACTCTTCTACCACTGTCACTCTCTGATGCAGATGGGAAACTGATTAGATTACCTTTGCATAGTGGAGTGCCCCTGTGTTTGCAATGAGCTTTAACTTAAAATTGTGAGAAATAACACAGATTTGGGTCCTTCCATACTGTTGGACCTGATTCCAGGTCTTCAATAAACTTAGATATAGATAGATCTTGGAATAATTACTAGTTAATGAAAAAAAATAAACCAAGAAAACCCTGCATTTTCCCTGGAAAAGCATCATTAGACACACACAGCACCTTCCATGATCACAGCTGGGATGAATTTGGACTGCTGTAAATCCAGTTCTGATGGTTCCTCCGCAAAGCTACTCTTTTAGCAGTGATGTGGTCCAGTGATGTCCATTTCCTAAGTTTTTCTGACATCCTTTCTTGAATCACTTTCAGTGGACTGCATTCTCATTCAGAGGTTGTATGGGTGTAATTTCTCATTAGTTAAAAAATTGTAATTCTTTATTACCTGGAGGCTTGTGGACAAGTAATGCTTTTCTTTTAACTATATTAATCAATCATTTCTTTTCCCTCTGCACATTTTGTGTAGCTTTATGTCCCTTCTAGCTGGACTCCCTTGGTCTCAAGTGTGATATTCCTTGTAGCAGGGAGAAGGAAGATCAGCTGATCAGACCCTTTCCTCCCCGTGTTACCTGCACCTTGCCCCACACTGAAACTGAGCTCTAGGTCTTTTTTTCTGACACACTTCTAGCATCATCCCTCACTTCATGTCCTGCAAGGTAAAGGTTCTATAGGCCCTATGCTCAGCTGATGCGAAATGTCATGTTTCTGTGGTCACCTATATGGACACAATGTGTTGATCTACCTGAGACCCATGGAAATCTATGTTTTCTTTTAAAAACAAGATTCAGATGCAAGTGTTTTCTTCTTGTTATTGCAAAGGTATTTGTGCATAAAATATCTTAGATGTTATCCTGCAAGAAGTACTGTGTGATTCAGTACTAACACTCCAGCAAATCTCTCAAGACCCTTCAGAAGATGTGGAGGAATGCAATGAGAGGTTTTGTGTATTCAAGGGACAGTTTTTGGCAGAATCTCCTGAGTTACAATCCTGAGCTTAAAGTGAGAACAACTTTCTCCAGAGAGTAACAAGTTTTCCCGTGACAGAACAAAGATTTCATCCTTTTCCCACAGTGCACCCTGGGATGTGGCACATTGAGACAGCTGTAGAGACAGTAGGAGCAGAGGACAAGCAGAGACCAACACAAATAAATGGATCACTTTGCAGCATATCAGTTAGTTGGAGTGACCTGGTATTTACTAAGCTCTGTAGCATAAGTGAAGGGAATGAACAAAGGGCACAAGTTATCAACTGGAGAAAGTGTATAATTTGTGAGAAATATTTTTCGCATTAAACTCCTCCCAATATTTGCGCAAAGAAGTTTGGGTGTCCTTCAGGTTGTCACATTGAAATGGTAAAGTTATCTGCTGTGGAAATACAGCGCTGAGCAGCAAGGATCAGGAAGGCAAACAAGATGTAGGAACCCGATCCTGGCCTCCTGGTGGGAGTGCTCAGCCTTCGAGCTGCTCTCAGCACTGCTCTTGGAGATTCAGCCTGGTGTAAAGGGAAATGTGCCTGGGGCATTCTGTGGTTTTTACATACCTGAATTTCAACAGAGACATGGGTTACATAGCCCAGAGCCACGTAGCATTGAGAAAACTGAACTATCTAGGAATTGGTTTTTTTTCTTGAGTTATGCCACGTGACTACTTCATGCCCCACAAATGAGAAAGAATTCCTGACAGGTTTCACAGAATCATTGTAGATTTTGCAATATGCTGCCCGGTTTCATATATTGATTTAGATCAGGTGCTAGCAAAGGTTTCAGTAGAGAACTGTGTAGGCGTCAATATGAAGGAGCACAGAGAGCCCAGGTCACCCTCCTCTCTGGTGGGAACAGTCCCTTAGACACCAGACAGAGGCAGATACACTGGCAGCCCAAATGGGAGACAAACTGCACATGGAAACTGGATTGTTACTTCTTGTGTCTGGGCTAAGCCCTGAACTTTGGCTTCTGTGGCACAATATTAAACTTTCTTTTTCTGGCTTTGACAAGAACAAGTATGTTTTGCAATCTCTGCACATAGAATAAGTGGTCTCCCTAGGGAGAGAGAGAGGGAGGATGTAATCTTGAAAAAAAATAAAGGTGAGACTGTGTGACTCAGGCAGTATTCTTTCTGCTATAAGTCTGCATAAAAATCCAGTGTGACAGTCAGTCCTGTGTAATATGCACAGCCAAACCACCCTCTTACAGATATAGGAATCCTAGATTAGTTAGTTCTAGTTTAGCAAAGGCTGGTACTGGTGAAGTAGAGATTTTTCTAGAGCATTGCCTTATTCCTGTTTCAAAGTAATAGTAATCTGGATAGTATAATTGTAACACTTAGGGAGAAAAAAGAAAAATACCTCTCATTAACTACAATATTAACAGATAAACTATGCCTTCACTAGAAGTTTGTAATCCTGTCCTTCAGAGAACTTAGGCTCTCCCTGTGTTCACTTACTTTCAGTCTTAGGCAATTGGGCTGTGCAGTGCTAACAGCAAGAGGAGTTTGGCTCCAGTTGCACAACTGCACACTAATTGACTGCAAATCAGAATTAGATGTAACAAGATCAATGAGTTCCCTTCCAGAAGGAACTTAATGAGAGCCATTCTCTTTCTCCAGAAATTGCTGTCATTCAATTTGACTGAAATATTCCCTCCTCCACCATGCATTATGTCCAACCAAACAGCAGTTAATAGTATTCCACTTATATAGTAAATTAGTTTTCATTGGTGATGACACAGCATACTCAAGAAACTCTGCCCCCACTTTCATTTTTTCCTATTCTTCCAATGTGATTCACCCTCCTACATATTTTTTTTCTTCCATTGTCTCATGAATAATTTCTCTTTATCTGCATTGAGGAAACGTAATGCTGTATAAAAGCTGGAAACTGCTGCTTTTGTACTGGAGTTACTATTAATAAGACTCTGGTGCTAACAGTTCTGAGATCAATGCATCCTGACTTTTCCCTTGTGAAATGTAACATTCAATTTGTAAAAAATGGAAAATATACAGATCAGACATTTATAGTTTCTCATAACTTGAGCAGGATCTCACATATGCCCTTTCCTTCAGTCCATCATTACTAAAAGTGGATTCCATGTGCATCTCATTTTCAAGGTAAATATCATTCCTGCTCTGTAGCAATATTGTTGGCCATGTAGTAGAAGCAGTAGCTTTCTCCACAGTTTGGGACATGGAAGGGATGTTCCGTGGAACAAGGAGATGCAGTAGCCTGGGATTGTCACAAGGACAAGTTAGTTGAGATATGTTCAACAAAGTCTGGCAGTGTTGTAGCTGTGGTAAAGAAAACAAGGAAGCCACTTATGGCTATTTTTATCTCATTTAATGGCAGCCATCTAAAAATAAATCAGTAGTCTCCTTTTGTTATCTGTGGAGGTACACAGGCACCTCAGAAAGCAAATGATGTAACCCATGGGTAAGACAACCCTTTGGAGATGCCTGTTTCTTTCCCTTCAGTATAAGAAAAGTGTAGACCACTGAGAGTACAGACACAAAATTAGGCAAGAGCAATTCTACTTTGCACTGTACAAAGCTAAGGAATGTTTATGAGAATGTCTAGACCCTCAGTTCTGATAGACAAAAGAGCTAATCTGTTAGCCAATTTAAGTAAGTGCTGTACCTTTGCTGGACTAACTGAACGAACTTGTGCACTTCAACAGCTCAGAAAGGAGCACTATCCCCATGACTTCTCCTTTTTAACCAATGCTGATGGGAGAAAGGGAAGGCTGGGAAGAATACAGAGCTTACAACACTAAGCTTTTTATGCAAAAGACCCAGGATGATACAATTTTGATCACATATATATGCCTTAGACTGAAGGCCTTCACTGATGAGAAGGAACATTTAACAATTCAATGTAAAAATGAAGAAATAAATACATTTGGATTTATGATTCCAAGAGTTTCATACCAAGAGAATGAAGTGGGAGAACAGCCAAGACAGAATAGCAAGTCAACAGTTGTCATTCCCTGTTATTGCTGCACCCTTGAACTGAGCTATTCCTGCAAGTTATTGAACAGCTTCTGGCATACATGAGTTATCTTAACTACTGCCACAGTTCCTAACACTGCTCATAAATTTTCTTCAGTAAGTGTCAAATTCATACAAGGTTTGGCCCATCAGTTATTAGCAGAAGTCAATGGAAAGACTGCTGTTGACTCTGGTGATTCCTAGAGCAGTTTGGCATTTTTCAGCTAACACTGGCTATCTGAAAGTTTGAGCAAGATGTCCAGGCCCATTTTACAACCAATGGTAAGGGAAAATGAAAACATGGGAGATGAAGAATTCATCTCACCTATCTTACCCACTATGTCTTGGAATATAAAACTATACCCTCCAAAAGTCTTTCCCCACTTGTTTTCTCTATTTGGCAAGTAGGGGAGGGAAAGAGGTGCCACATGCCTGTTTTAGACTGTTTTCACTCTCTTGAAGATAACTATCTTGATAACTATCTCTTGAAGATAAATATCTTGATAACTATCTCTTGAAGATAACTATCTTCAAGAACACCTCAATGTTTCCTCTCTGGAGGAGAGGACTAATCTAGCAGGGAAAGAGCACTCCTTTGAGAAAAGTCAGCAATGGCTTGTGGAACCACACCAATCAGATCAGCACTCATGAACATACATTGCATAGATGGGAAAGAAGAGTAGCTCCAACATGCTTCTAATTCAGGTCTTTTGCAGCAAATGAGCAATGGTTATACTGCTTCTATAAAGTCCTTGGAAGTGAAACCAAAGTTGGATGGCAAAAGATAACTTCCTTGTAATTGAAAATAAGACCAACAAGGATTGTAAATGTAATAAGATTGGGTTATTAAGAGGGATTAGACTTCTTCATGAGCCTTATATTTTTTCTGCTTCAGACTTCACTGGGTTATTGAAACAACTTCAGAAAGGTCAAAGGTTCACCAAGAAACTATGAAGTTGTGGAAGGGCCATCTGCTGCTGGAAGATCCAGATTGTCCTTCCAAAGTACAGCAGCAGATGCTGCAAGCAAAATTACTTTTATTTATTAATCTGTATAGTTTTCAGAAGAACCCAGGTTGTGGCTCCCAGACTGAATATGGGATGTATGAAATCACCACTGTGTCAGAATGCTACATACTTTATCATCTCTCTGGTATCATCTTAATTCTAGTCTATTGATGTCCTGGCAACATTTCTAATCTTTAGAAATACATTTAAGGCAAGTTATGTATTTTCTAAATCATTTATTTCTGATGATCAATGGTTTCTCACTGTAAGCAACCACTGCCCCTGCTTGAGAGGAAGGAGCCCACTTTTTCCTTGAAAAGCCTATGCACTACTTTTACTATTTGTCTCAACTTTTTACGTCGTGTGTCTCTTTTGGGGAATCTGAATATCTCAGTCATATATTAGTATTGGTGACAGTGCAACATTTTATTGTGAAATGCTAAAGCAGATGAAACAATTATTTTGATATTAAACAGTCTTTTCCTTTGAGATACTGAACCTATTCAGAGATCAATGTTTTTTAACTTATATCTCCATCCCTTCCAGCCTCCCTTCCTCCATACTTTAAAGAGCTGTTGTAAAGCAACTGCAGAGTTAACCTTTAGAACTTGCCTTGGATGGAGGTGTTGGAAAATGACATTATCTCCAGTGAGAATATGAACACAAATGGAGTGCCTGATTGGTGATGAGACACTGAATATCAAATGACACCTTATAATAAATAGCTGATGCTGCTGTTGCTCTGATTCAGTCATAACTTTCCCTAAGAGCCTTAATCAAAATAAGGCAAATTGGAAATAAGAATAACAGGAGGGGTCAAAAGTGAGGTGAGAGCAGCAGAGGCTCACTAGATTTAAATAGATGACACAAATGTGAAAAAAACACAATGAAGGTTGAAACATTCAAGGCCTCATTTGCTTCAGTTTTCAGGAAAAGAATGAATTGCAACTAAATCCTTAACACCATCAACAATATGAAGTTCAGAACAGAGCCCAAACTAGCAAAAAAGAAGGACCAATGAGTCAGGTTAAACATACTAAATTAATCTATTTAAAAAGTTAGACATATTAATCTGGTAAAATCTGTTGTTTGCTGATTGCTGAAGCAATCTTGCAACATTTCACAATAACCTATGAGAAGCTATGGAGGATAGATGAGTACTGGAGAAAAGCAAACATTGTCTTTAATAATAGCTACTGGCATGAAGAAGTCCACCAACAAACTGAAATATTTTCATAATTTTAACCACATTTTTCATAAGGAAGTAATATGAATTTGCAAGTGGTACTTGCCCAGTATTGTGGTTTAAGGTTTG
>VYZX01027921.1:4096-25403 GCA_013401335.1 Brachypteracias leptosomus | reverse complement strand
AGGCTGAGTCACGGCTGTCTGCCGACCCCAGCTCAGGCCAAATGGGCCGGAGCAGCAGGGGATGGGGCCAGAGCTGCTGCCGGGGCTCTTAAAGCAGCCGTGTTCCTGCGCAGAGCTCTAACAGCCAGACACGCCACAAGCAGCGCCGACAATGCATTCAGCCACAGAGACAGCAGAAATGCCACATACCACCTGCTCCCAGGGCACTCCAGCTCTGGGAGGGAATACTCATCAGAGATAGAAGCAGAGTCATTTCTCATGCTGAACACGTGCATAAGGTGAACCCCGAGGCACACAGGCAAAGCCTTAACCCATCTTATTCCAGCACTTATACCATCCAGAGAAAATGGTGTGAAACCAAGGGGGCCAGCAGATCAAAAAGAAGGTGCATAAATGTATGATACATCATAAACCCCAGTAAAGACATCTCTGTCCTAACTTTCAACTTTACTAAGTTCTTCAACCAAGAAGAGGAAAAATCTCTTGTGTTCGAGCCCCATGTTGGGCACCAATTTTCTGTCTCTGTTTAAGGCACAGGGAAGCCCCACAGAGCAGAATCTGCATTACCCCTCTCCCCCTCCCCAGAGAGGATAAAAAGGGGAAGAAAGGAGGGAGAAAAAACCTTGCACAAAGTTGGAAGTTAAGACTAATTTTAACAGGGAACAAAGAGTATTAAGGGAAGGGATATATATACAGGGATATTAAGGAAAGATGTATATAAGAGTACATACAAAACCCAATCTCAGATGGTGCAGGATTATCCTGAGCAGGTGGAGTCAGGCCCAGCCATGATGAGGTGCCATCTCAGCAGGAAAGGGATGGGAATAACCACTGCCCCTGACCCATCAGGGTCCTAGAGTCACCACCTGTCCCTCTTTTTCAATCTTTTAACCCTTAAACCACAACAAAGCTTCAGATTCAGATCACTAAGCTGCCAGGAGTGGAAATTGTCTCATTGTCATGGAAGCCCCACAAAACAAACAGCAGCAGCTATCAAAACAGGGGTTTATTGCAACCTAAGTTACCCAGCACTCCTGACAAAATACAGGTTCAAATGTCCATTGAGAATAGAACTACTACACCATTAATTCCTAAACATTAAGGAAAGATGAACTTCCCACACAAGACTGCCCAAAGTATCACTCACCAAAAAAAGGGCGAGACTCACTCAGTCCACGGAGACTTGCTTAATCTGTGGCAGTATCTTGGATGGCATCTCCAAGGGGAGGTTCTGGCTGCCAGGCCCACTGGTCTGTGAAGAACCATCTCAACTGGCTCTTAGGTGAGGCTCCACAAGGTGCACTGTGGTCCTAATTGAGGGGGCAAGCCTAGGCAAAACAGACTGAGGATCTATACCCTGACACAACAGTTAATCACTGTAAGGTGTGGTTTAACACCTGAAAAGTACTAAACTGTTTTGGCACACCATGTTTTTGCCCTATTTTGTCAGTTGAGGAAACTGTACCTGCCCTACTCACATTTATAGAACCTGCATCATGATAACCTGCTTATTTTGCACTTTTAGCAGGAGAATTTCATTTGTCAGTCTGTTAAGGCACGAGATTAGAGGGGGAGAAAAGGACGTAGTAACGAATCAGCAAGGACATACCATATATACATGGGGGTTTATTGACCTATTTGTAGTGTATTTCTATGGCTACTCTTTAAATATTGTCATTTAAATCATAGAGTATGCTGCCAGTTATCTCAGACAGCAGACAATGGATAGGCTTAGTGCAGCAGCATTAAAACCAGTTAGTATCTAATTATGAATCTGTAGACAATGTCTAGTATTTTTGGTTTCAGTGGAACTACTGAAATGATTAAGGCTGGGCACTGCCATTAACTGCTTGGGTTTTTTCTGAGGTGGTGTGACTTCACATACCACTGTCTCAGCACTAAACTGATATAATTACTAGTCTTGTTGCTAATGCTGGTAATCTGGAATTTTCTAGTTGTCTGCCTCTCACCTTGGTTCAGGACCATTCTTTGTTCTGATACTGACACATTCGTAGCTGGCAGTCCTGGAGGATTTCTTCCGTCGGGTTCCTCTGCTTCTGTTCCCTGTGGATTTGATCTGTTGCAGTTTAGAGATTACATCAAACTATAATGAGGTTTTACCAAGGGAGTGGAAGTGATGGGTCTGTCAGATGAGCTTTCTGTCTGAATTATAGTACATCTCCCATATCACAAACCAGTTTCTGCTTGTTCTCTAGTACATGTGTGTACAAAATGAGATGCCTGAAAGTGAGATGTGTGCTTCTTCCTAGACTAAGAACTACTGAGATGGGCAGAGTTTGTGTTCTGTCTCCTGAAGCAGGTAAAGGTCTGAAGATGTTTAGCCTAGAAAAGCATTCTTGAACAGTGCACATACCCTGACTCCTCTACCCCAGCAGAAAACACCCCGTTGTCTTACATGATTGACAGCCTGGAAACCATGCTTTGGTTTTAAATTTGTGATATAATTGCTAAGGGCCTCAAGTATCCATTCTCAAGGTTTGAGCTGTGTTTTTTAAAAGGTAAAAAACAAAAGCAGCCTGGATATTGACCCTACTCATCCTCTCCCTTGAGGAGATTGCATTTATACATCACTTTTGAAAATAAAATCTTACTGTCACATACAGCATTAGCTGTAAGACTCTAAACTCTCNATCAAAAAGAAGGTGCATAAATGTATGATACATCATAAACCCCAGTAAAGACATCTCTGTCCTAACTTTCAACTTTACTAAGTTCTTCAACCAAGAAGAGAAAAATCTCTTGTGTTCGAGCCCCATGTTGGGCACCAATTTTCTGTCTCTGTTTAAGGCACAGGGAAGCCCCACAGAGCAGAATCTGCATTACCCCTCTCCCCCTCCCCAGAGAGGATAAAAAGGGGAAGAAAGGAGGGAGAAAAAACCTTGCACAAAGTTGGAAGTTAAGACTAATTTTAACAGGGAACAAAGAGTATTAAGGGAAGGGATATATATACAGGGATATTAAGGAAAGATGTATATAAGAGTACATACAAAACCCAATCTCAGATGGTGCAGGATTATCCTGAGCAGGTGGAGTCAGGCCCAGCCATGATGAGGTGCCATCTCAGCAGGAAAGGGATGGGAATAACCACTGCCCCTGACCCATCAGGGTCCTAGAGTCACCACCTGTCCCTCTTTTTCAATCTTTTAACCCTTAAACCACAACAAAGCTTCAGATTCAGATCACTAAGCTGCCAGGAGTGGAAATTGTCTCATTGTCATGGAAGCCCCACAAAACAAACAGCAGCAGCTATCAAAACAGGGGTTTATTGCAACCTAAGTTACCCAGCACTCCTGACAAAATACAGGTTCAAATGTCCATTGAGAATAGAACTACTACACCATTAATTCCTAAACATTAAGGAAAGATGAACTTCCCACACAAGACTGCCCAAAGTATCACTCACCAAAAAAAGGGCGAGACTCACTCAGTCCACGGAGACTTGCTTAATCTGTGGCAGTATCTTGGATGGCATCTCCAAGGGGAGGTTCTGGCTGCCAGGCCCACTGGTCTGTGAAGAACCATCTCAACTGGCTCTTAGGTGAGGCTCCACAAGGTGCACTGTGGTCCTAATTGAGGGGGCAAGCCTAGGCAAAACAGACTGAGGATCTATACCCTGACACAACAGTTAATCACTGTAAGGTGTGGTTTAACACCTGAAAAGTACTAAACTGTTTTGGCACACCATGTTTNAAAATGATGGAGAGTGGTAGAGCGACAACATCAGCCAGTTCTCTCAACGCTCTTGGGTGCATCTCATCAGGGCCCATGGACTTGTGTATATTCAATTTGTGTAACTGATCACTAACCCAGTCTTCATTGACTAGTGGAGTCTTCCCTCCTCCAGGCTTTCTCTCCTACATTCAGGTCTGGAGTTCACAAGGGTTGGTCTTAGGATTAAAGACTGAAACGAAGGTATTCAGCAACTCTGCCTTCTCTGCATCCTCGGTTCTCAGGGCTGCCACCTCATTCAGCAGTGGGCCCACACTTTCCCTATTTTTCCTTTTACTACTGATAGATTTAAAGAAGCCTTTTTTGTTCTCTTTTACTTCTTTTGCCAGTTTTAGTTCTAAGAGGGCTTTGGCCTTTCTCATTTCCTTCCTACATGTCCTGACAACTTTGCTATAGTTCTCCCAAGTGACAGGTCCCTTCTTCCATGAACTGTAAATTTATTTCTTCCATGAGATTTCCTTCAGAAGCTCCTTGCTCATCCATGCAGGTCTCTTAGTATGTCTACCTGATTTTTTAAAGGGAACGCACCTATCTTGGGCTTGGAGGAAGTGGTATTTAAAAATTGACCAACTTTCTTGGGCTCCTTTACCCTCCAGGGTCCTAGCCCATGGGATTCCTGCAAGTAGAGTCTGAGTCACTGCTGTCTGCCGACACCAGCTCAGGCCAAATTGGCCGGAGCAGCAGGGGATGGGGCCAGAGCTGCTGCCGGGGCTCTTAAAGCAGCCGTGTTCCTGCGCAGAGCTCTAACAGCCAGACACGCCACAAGCAGCGCCGACAATGCATTCAGCCACAGAGACAGCAGAAATGCCACATACCACCTGCTCCCAGGGCACTCCAGCTCTGGGAGGGAATACTCATCAGAGATAGAAGCAGAGTCATTTCTCATGCTGAACACGTGCATAAGGTGAACCCCGAGGCACACAGGCAAAGCCTTAACCCATCTTATTCCAGCACTTATACCATCCAGAGAAAATGGTGTGAAACCAAGGGGGCCAGCAGATCAAAAAGAAGGTGCATAAATGTATGATACATCATAAACCCCAGTAAAGACATCTCTGTCCTAACTTTCAACTTTACTAAGTTCTTCAACCAAGAAGAGGAAAAATCTCTTGTGTTCGAGCCCCATGTTGGGCACCAATTTTCTGTCTCTGTTTAAGGCACAGGGAAGCCCCACAGAGCAGAATCTGCATTACCCCTCTCCCCCTCCCCAGAGAGGATAAAAAGGGGAAGAAAGGAGGGAGAAAAAACCTTGCACAAAGTTGGAAGTTAAGACTAATTTTAACAGGGAACAAAGAGTATTAAGGGAAGGGATATATATACAGGGATATTAAGGAAAGATGTATATAAGAGTACATACAAAACCCAATCTCAGATGGTGCAGGATTATCCTGAGCAGGTGGAGTCAGGCCCAGCCATGATGAGGTGCCATCTCAGCAGGAAAGGGATGGGAATAACCACTGCCCCTGACCCATCAGGGTCCTAGAGTCACCACCTGTCCCTCTTTTTCAATCTTTTAACCCTTAAACCACAACAAAGCTTCAGATTCAGATCACTAAGCTGCCAGGAGTGGAAATTGTCTCATTGTCATGGAAGCCCCACAAAACAAACAGCAGCAGCTATCCAAACAGGGGGTTATTGCAACCTAAGTTACCCAGCACTCCTGACAAAATACAGGTTCAAATGTCCATTGAGAATAGAACTACTACACCATTAATTCCTAAACATTAAGGAAAGATGAACTTCCCACACAAGACTGCCCAAAGTATCACTCACCAAAAAAAGGGCGAGACTCACTCAGTCCACGGAGACTTGCTTAATCTGTGGCAGTATCTTGGATGGCATCTCCAAGGGGAGGTTCTGGCTGCCAGGCCCACTGGTCTGTGAAGAACCATCTCAACTGGCTCTTAGGTGAGGCTCCACAAGGTGCACTGTGGTCCTAATTGAGGGGGCAAGCCTAGGCAAAACAGACTGAGGATCTATACCCTGACACAACAGTTAATCACTGTAAGGTGTGGTTTAACACCTGAAAAGTACTAAACTGTTTTGGCANAAAATGATGGAGAGTGGTAGAGCGACAACATCAGCCAGTTCTCTCAACGCTCTTGGGTGCATCTCATCAGGGCCCATGGACTTGTGTATATTCAATTTGTGTAACTGATCACTAACCCAGTCTTCATTGACTAGTGGAGTCTTCCCTCCTCCAGGCTTTCTCTCCTACATTCAGGTCTGGAGTTCACAAGGGTTGGTCTTAGGATTAAAGACTGAAACGAAGGTATTCAGCAACTCTGCCTTCTCTGCATCCTCGGTTCTCAGGGCTGCCACCTCATTCAGCAGTGGGCCCACACTTTCCCTATTTTTCCTTTTACTACTGATAGATTTAAAGAAGCCTTTTTTGTTCTCTTTTACTTCTTTTGCCAGTTTTAGTTCTAAGAGGGCTTTGGCCTTTCTCATTTCCTTCCTACATGTCCTGACAACTTTGCTATAGTTCTCCCAAGTGACAGGTCCCTTCTTCCATGAACTGTAAATTTATTTCTTCCATGAGATTTCCTTCAGAAGCTCCTTGCTCATCCATGCAGGTCTCTTAGTATGTCTACCTGATTTTTTAAAGGGAACGCACCTATCTTGGGCTTGGAGGAAGTGGTATTTAAAAATTGACCAACTTTCTTGGGCTCCTTTACCCTCCAGGGTCCTAGCCCATGGGATTCCTGCAAGTAGAGTCTGAGTCACTGCTGTCTGCCGACACCAGCTCAGGCCAAATTGGCCGGAGCAGCAGGGGATGGGGCCAGAGCTGCTGCCGGGGCTCTTAAAGCAGCCGTGTTCCTGCGCAGAGCTCTAACAGCCAGACACGCCACAAGCAGCGCCGACAATGCATTCAGCCACAGAGACAGCAGAAATGCCACATACCACCTGCTCCCAGGGCACTCCAGCTCTGGGAGGGAATACTCATCAGAGATAGAAGCAGAGTCATTTCTCATGCTGAACACGTGCATAAGGTGAACCCCGAGGCACACAGGCAAAGCCTTAACCCATCTTATTCCAGCACTTATACCATCCAGAGAAAATGGTGTGAAACCAAGGGGGCCAGCAGATCAAAAAGAAGGTGCATAAATGTATGATACATCATAAACCCCAGTAAAGACATCTCTGTCCTAACTTTCAACTTTACTAAGTTCTTCAACCAAGAAGAGGAAAAATCTCTTGTGTTCGAGCCCCATGTTGGGCACCAATTTTCTGTCTCTGTTTAAGGCACAGGGAAGCCCCACAGAGCAGAATCTGCATTACCCCTCTCCCCCTCCCCAGAGAGGATAAAAAGGGGAAGAAAGGAGGGAGAAAAAACCTTGCACAAAGTTGGAAGTTAAGACTAATTTTAACAGGGAACAAAGAGTATTAAGGGAAGGGATATATATACAGGGATATTAAGGAAAGATGTATATAAGAGTACATACAAAACCCAATCTCAGATGGTGCAGGATTATCCTGAGCAGGTGGAGTCAGGCCCAGCCATGATGAGGTGCCATCTCAGCAGGAAAGGGATGGGAATAACCACTGCCCCTGACCCATCAGGGTCCTAGAGTCACCACCTGTCCCTCTTTTTCAATCTTTTAACCCTTAAACCACAACAAAGCTTCAGATTCAGATCACTAAGCTGCCAGGAGTGGAAATTGTCTCATTGTCATGGAAGCCCCACAAAACAAACAGCAGCAGCTATCAAAACAGGGGTTTATTGCAACCTAAGTTACCCAGCACTCCTGACAAAATACAGGTTCAAATGTCCATTGAGAATAGAACTACTACACCATTAATTCCTAAACATTAAGGAAAGATGAACTTCCCACACAAGACTGCCCAAAGTATCACTCACCAAAAAAAGGGCGAGACTCACTCAGTCCACGGAGACTTGCTTAATCTGTGGCAGTATCTTGGATGGCATCTCCAAGGGGAGGTTCTGGCTGCCAGGCCCACTGGTCTGTGAAGAACCATCTCAACTGGCTCTTAGGTGAGGCTCCACAAGGTGCACTGTGGTCCTAATTGAGGGGGCAAGCCTAGGCAAAACAGACTGAGGATCTATACCCTGACACAACAGTTAATCACTGTAAGGTGTGGTTTAACACCTGAAAAGTACTAAACTGTTTTGGCACACCATGTTTTTGCCCTATTTTGTCAGTTGAGGAAACTGTACCTGCCCTACTCACATTTATAGAACCTGCATCATGATAACCTGCTTATTTTGCACTTTTAGCAGGAGAATTTCATTTGTCAGTCTGTTAAGGCACGAGATTAGAGGGGGAGAAAAGGACGTAGTAACGAATCAGCAAGGACATACCATATATACATGGGGGTTTATTGACCTATTTGTAGTGTATTTCTATGGCTACTCTTTAAATATTGTCATTTAAATCATAGAGTATGCTGCCAGTTATCTCAGACAGCAGACAATGGATAGGCTTAGTGCAGCAGCATTAAAACCAGTTAGTATCTAATTATGAATCTGTAGACAATGTCTAGTATTTTTGGTTTCAGTGGAACTACTGAAATGATTAAGGCTGGGCACTGCCATTAACTGCTTGGGTTTTTTCTGAGGTGGTGTGACTTCACATACCACTGTCTCAGCACTAAACTGATATAATTACTAGTCTTGTTGCTAATGCTGGTAATCTGGAATTTTCTAGTTGTCTGCCTCTCACCTTGGTTCAGGACCATTCTTTGTTCTGATACTGACACATTCGTAGCTGGCAGTCCTGGAGGATTTCTTCCGTCGGGTTCCTCTGCTTCTGTTCCCTGTGGATTTGATCTGTTGCAGTTTAGAGATTACATCAAACTATAATGAGGTTTTACCAAGGGAGTGGAAGTGATGGGTCTGTCAGATGAGCTTTCTGTCTGAATTATAGTACATCTCCCATATCACAAACCAGTTTCTGCTTGTTCTCTAGTACATGTGTGTACAAAATGAGATGCCTGAAAGTGAGATGTGTGCTTCTTCCTAGACTAAGAACTACTGAGATGGGCAGAGTTTGTGTTCTGTCTCCTGAAGCAGGTAAAGGTCTGAAGATGTTTAGCCTAGAAAAGCATTCTTGAACAGTGCACATACCCTGACTCCTCTACCCCAGCAGAAAACACCCCGTTGTCTTACATGATTGACAGCCTGGAAACCATGCTTTGGTTTTAAATTTGTGATATAATTGCTAAGGGCCTCAAGTATCCATTCTCAAGGTTTGAGCTGTGTTTTTTAAAAGGTAAAAAACAAAAGCAGCCTGGATATTGACCCTACTCATCCTCTCCCTTGAGGAGATTGCATTTATACATCACTTTTGAAAATAAAATCTTACTGTCACATACAGCATTAGCTGTAAGACTCTAAACTCTCAAATTTGCTTCCCTTGTCAGCATGAATTAGCTGTTCTGAAAAGTGATCAGTTATGCTCTTTTGTATGCTGATGTGTCAGCTTAAACACTTAAAATTGTTGCAGCAAAATTTAATCAGATGAGCTATTTATGACCCCAGTTACTGCACTGATTTAAGCCCAGCCCTAAAGTCAGATCCCCATTAGGAAGTCACCTCTCCTCCTCTTGGTAAGGATCAATTCACCCCTTGCACTGGTGAATCTTCCCTTTTGTAGGCCGTGCTGAACTGCAGCTGGTACCACAGCCTCCCCCAACTCAGTATCGTGTATTTGTATCCTGAAAAGCAGATGAGTAAGTTATTTATAATAAAGGGTTATTTTAATTCCTAACATACACAAGAACAAGGAAGAAATGCCTCGTTTTATGTCTCCCCCCCATTCAAAGAATGTATTATAGTCATCTTAGGAACAGGATTCCTCACAGCTACCTCAGGGTTTAAAATACAGTCAAAAGCAAACTTGTCTGTTCCATTTAAGGCCCTGGTCAAGTTATTACCCAGAGTACTGAGAGAACTAACCATAGAAATTGGCATGTTAAATGAAGTTTGCTGATTCTCCTGTAGATGGCTCTTTTTCTACTTAATTCATAATTATTTTTTTTAAATGGGAGTAATATGTTTACTGAAAACAAACTTGTTGACCATTTATTATCCTGTTTTGCTCAAGCTGTGTAATGAAATTGGTAGGATATCTCTGATGATAGCACACACTCTAAAGCATGTAGCTTTCACCATTCTTCAGACTGTTCAATTCTTTACTGTATTTTTCTATTTCAACCAACTGTTCCAAGCCAATAGTTAAATAAAACTACAAATCAAAATAAAACTTCTGTATTTGCAATACACAGAGTGATGTGGGTCAAAGGTTTTTGGAAATCACTAGAGGCTGCTCTTCTATTACAGTAGTGCGAAGTACAGAGTACTAGTATTTCCTCATCTGTCAGTGGATTCTGAATCAAGAGACTGATGCTAACTCATGACTTCCAGTAAATAATTTTATTTACTACAGTGTGGCAACAACATAGGTATTTGATAAACATCTGTCTACAACATAAGTGGACACATTTACGTTGTTGGAAGCGTTTCCACAGATCACATTATCTACTGCTCACATGTCATTCCTTTCTTACTGCAGTAACCCTGCACGTCCAGACATCATCAGGTGTGTGCAACAAACCCTGTATTAGCAACACAGGACAAGGCAGATGTATATAAGCAGCACGGTGGATGAAAGGAAGGCAGTAAATGAACATAAGATCTAATTATTAGGAACAACCAGAAACCAAAGAAAGCTCTTCAGCATACACAGAGGTGAAACATGAGCCAGATGAAGTGATTCAAGCTCTCTCAAACAGTGGTCTATAACCAGTTTCATAAGCTTCGCTTCTTAGATGAAGCATGGCTAGCAAAATCAACTTGACTTTCCTGAGACAACGACATCATAATCTCAAGTGCAAACCAATATACTTTTTGTAAGGCTGCTACCCATATGGCTCGTGACTCACACCTGCTTTATTCTTCTGACTTCTGTGTGGAGTGGAATACCTCAAAGGTGAATTTTTTCCAGGTTACATCACAAAAGAGAGAGATTGTAACAGTCTTGACCAGCAGTAGCAGGCATCTAAACAGTCCACTAGAGACAGAGCTAAATACATCACTTCTCATAAGAAAAGCAGGAGGCTTCTTAGTTTTAACAGTGTGCTTATGTGAGCCTGTAATCCTGCATCTTAAGGCAAAATAACACAAAACATTGGAAGAGAAAGCTCTGCATACCAGAATGCACACTTCAATAACCATCTCTGGCTATCTCTTACTTGTTAACAAAACCATATCAATGAATAACAGTTACTTCAATATTTTAGAAAACCGCTCTGTTTGAAGGCTGAACATTTCTCTATCAACCTCTAATAGCCACATTCAAACTCAGATTTGTAAAGGTCTGCTGTAAACACAGTCCTTGCTCTTGTCACCTGGCCCTGAAATCATCCATGCTTTACTCGAACAGAACTGTGTTTGGGCGTCTCTGTTCTCTCCTGGTCATCATCATCTGGATACTGCGTAAGATCCAAAGTCAGTACTTGACTGAACATAATGTCATCGTGCTGAGAAGAGAAAGGATCACACAATTTAAAGCATTATTGTTACCTGAAATAAGCATTTCCTAAATGACTATGAGATAAAATAATGAGCTTGAGTTACCCAAATGATCTTTTCATCAAGCCAGTACCCACTCTTCTTTCTGAACACAAAGGAGTTCAAATCCAGCACCACAGTTACGTACATGATTCACTGTAGTAATACTTAAGGTGTCAATCAGTATTTCAACAAAAAGCAGCATGTATTATTTAACAAAATTTGGTAATAATTGTTACCTCTGGACACACTCCAATCAATGCGTCTGCTTTGGAATAAAACTCCTCCTTTAGAGAAATAACTATCATTTGTAACTGTTCGTGTGCCTGTTCTCTAATGAAACTTGATACCTTTGGAAAGAAGCCAAATATTGCAGTAAGTTAGTTCTGGCAGACTGACAGCATGCTAGAATTAGGGAGTGATGAGGAAAGAATTATGTTAGCTGCAGAATTCAGTCATTTCAGTTATGAAATAAACAGGGTAAAATGAGAAATAAAGCAATCTTCAAACAGATACTTTGCATGTTAAGACAACCACTCAGATTTGCTGCTTTTTGAAATCATGGAAGAAAACAATTATTCACTCCAATGAATAAATCTGTAGAAAAAAGACAGTGCCCATAAAAAATATTTTACTTAATATCAAAGGAAGGTGGAAATTCCCAAATAAGGAAAAGTGTGAAAAGGTTGGTAGGGGCTGTACATCTTAAATAAATTGGTTTGCTGAAGACAGCGTTATTTTCA
Organism: Brachypteracias leptosomus; assembly: GCA_013401335.1. Lineage (NCBI taxonomy): Eukaryota > Metazoa > Chordata > Aves > Coraciiformes > Brachypteraciidae > Brachypteracias > Brachypteracias leptosomus. Next base: position 13,376 of record VYZX01027921.1, on the reverse strand, counting down.
ACGATCTGAAAAATAAAGGCACAAATAAGTTATAAATCAGTGGCTGAATAAGGTGGTATCCCCCAATATAAATTCCATGCCTAATAAAAAGAAAATGAGTACATTTTTAATGAGACTTTTGTCTGCACAGTGCTATCTATATGTGATAGAATTAATTTCTTTAGTAGAAGAGCTGCCTAAGAGCTCATTAAGTTAGGTAATTGACATTCATTTTACAGTATAAATTCAAGTAACTACTGGAGTGCTACTTCAATAAATCCTTAAACTGAAAGAATGGGAAGAAGACGACTTTGTTCTAAGCATAAAACACAGATACAAGTAAGTACTACCAACATAATTTTCCATACATCCTTTTTGCTCACTTGCAATGTTTAATTCCTCTGTCTGAAGGTTTTGGTGGTTTCCAGTGACAACTGCATCTTACAGATCAGGAACAAGATACAAAAGACCCTGGGAGCTTGGAAACATTAATTTACACTTGCACATCACTGCAATTTTGCTTTGGCTCATTCTACAATTGATGCTTTTCACACATGCCTAAAGAATGACCTAACTCTCCTTATAACAACACCTAGATAGATGCTGAAGCCAATTAAAGGAACTTTTCTAGGAAACCACTGTTTTGTCACCCTCTTCCTGCGTTACACCCGCAGCTACTCCCCAAGCACATTATGCACAGAATGGTTTGTGTTGGAAAGGACCTTGAAGATCATCTAGTTCCAACCCCCGGTGCCTGTATCACGGGTTTCCTGCTTCAGGCTGCTGATGTGAAAAGCGAAGCCCTTTCAGTAACCCCGCTGTGACCCTCCCGCAGCGAGTGTCGCTCCAGGCGCGGGAGGCAGGGCAGCGCTGCCGCGGGGCGGGCAGAAGGGACGCTCTGGCAGACGGGCGGCTCCGGCCAGGCAGGCTACAAACCGGGGAAATGCTCAATTCAATTTCAAAGCAGGAAGTTCAGCGTAACTTCCCAGCAGGGTTAGATGTGCTCCAAGGACTCAACTAAAGGCTTACTGTAGACTCCTAAGGCAATTCTGGGCTTAATCCTAATGTGTAGTACGATCCAATAGCTCTTTGGCTATAAAGCGGTCTTTAGGGACACGGCTTAGCAGTGCACTAGGTAGAGTAACATTAATGGTTGGAGATGATGATCTTAAAGGTCTTTAAACCTAAATGATTCTATGATTTATATATGTTAGTTATACATTAGGCCAGAACTTAAAATACTTAAACTTTCTGCATTAATGTTCCTTATTTTCTTGAATATACATTCATAATTTTTGCTGATGTGTCAAATGAAATATGATACTTTCAAACTAAAAATACTAACAATTGAAGGCTATAATCCTAGGAACCATTTGGCTAACAACTGTTAATATAACCATCCTTTGTGGGCTACGAATGTGATTTTTATCTGAAAAGTCTGCCAGATTTGAAATACAGATGAACTAGATGATCTTTAAGGTCTCTTCCAACCTAAACCATTCTGTATGTTTGAATTGAGAAACCCAGTTGCATTAAAGAAAACTCATCTTTTCTTTGTTCATAGTGTTCTGAAGAATGGTGCTTAGCATAAAGCAGACATCTCTTCTGCCAGATGGGTCAGAATGAGCCTATGCAGAAAGGCAAACTGCAGCAAAGTGCCTCATTACTGTGTCTCAGCAGCTGTGTCAATGCATCATTTGTAGTCTCTATGAAGAGCTGATAACATACTGGAAATCACAAACTTCATGGAATGTGGAATTAATTAATGACTCGTGCATCTATAGCTCCAACAGGAACTTATGTGGCTAAACTGAAGTAATCCTGGTGACGACCTGCATTTTGTTAGGCGTGGTCTGTGACCCCTGCCCAGCTCCAGACACAACCATGGAGACTCTTACATTTGTATCCAAAAGATCACCTCAGAGACAGGCAGTACTAATCACCTAATACACTGAAGCTTTCATGAAAGGGAAAAAGGTGAAATTTAGCATTAAATAGTGTAATAGCAAACAAGAAAGTAAAGGAAAACTTGGAGGCAGTCTGCGTAATTCTAAATTATCAGTCATGATACATTTGACTCTAGAATTAACATCCAGAAAACAACACTGGTATTTAACCAGAATGTTATGTCAGCTGATAGAATGGTTTGGGTTGGACGGGATCTTTAAAGGTCATCTAGTCCAACCCCCCTGCAGTGTGCTTGGACATCTTTAACTACATCAAGTTGCTTAGAGGTCCATTCAACCTGACCATGAATGTTTCCAGGGATGGGGCTTCTACGTCTCTGGGCAACTCATTCCAGTGTTTCACCACCCTCCTCATAAAACATTTCTTCCTCATACCTTAGTCTAAATCTCCCTCATAATGGTCCTGAGTGAAAAACTAGTAACTAGAAAAGTATCCTGTTAAAAAGCTTAGATCACAGAGATGTTTTGTGATCACTTGCTGTATCATCTTGTTTCTAATCAAGAGCCAAACCTTAAGCCTTGCTTAGTTATTTTCATTATAGTCCCATGATGTCTAATCCAGTGTTGCTGAAACACCCCGGACAGAGTTAGAAGAAACTCAGGGTGTATCATCTGCTTGGAAGTAGTGGATGATGGGTATCCCTCACAGACTTGTATTCCAAGGAATGTTTAAGAACTTGGGTTCAGGAAAACATTTCTCACAATGCTGCACAGAGTCAGCAATCTCCAAGAAGGAATCCTATCTGGCAGGCACTACTTGTCCAACTGTCTTACTACAGAGGTTCCTTCCAAGCAAACACTGGTGTACTTAGTACATCAGTTAACTCCATTAGGAAAGAGAAAAAAAGTAAAATAAAGAAGTTTGGTGTTTATAAAACTGCCTTTGTTTGTTAAGCTCTACCAAGACTGACATTACTATTACTGCAAGTAGATGCTTGATCTTACTTTAGGTGGAAAGGAATGTTTCCATAGAAGGAAATCCAGGCACATGGAGTAATCTCTTTGATTCCTCTCCTGCACACAATCTCCTTGTTGTCAGCCTCTGGGATGAGGAGGCTCAATACTACAGTTAGTAATCTTTACTGTTTGCATTCTATCATAAGTCTTAATTAATAGTGAATAGTTATTGGCAAAAAGGGAAAGAAACAGAGAGGAGGACAGGAAGCCATTTTAATCAAGCAAGAATTCATGTGACTAAAATGATGGGAGCGACAGCCTTTAACTGGTGTTAATGTAAAAATATTTAGTAGGTCACTTATATAAAGTTAACACTCCAGTGATAGAACGGCTTGATTTTCAACAGGCAAATACAGTCCTTTCTGTTTCCCGGAGGGGTAAGGGAACTCAAACACCTTAAAAAAAATTCAACCAAATCCAACAAGCAATTCACAAGTGATCTTCCTGTCAGATTGTACCGCACATGGTCAGGCGGCCAGTATTTTTCTCAACTTCAGAGTTTGGTGACTGATTAAAGCACACTTAGATTTATGAATGTAAACCCAGCCCTGATCTAATATCTCATACAACTATTATTTCAGTCATAAACCCATATTTTAAACCAGGTTAAGACAGTATAATCAATCTCATTATCCCCCAAACCTGTCATGAAAAGTAGCCATCCTTCTACAAAAGATATCATTATATCATTGGTAAAAGGATACGATGAAAAGGATCAACTTACCTTATCAATGTTTGTGTTATCCAGGGCAGCATCTATCTCATCTAAAATAAAAAAAGGTGCTGGCCGAAAACTGTAGAAGATAAGACACAAAAGTGTTAATAAACATTCTAATTACTTTAGAGATTCATTTTTCTATCATAACATTTTAATTAAGAAGTAACGACAGGTAAAGAACAAAGACTTTAGTAAGGTTTGAATCATAGAGTGCTTTGGGTTGGAAGGGACCTTGAATATAATCTAATTCCAACCCCCCTGCCATGGCAGGGACACCTTCCACTAAACTAAGTTGCTCAAAGCCCCATCAGACCTGGGCTTGAACACACCCAGTGATGGAGCACCCACAACCCTCCTGGGCAACCTGCTCCAATGACTCACCACCCTCAAGAGTGAAGAACTTCTTCCTTACATCTAATCTAAATCTACCGTCTTCCAGTTTGAGCCCCTTTCCCCTTGTCCCATCACTACAAGCCCCTATAAAAATTCCCTCCCCAGCTTTCTTGTAGGCCCCCTTCAGATACTGGAAGGCTGCAATAAAGTCTCCCCTGAGCCTTCTCTTCTCCAGGCTGAACAGCACCAATTCTCTCAGGCTGTCTGTGTAGGAGAGGTGTTTCCAGCCCTCTGATCATCTTTGTGGCCCTCCTCCAGACCCATTCCAACAGGTCTCTCAGAATACTCTATTAACAGATTTCTTTTTTAAATGTTTAAGTGTAACACTTCCCATCTCCTTGCCACTTACTCAGCCACGTATTTGGATAACACCGCAATATTTCTTTTACCTGTGTATAGCAAACACAAGAGCCAGAGCTGCCACAGATTTTTCACCTCCTGACAAACTGTCCATTGGCATGAAGCGTTTTCCTGGAGCAACGCAGTTGAAGCTAATGCCTTCCAGATAAGGCTCCTCAGGATTTTCAGGACTAAGGAATGCCTGGAATTTCAGACATTATTAATAGGGACATTTATAAAATTGAGATGCATGTTTTTTAGGTTTAAATACTGACTGAGCTAGTGTTGAAACAGGTAAGTTAGCTTCATTTGTAGGAAACACCTGCTTATTTATACTGAAGAACACCACTATCAACACTTCCCACTAAGTATGTCACCTTGTTAACAAGCTATGAACTAGGAGGCTAATTAACAAAACCATTTTGGAAATGGCTCCAGGTATTTGTTATTGACAAACTTTCAACTACTAAGCAAAAGGTGATAAAATCAAGTCTATGTAATTGCTTTGACTTTTTTTTATTATTAGAATTTTAGACTTCAAAAGCAGTTTTCTTTCTTTGTTTTGAAGTAAATATACTTCCAAAATTACACTTTTTTTTTTGAAAGGTTATTTTTACAGAATCTATTTTTGAGCTGGAGAAAGATTTTAATATAAGTAGGCTGTCTCTATACTTTGGATGCTGGTTCCTAGGTCCAAAAATTAGAAGTATTACTTTAAAGGAATAGCCATTTTACCAAACCGTTAAAAAGTATGATGAAGAGGCTAACTGCTATATGGTCTATTTTTCCAATTAAACAGAAGAGACAATAAAATAATACAGTCTCTTCCCCTCTGCACAAGTGGATACAGATAAAAGAAAAATTTCCATAGTTGACATTCATTTCAAATGGCTCCTCTCAGACCACAGATACAGTTGAAGAAAAACAAAACAAAACACTACATGTATTTCGATTTAAAGTAATTTCTGTCGTAAATAGACCTGGAAGTAAGGTACATTACATGCAGTATCTTTGTTTTATTCAAAGTATGCACATTTTCCTCTTTTTCTTTGCTGAGTGTTTGTCCTTGTTTTTTCTTCAAGGTTACAAACATGTCAAGTGTCCTGTAATGCAGCTCCCAGCTCTATGCCACTGCATTTATCTGTGCAAGAGGAAGTTTTCAGATGTATGGACACTGTTGGCAAAAATCATCTTGTAGTAAGGTACATACATTCCTTGCTCATCAAGATCACAGAATGGTTCAAGTTGGAAGAGACCTTAAAGATCATTTAGTTCCAACCTCCCTGCCATGGCAGGGATGCCTCCCACTAGACCAGATTGCACAAGGCCCCATCACCTGGTCTTGAACCTTTAGGGATGGAGCATCCACAACTTCCCTGGGCAACCTGTTCCAGTGTCTCACCACCACAAGATAAGAAAGGAAACACATTTCTCTCTCCACAGAAAAAGAATGGAAGAGAACTGGTGGTGAACCCAGCAGTGTATCTGTGTATGTACAATTTCTTAGGCAGTAGTTTCTTTTAAAGTACTTCTAACTCAATGTGCTGGTGAAATAAATTTTACTGAGCAATATATGCATTGTACAAATGTTCTCAGTCCAGAATCTCTGGAAGTTAAATTAACTCAACCTATCAAAGCTTCTCTTTCTTTGGACAGGCTAGCAAAGCATTGTTAATAAGTGTTATTAACATAATAATATTGAGAAATATTTATTTTAACATTAAGACATTTTCATGTTAAGAATTAGTCTGCTTAAAAAGTGTCTGTTCAAGCTGCAATCCAGGCCACCTCCTCTGATGGCAAAACTCAGAGCTAACCCTTTACTCAGCTAACCAGAGCAATCTCCACACACAGAGCAATCCCTTCTCTGCCAAAGCGGTTAGACCAGCTTCCTTCAGCTGCCATCTTAGTTTCTAGCAGGCAGCTTTAGCTTTCCAGCTAATCAGAGGATAATCTCTTGACAGGTTACCACTATGGCTCAAACCAAAATACAGCATCATACACCTGAGAAAGCAAGCACCCAACTATTTGTTTTTGGCAACGCATCTGGAAAATACTGGTTGTTTCAGAGTGATGCAAAGTCAAGACCTGCCTGAAGTTTAGTCTAGGGGAGAAGGTATCTGCCTAGTAATCATGGGAAAAGAAATGCTTTATTATCCTGTCCAATCTAGAAGCAGGAAGGATATACTTAAAGGTATTTAAGGTGTTCACTCGGGGAAAACACAAAATCTGAAGTGTAAGACAGACATGTCTCACACTCAACTAGTTCCCAATTTTGTTAACACTTTAGACCACATTTCTCTGTCTAATGTCAAGCATGCTTTGGCATATTACCTATTCCTCCTCTGGCCCTAAAATTTGGAAGTCCTTACCATTTGTGTAATTTTCTTCTTCAGGACTGAAACTGTCTTTGGAAACCAAAAGTGTTACTAAGTTCTCTTACTGTAGATAAAGTATCAAGTTTAAGCCAAGCACATACGAAGATGACGCACCTGAGCACTACTGTTTCTGCAAAGTTTCTTGTAAATCTTGTCAATGGCCACGGAGGCATGCTCAAAGCACCGGCTAAAAAGCTCATATCTCTTTCTCTTTGCTTGTTCAAATTCTTGCTTGCATGTCCTGGCCTCCTTTCTGCTGGCCTCAAAAGCTATGAAAAAAATAATTGAAATGACTCCATAATAATCCTCTAGGCACAGAACAAATACATATTGTGCACCACAACAAGCATCAACAAAATATTTGTTGCAGGAAAAGCTTCTAGTGCACATACAAGGAGCATACAATGTGTTTCCTCCCAGATTTCAAATGGAGGCCCCAAAACCTGCAAAGCTGGGATGTATTCAATCTGCTCACATTTGTCTGGAGCAATGAACAAAGTTCTCCCTATTCCTTCTGTAAGCTGGGCATCCTTAAGCAGCACCAGCATCTACCTGTAACAGCTTTATAACTCCTTAGTTTTCCTAGTTATGTTAATGTCCGCAATGCTCTTTGAGGATACCAGTAATTTTGCAGTAATGCTCATATCTGAGTTATGGACAACATATAAATGCTACCTCAACTATTTAAGAAAAATGTAAAGAATTTTGTGATTAAAGTCAGTGATTTTTAGAAAATACTTTATGATGTCATTTGGCCAACAAAGTATCTTTCTAATCATTCCAAATTGTATTTCAATAAACTACTACAGAGTAAATTGTATGTAAATAAATTGTTTACATATAATTAAAAAGACAACTGAGGATAAACACTTGAGCACAAAAAAATCCTTAATATCTGAAATAAGCAAAGCCACCAGAGCCAATCCCAAAAAGAAGAATTTCCATTAGGGTGAAAACTCTCACAGTCAGAAAAGACTAATATGAAAGACTCAGTGTTACCATCTAGTGATTCTTGGAACTTGTCCCGAGCGATCTGTAATTTCTCCCCTGCTCTCAGGTTTGGAGCAGCTGTCTTCATTAAAGTATTCTCTTTAGATTTTATTTCCCACTGCATCTGCTTCAGATGTTCCTCTATATCTTTATCAGACTCTAGGTCCTACAGAAAAAAATAATACTAGAGCAAGAAAATTTACTTTTAGGCCAAGACATTTCAGTATATATGGAAAGTTCTTGTGGTTTCTGGCTAAAGTGCAGTCATCTAACAGCTTTAGCTGGAAACACAACAAAACACAATACTGTTAGTCCTCGTAATAGATTTACAAGGTCCTACTATTATTCCACAAGACCTTTAAAAATAGACAACAAATTCCCTTCAGCCTAGAGGTGTGGGTTAAAATACAGTACAGGAGGAGGATCAGCTGGGTTCCCAACTTGATTTGCTAAAAAAACCATGGAAGACAGGTTCTTGGTGAATTCTTTGAGACAAATTCCAGTGATGACATATTCCTCTCTTGCTCCATACCTAGCCTCTGACATTTAATTATTTTATGATTAAACAAGGAAAAACTGCTGAGAAAACATGACCTAATGGACTGTTACAAAGATAAGTATGGTAAGTCTTGTCTCTGAAAATACTGCAGAAAGTAGTACAAAGCCCTGGCAGTCAATCATTTGCTTGCGGAGTTTTGAGTCATAAGCTATAGTGTTGGAGCTTAAAAGGCAGAAGGTAAAGGAGGAAAGAAAAATCGGAGTTATATTTACTATTTCTCCATTCCATTTTTATGGTTTAGGTAAGCTTTAAATTAAATTTAGTTATATAAGAAACTGACTTATTGAGAAGTCCCATACATTAGTGCTACATATGATTGCAAAACCAGAATATACACATACAGGCACTTAAGCTTAACAGTGTTTTCACTAAGTTTCATTTAAATACTAGGGTGAAGCATGAATAATTTCAACAAATAAAATATTTTAAATAAAAATGGAAAAACTCAGTCACTAATAATTTCAAACAAAAAAGATTACTTTCAGGTCTTCTGTTAGGCTGCTGTAGTCTATCTGAATTGCCTCTTCCCTTTCATAGATACTTGATGTAGTCTGAGTGTCTTCTGTTTCAGTTCCTAGCTATAAATATGAAGAACATTCCAGTTCAGAAATATGACAGTTAATTTTTAAACTGTTAAAACAATACATCAAAAGGATATGAAATGAGGAGACAGTGGTAACATGGTATGAGGTAAACTTCTTCCATAGCTTCTCCCATAGCCTAAATGGAAGTTAAGTTAGTTCAGATCTTATGAGTCTAATTAAAAACCACACCATTTAAATGAAGATGAAAACATCTGCTAATTTCAGTTTGAAGCTAAGATGAAACAGCAGTCATTTATTTGTAATATACTTAGACCAATGTGCATACTGTAAATCTCCTGATCGGGAAGATTTATGTTCCCATGATAATTGAATCCTCTTTCAAGGAAAGGCTCTGAAGGGTGTAAATTGAGGCATTTCTTCCACTTGGTTGGCCCCAGAAAAAAAGGAGCAGCTTC
>VYZX01027920.1:44658-276919 GCA_013401335.1 Brachypteracias leptosomus | reverse complement strand
TTTTTTAACATGAAGCACCAGTTTGTTTGAAGGATTGGTCTGTCCCTGCAAACCCTTAATCCCTAGTTTCCATTCCCAGGTCTACCCCAGGCCCTACCAGCTTTGAAGACAATTTCCCCAGCCACATGCCTTGAGAAAAGTCTGATTATTAAAATAAGCTTCTTGCTATAAGAGAGGTCTGAGGAATCTCCTGAGCAAACAACCCCAGGAAGCAAGACTAAGGATGTCATTGAAGCTAAGGTGGAACAACAGTGTTATGAGGAAAGTTAGTGTCTCTTTGGTTAAATCTACATCAATACTATCATTTTCATAGAATTAAAATATCTACCAAATTCAAACAAAAAATAAAAAGATAAAAAACTCTGATAAAATCCAGCTTCTTCTTTTTATCATTTTCCAGGCAAACCTACCATTTTTTCAAGATGACTATAGTTTGTTTCCATTTTCATTTGTATTTGAAAATGGGGGGAAAGAAAACTTTGAAATGAAACAATTTCAGGGAATATTTCAAATGGCACACAATGAGTTGAACAAAAAAAGGGTTTTTTTTGTCTTATTTTTATACTATGTTTAGAATAATTGTGTTTTGCCTCTGAATAAGAAAAAACAAACAAAGCAGTTGTTTTTACAGCTCTGGATTGAAGTCCATTAATCCATAGCTGCATTTAACAGTCTCCCTTATTTCTACAATGGTTTAAAATGTGTTAAAACCATTTAACTCCTTTTTAAATTTTTTTTTCTTTGAAAATGTTTCTAAAATACACAAGTGGATTTTAGAGCACTTAGAAACACAAGCAATTAAAGCTTTGCTCCAGGGCCTAACTGCTCCAAGGATGCTCAAAGTAAAGTAGTTGGAAAACAATAAATACGCACAGCACACATTCTTAGCAAGGGACTGAAGGACAGTTCAGGGTCAGCAGTCACGACACAGCATCCTGATCCAGCCCTTTCCTCCTGCTATTAACTGTCTGCTAAAGCCCTACCTTAAAATGAGAGCCTGGCTCTGCTGAACACTTCTCATTACCTTTTGGGGACTGGTCTATTTTTAAATTTCAGACTTCACCCTGAATAATTTTGGAAATGCAGCCTTCTGAGATGAGGAACTGAAGCGATCTAAAAGGAATATGAACCACAACATTTTGACATCACATAATTTGAAGGAGTTAGGTGTATATCTCACTGATCTTTGCCAAAAAAAAAATCCCAGTTTTGGAATAAAATTTTTGCTTTCCATAAGGTATTATGATTACCCAGACTACCTGTACAAACCTGGAGATTTTATAGCGTTTTGGAAAAAATCATTATGAAAAGAATGAGCACGTCTATACGTTAACTACAGCACAGTTCCCACCCTCTAATGTAATCTGCATTTGCAGTCTCAAAATGTCAGATGTGATGAGGAGAGAGATATCTGAGCATAAACAGGAAGGGGCTGAATCTAGAAAGCTACTCACTGAACTCATGACTTTCCCAGCTATGCCTTTGTTTTATACTGGATCATTCAGTCCTTCTTTGTCATTTTAAACCCCATCAGGAAGATGTTAGGTCACCATTGGAAATGGCTCTGACCATCAATTTCTTCTCCTTATGGGGTTTCCAACTACATCAAAAGGGACAGAGTGAGGTTTCCTGGTACCTAATTCCCCTGCTCTGGCTCTATGGAGGTCATGCAGGTTACCTGGTGCTATTTACTGTCAAATAGGGTTGAGCCCAGGCAGAGCCTTCCCTGCTGTAGTTCTACCTATCATCATCTCACCTGTAGCACACAGAGCGTTTGCAGCATTAGTATAACTATTTTTTTTCTTATGAAGAACAGAATTTTGCAACCACCACCAGAGTGGCAAGAACACCTCAGCAAGGGAATACTTGAAAAAACTCCAGTGGCTAATTATGTGTGTGTTGTGTGTGTGTCTGTAAGAAACTCAAATTTTTGTTGACCACAAATCTGATTTTTATTTTCATGGGATCTAGGCCCTTTCATGCAGTGTTGATCTCTGAGTGTCAATATTGCTGAACAGGGATATACAACATCACTTAAGTGTGTTGCAATAAAATATTTATTAATGTCAAACAGAAATTACTCGAAGTATAGAAAGATATAAATATATTGCAACTAGAAATAAATTTTCAAAGCTAAGTTAGCTTTGATGAATAGGTGGACCTGTTATATTAGCAGCATAATGTCCTAAAGTACTGGACATCCGGTGTTGCTTTAATAAGGATCCAAGTGAGAAGCTAGGGAATTCATTTTTAGGTTACCACTTTTCAAAACTTTTTGCCTCTATGACACACAGTATAATTCAGCAGCCACTTAGGGATCTGCTTGAATACATCTCAGTGAAATTAGTGGGACTGTTTCTAGAAGGTTAACTGCATAACTAAATGAATATTGAAGATAAGGCCAGGTTGCAAAACCAAAATTAAGTGCCTTGGAAATCCTATGTCTATAAAATGCTCAAAGCCATTTTCCATCCGGGGATGTGTAGAGGGAAGTTGATCTATACTGACTGGAGACAGATGAATGAAAGTCCAGACAAGAAATAAGCATCTTGTTTCACATATGTTTTCCTTTAATTATTGCAGTACAAGATTTGGCTTTTCAAGTCAATTTCTGGGGTAAAGATTAGGAGATATTGTACATAATAGGACTTATTCCTTGAATGGAATCCAATAGTCCCAAACTAATTTCCAGTCCTTAGAATAAGGTATTTCTCCTGGGGATGGCAATATCTGTGGATTCAATCTCTCACATCCTACCCAACGGTTTCCTCATTACAGTCTCAGATTTCTTTGTCACTGCACAGTTTATACAGGCTCAGATTTAATCAGTAACAAAACATTCATCAACATGAACCCATGCCATTTTTTTTTCTCAAAAATACCTCCAAGCTTGCTAAATATTTGTTAAATAAATATTTCCTAGACACAGAGAGCACTGCTACCCACTTCCTTCTCCTTTAGATCTACTGCAGTCTTTGGATTCTTCCCTAGGATTACGGTTATTGGTATTGTATTCCAACTTGTAGAAGAGTTGATAGAAAGCCATCATGCCTCTAGACTCTGTAAGTGAAGAAGCTGCAGATCAAGCTCTGGACATGGAAAGCACTTCTGTGGTTAACTAACCCTTCATTTCAATATTAGGCCATGTAGGCTATTTTCTCTTCAAAATTATAATTAAAGTTCTCACTTGGCAAAATATTTACCTTGTGCTGTGCTTTATCAAAGAGAAAAAATGATAATATAATTTTCAGCTCCACAGTAAATGAATGCTTCCACTTGAGATCTCACAGTGATTTACAAACATAAATTAATTAAGACTTACAAGAGTACTGTGAGATAAGGAAATACCATTCTCCATGTCATGGTACAGGAAACCAAGGTATAGCTTCTGCCAAGATCACACACAGAGTTGGTGCCAGTGCTAAAGCATACACTTCTCCTCCACTGTCACCTATCCTGTTTGCCATTTCAGCTCATTCCACTGTTGACTATTGTGTTTATATTGTCAAGCTGCTTTTAAGCTAGGTACTTGTTTATCATAAAGTGATGTTTCCAAGCAATCGCAATGATATCCATCCTGCTCCTTCCCCTCCACCTCTGTTATGCTTATCTTCACTTTTTTCCTCAGGATTTTGAGGATTTCTGGTTTTAACAGCATCATGCAAGCACAGTACCTTATGCCTGTTTCAGGGTGAAAGCATGCAGAAGATGACAACCCAAGCTTTCACAGGTCCCATGTGGGGTTTTGGAATGTGGAACACTCAACAAAGTTTTGTGTACAGAAAACTAGCTGTGCTCTCTGTACTGCAAGTTGTGGTTACACTCTTCAAAATATCTCCAGTGTTTTCACACAGCACTGATGCCTTCTGCTCAAGTTAAAGACCTCAGGCTCTGACAAATGATCTCTGGAAAAGCTCGGTGAAGTAGTTTAAGATATTACTACCCATGGCTTTCTGCCCTGCCTCTGTACCAAAGTTTATGGGCCCTAGACAGCAGCCCAGGGTCTGCTTGTGTCACAGTTATTCCAGTGGTTAGGGTGGTGCCTTGGTTTAAGTCCCCAAGGAGGCAGGTTTATGCTACAACTGGAAATTGGAAGCACTGAGGCGTGGGCACATTGCATTTGGCTGACTCTGATACAAGAACCATATTCTCCAGTAAAGGCAAAATTGATGTATTAGACCTCTTCTGTCCCTGGGCTTCATAGTCCCTCAGTGCCAAAATTTCCACCACTCAACAAAGTCTTCATTCTCACAGTCTGATTCACTGGCCACTTATTTCTCATTGAAGGGGATCCTAAAACTAGAGGCTGGTCTCTTGAATTCCAGAAGAGGCAAGGCATGCTTGGAGAACATGCTTCACACCAAGAAGTTCATACTCTAAATATCAAGTTATGTTTATTTTTCGTTTAGAGAAGAAAAGAGGCATTCTCCTCCCCTCCGTTTATATACCTGAGAAGTGAACACAGAAGAGTGGAGACCCTGAATTTCCATTCTTCCTTGGCCTGAGAAGACTCGAGCTTGTAGCACCCTCTAGCCCGGAGCGCACTCAGTGCACCAGGCCACAGAGGGAGCAAGGCAGGGAGAGAGGCAGGGAGAGGCAGGAGCTGAGCTCTGGCTCCAGAAGGAGTTTAAAAATGTTTTTGTACAGATGTTCAGCGTTAGGGACTCTAACCTGCAACATTTTACCAATCTTTGCAGTGAGGTGCAGAGGAGATCAGCGTTGTCATCTGGACTTCTGCTGTCTTACATCCACTCCCATTGTAAGCAGTTGACAGCTGCCAGAGCTGCACATCCAGCTGTGCATCAACAAAACCAGCTGTGGCCTTTCTGCCTCACTCCCTGTCTGTCCTGCCTATGGCTGCCAGAGGGGTGTGAGCACCAGCAGTGCAGCGGGCTGCTGGGAGGCAGGGCTGCATCCACACTGCTGCTGGCTCTAAGAGCAGGCAGAACAGGGGAAGGAGAGGAAAGGCAAAGCAACCAGAGGCCAAAGCCTAATCAAGGGCAAGGACCAAGGCAAGACTGGCCTGGCTGTGACAGCATCCTCTGTCTACATGTGGACCACACTTGAAGCAGTTCAATATTTGGAGTGAGTCCATGGCCTTGTCCTTCATGCTGTGGCTGCATTACTGCTACCAGACCCAGTGTCTGTCACATGCCTGGAGTGACTGTGTAAAGGAAATGTTCTTCAGCTATGAATCCCTGGCACCAAAACTGATACCAGACTCAGCTTGACTGTGCTCACAGCTCTTTCTGCAGTTCATTGTAGGCAGTTTGCTTCATTGCATTGAGAGTCATGAACAAATCCCAGGAGACTGAAGCACCTTACAGCAGCTGCTCAACAAGCCCTCCCCACTGCTAACCTTGCAGCCTGCCTGCTATGAGTCAGGCAGCTCTTCTGATACTCTTTGGAGGATACTAATGATTCTGTAGGACCAAAGAGCTTGATCCAAGCAAAGGTACCAGAAAGCCCACAGTATTCTCACTTGGAGGAAAATCTTTTCTAGAGAGAACTGGAAGATCTCTACTGGAGCAAGTGTTCTCTTATTTTGAAAACTACATATAAACTTAGAGCTATGTTGAAACATAACAAGGCATAAATGATATTGAAATGGCTGCTTTGCGAAGTCCTATAATGGGAAATTCTTTTACAAACCTTTTAAAATTGGCAACCATTACTAATATTCCTCCAGGCAACACTTGGGCTATTATTTAAAATGTGTCCCAGAACAACTGTTCTCCTGAACTGCAAAACATGCTATAGGACCTGTGAAATATGAAATGATTTAAGGAGGAAAGAGGGTTATGCAGTTCTGCTTTGTGTGGTTTCTACTACTTCTGAAGTAGTTTTAAGAGGAGAGTATGTTCTGGGTGGTAATTCAGTGTTACAGATCCTGTAAGGAATAGAGAAGAAAGGACAAATTAGAGGCACCTGATGAAAAACATTGTTACTTTCTCTGTTTGCTGTTCTAAGCACACAAACACTTTGCTTAAATTTACTCCAGTGTTTATATTAAATGCAACTGGACTTCTTAAGGAGGCCTGAAGCGAGCTTTAAGTACAACGGCTGAATTATAGCACTTTGTCTCACTCTGCAGAGCAATCTCAGCACTCAGGATGGTGTAAATCAGCAACAAACTCTGTAAACCCTGGTGAGACCACATCTGGAATATTGTGTTCAGTTCTGGGCCCCTCAGTTCAAGAAGGACAGGGAACTGCTTGAGAGAGTCCAGCGCAGAGCCACAAAGATGATTAAGGGAGTGGAACATCTCCCTTATGAGGAAAGGACGAGGGAGCTGGGCCTCTTTAGCTTGGAAAAAAGGAGACTGAGGGGTGACCTCATTAATGTGTTTAAATATGTAAAGGGTGAGTGTCAGGAGGGTGGAAACAGACTCTTCTCAGTGGCATCCAATGATAGGACAAGGGGCAATGGGTGTAAGCTGGAACATAGGAGGTTCCACGTAAATATGAGAAAAAACTTCACGGTGAGGGTGACAGAGCACTGGAACAGGCTGCCCACGGAGGTTGTGGAGTCTCCTTCTCTGGAGACATTTAAAACCACCTGAATGCGTTCCTGTGTGGCCTGATCTAGGTGATCCTGCTTCGGCGTGGGGATTGGACTAGATGATCTTTTGAGGTCTCTTCCAATCCCTAACATTCTGTGATTCTGTGAAATGCACAGAGTCCCTGCAGAAATGAGAATTTTTTTCCATCTGCTCTGACTCCTATGCAGCAGTGAAAGGGCAAACTATAATTCACCCATTTGTGAAAGCCTCTGGGAGTTTTCTACATATACCTGAACTTTCTGCTCCAGCACAGAAATACATAATGTGTAATTTTCACAGTGAAAGGCAACCTCAATGCTGCAGAGTTTTTATTGTGGGCAGCTGGAAAATGGGGCTAATTTTTCAAGAGCCTGTCAGAAATGCCCTAACCCCACTATAGGCTTAAGAGGATCAATGAAAGGATGGGGAACACATTCCCTGATGGCAGAGAGAAGCTTCAGCACACTACAGAATGAGAAGCTCAGTCAGTGTAAATGGACGTAAGTCTCTCCAAAGCAGCTGCATGAGCTTAGCCCTGCTGAGGATCTCTCCCTCAGTGCAGAGAGTGACCCCATACAGGGGAAGGACACTGTGTGCATTGGCCAA
The DNA here is from genome assembly GCA_013401335.1 of Brachypteracias leptosomus. Lineage (NCBI taxonomy): Eukaryota > Metazoa > Chordata > Aves > Coraciiformes > Brachypteraciidae > Brachypteracias > Brachypteracias leptosomus. The sequence continues at coordinate 269,772 of VYZX01027920.1, read as the reverse complement.
AATGATGGGAATAAGTTTTGGAGTTTGCTGGGGGAAGCAAGAGAGTTGATGCTGGTGTGGCTGAGCTGCCTAGGGGATGCCCCTGTCCTTTCATGGCAGCCTGACACCTTCAGCCTGGCTCTGCCTGGCTAGACACCGGCAAGTCTTGCTCTGGGAATCTCTTGTAGGATGTTTATGCTCTTGGTATTACACACATTAAATCATTGTGCTTAAAGGACAGCAAGGTTATAAAATTCCTCTGTGCATTTTACTGCCAGAGTGGAGTGCTCAGAGTGTGATCTGGCAGTAGGAAGAAACCAAATGCATCAGGGCTCCTTTACTTATAGGAGATGGCCTTCTGCAGTGCAAAGGGACTGATCAGATGAATTTCAAGGAGCTCAGTGGATGAATACAAGAACATATAGCCATGTGTACATCCTCACATGTGCAGGTGAGGATTTATCTTCAGCAGAGATCAAGTTTAAAGAGTATAGAGATCCCAGAGGTGTATTAGGTACTAAGACAAGCTCAGAAACACAGATCAGTAATACAAAACTGAGGGAGAGGAGGTTTTGATCACAATAATCACAAAGAGCAAATCCACATTTCAACACAGAGAGCATCTGTGGGGAAAGGGATCTTGGGGGCAAGGGAAGGCAGACAGCTAACGGGAACAGCAGATTGCAATATCCCTGGCCAGTGCTTCAAGCTGAGGTTCCCTTCCCATACTGCAGCTGTAGATCAGGGATGATGTGAAAAGCAGCAGACTTACACCAACCCATAAAGCAGCAGTAATGAAATCATATCCAAGCTGGCTGCATCCTGCTGGCCACCTTCCTGCAACAGCTCTGGGTGTACTAGAGAAACACAGATCAACAAAGCTGTTCTGGTGCACATGTCTGGCTGTGAAGGATGGGCTACACCTCCAACCTGGGCAGCGAGGGGGTGAACTAAGGGCTCGGGGGTCCCCTGCCTCACTTCCCAGGTAGAATGGGCAGCCCTTTGGGACCCTCCTCCCCTTGTAGTCATACAAGAAACAGCCTCCAGTCCTGGTGTAAATCCCACAAGGGGATTCTGCCTCCATCCTTATTCCCCATCTACTACCACGCACCAACATCACTCTGCTGAGGTCTTACAAAACATGCGTAAGGTTTGGGTGCCAGACTCCGAAGGGCTTCCAGGGGTTTTAGGTAGAAAGCAAGACCCTGTGGGAAAATCCTAATTGCTGTCCTTCTGGATTCAGCTTGACTGATGCTGAGTGATCTGGTGTCTCTTCTTTCGCTGCAGTGAGATTTAGTGTCCTTTCTTTAGCAAAGACCAAAGGAAATTCATGGAGAAAACACAAGCTGGGGTTCTTCACATCTACTTGAAATTCTCTATGCACTGATAAACTTTCTTCTATGTTGAAGATTTGTGGATGCTACACAAATGTGCAGTATTTTACCACTGTCTATGAGCAATGCCCCAAGTACCACAGTATTGCTGTGTCAGGCAGGGACATCTCCAGGAAACATTTTGAAGCACATCTTGCAGCCAAACCACAGCAGTGGTGTTGAAAGACACAAAAATATTTTCCCTTCCACCAACAGGTCAAAACACAAAAAGGAGTGAGATTTGCAAATTGCCAAATTAAGCTCAGCCAGAGTCTGTGGCTGCTGTCATTAAGAAAAACCCTGCAATAAATGTTTACAAAAGCATTTCAGAAGTAATAGCTCTCAGTAGAACTGGGTTGGGAAATTTCCAGCAGAACAGGTTCAGCAGAAAAATGCTGATTTGTCAAAACTTGGGTTCATGGAATTGTATGGGTTTTGACAAACTTTCGATGAACTACAACAGCAATTACCAAACCAGAGGCTAGGAGCCTGGTGGAAGTTCAAGCAGAAGTGAGGTTTGTGTCTGGATCTGGGGTCATGAGTCTGGAAACAGCTACACTGTGGGAAGATGCTGGTTTTAAGGTCCTTTGTGCCAGGGCAGCCCCTCTGTGCAGAGTGCCCAGGGCACAGGGTGACAAGGATCCAAGGCTCCCCCGCCACCAGAGCTGTAAGTTCTGGTGTGCTTTCAAGTTTTTCAGAAATGCCTGGCCCTCTCTCTCAGAGAATGTGTGTGGGCATACAGCTTGCAGATACAACAGTCATAGAACAGAGCAAAATATTCTGAATGAGCAGCAAAAGCAGAAAAAAAAAATAATGGGGGCACCTTTGAAGAGATCAAAGCTATTCTTGGACTTTGCTCTAGTTCAGACAATAGGTTTCAGAAGAGACTGAAACAGGGAAATAAAATATTCAAAGAAGTCAGAAGAAAACACTTTTCAGTTTAAGATACTGGGTTTTTTTCTCCGATGGTGGTTTTTTTAATTACAATCCCAACATTTTTGAAAGCTTTTCAAAGAAAATTTTTAAAATGCAATGAAATGCTTGATTTGAGGCTAAGGAAGACTTTTTGAGTCAACCTGAAACAAAAAATGGTTTGGGCTCTGCTGCTGACTGGTAAGTCCATTTCCCCAAGCGCCTTCCTCTGTCAGGCACTCCAGCACAACCCCCCAGGTCTGGCACACCTGGTCACAGGGCAGGTCACGTGAGAGCCCAAACAGCTCTGCTGTTCCCCTACATCATCCTGCCTCTTCACTGGCATCATACTGGGCTGCTGCCTGCCTGGAAGAGACGCAGCCAAGCTGTGGATAACCATGCTGCCCAGGAAATGCTGTTTCCTTCACTCTTGGTCCCAGGGAAGCAATGACGATGAACAGATAATTTGGCTTTCTGGCTAATCAATGCCATTAGCATTTCAAAGGCATCATCTGAAAAGCAGTACTCAGTCTTAAAGAACTTTTTCTCCTGATTACAGGCTTTAGCATGTCCAGGGACACTGGCAGAAATCAGTGAAGCATATGTGTTCCCACTTTGCAAATCAGAGAGTTGCTTTATCCTACCATGGAGCCCAGCCTCCCAGGCACTGTCACTGGTGTATTAGAAAGTATTAACATGAAAAATTAATAAGTTATATCTACAGGGGGGATTTTCATCCTAAAGTAGAGAAAATGAGCTATGACTGAATGAGTTACTGCAGTCTTGCATTCCTCAGCATGGTAATTAGGCATTTTAGTGAATCTGTGGCTATTATTAACCCTTGGGGACCAGTTCATTGACTCTTTTGCATTACTAGCTGATTAATACTGTGCTTGCTATTACGCAAGAGGAGAAAGGACATGGAAGGAGGTTACCTCAGGAGGTTACCAACAGCCCTACAGGGTCATGCAGGAGCCCAGATCTGTCTCTGCTCGGTTTTGCTCATTCACTCCTTTACTGTTCTTCCCACTGCTGCCTTTCCTAGTTAAACTGACCCTTCCCAACAGGGCACTGCAGTTCCCATAAATCCAGCTCACCTTACCACATTTTCATTGTCTAGAAAACCATTTGCTAAGGAAACAGAGTACTCAGGCATGAGCTGCTCAGGTTGAAGGTAAGTACCATATGACTTAGGACTTCCCTAAGTCTTTCCAAACATCTTCGAAACTCTTTCATCCTATCAAGGGCTGACAACAACACCTGGAAGTGGTGTGACTCTGTTGCCTACGTCTCCTCTCTTGCACAGGACTTGCATGCTATTTGCAAACACCATCCTTGAGTCACTTCAAGCCTTCAGCAGAGCTGAGCCCCGAATGTCTCTCGACTGAGTCCTGCCACAGAAACCCAGCCCTGCTCCTGCCCTGTTGCAATATCTGCTGAGGGTTGCTGAGGTACCTGGGCTGGAGCCTCCTGGGAGCTGTGAGATGGAGGATTAAGGGAGAAGGAACATGGTATACCTCCACTGAAGGTATGGTATGGAACTGCAGCTAGAAATAGCTGGCCCAACATTGCATGTGGTTATTGTGCCCAGTTGTCTTAGTTCAGAGCATTCTTGCTGACTAAAAAGAACCTACCAAAGGATGCAGAAAAGAGCATCCTTTTTTCTGAGCTCTGCAACAGGGGAAGTCTGTGTATTCCCTTCTCTCCCTCAACTCACAACATGAGCTTTCATAAAAGGACTATGTCCTTGTAATGATGAAACCCAAGAGGAATAACACAGAGGGGAATAAAATCTGCTTGGAAATAACTAATCACCTTCCATGCCATGAAATGCAAAGACAACCTCTACACATTGGCTTCTTAATCACTTTATAAAATATTTTTACAGAAAAATATGGATTTTATTAAAAGTAAAAGGACTGCCAAAGTGGTCCAAAGAATCAACTGTAAGCAAAAGTGTTTGGATTTTTTTTCTTTCCGCTAAAAAAGGAATAACCCACAAAATTTTCTCTAGTGAGTTCATAAACAAAACTCAACTAGAGAAGGTGGAATGGTGGAGCTGATCTTCTTCTTCTATTTCCAGTTAAAGAAATATCAGAGGAATGTCTGAATACCAACAATATTTTACTAAGCTTTAGGTGATCTCATAGCATCCTTAAAAAAAAAAACAAAAACAAGGGGAAAGCTATGATCCGAATCTGTTTTTCATGAACTAAAAAAACCCAAAACAAAACAGGCATTATAGCAACCCCTTGAGAACAGGTATCATCATTTGCTATGCACTTGGTGGTGGTGTTATACTTAGCTTATCAAGGTCCCACTGTTCAATGTGCTGCAGAATCAAAGTGAAAGGCACTTTTTATTCTCAAGAATCTACAATATAAATCACAAAGGAGTTTATATATATGGAGGTTTTGTGCTGTTCTTTTTTATATGGTAAGTGAATACAATTGACCTTGTTTATTCATAACTGATTTCATCAGTGCTTCTTGGCATGTCTTACATGGTTTTGTATGGGAGTGTGGGGCATGGCAGAGGCAGAGTTAAATCTTTCTCTGGCTCTGACTTGTGATTTTAAGCAAGTGCTTAATCTCATGGTTCATTATTAGGAAAATGGGCGGCAGCTCTGCCCAGCTCAGAAAAGGTTTTGTGAGGATAAGCACAACAAAGATACTGAGTTATCAATACAGTGATGCTGAAGTCACTAAGTACCAGACTTTGTGCCTCACCCTTCTCCCAGGAGTGTCAGGTATGGGAAAACACAGGTCTACTGAAATGCTTACTTACATGCCAAGCATTCAAAGAAAAACCACTATCGTCCAGGGCATATTCCATAGAAGCCTTGCAAAACCAGGGGCTGGTAGGTTTCTTATTTTCCGTATTATTTTTGCAATGAGGAGGAATATTTGCAGGTAAGCTAAAACTGCCATGCAGGCAGAAGAAGTGATGGTATCTGGTTCCCTGTGACTGCCTTAGCTGGCTAGACAGGAACACCACAGGAGGACCAGCCTGTGTGCACAGGCTGGGCAGGCAGCTGCCAACAAAGTTCACAGCTGACAACCCAGCCCTGCTCATTCATTCCTGGGGAGGGCTTTAACAAGGTTTCTCTCCTTCCCTTCCTTGCCCAGTGTCACAATGATCATACAAACTTAATAGCTTTGAGTCTTCATCCCTTCTCTCCAGTCAGATAAGAGGTTTGCAAGTAATTAGAGAGGGATTGAAAAGCAGATTGGTAAATAGGCTGAACCTGTAAGCCTGACTTCCTTAGAAAACTAAGTTAAGAAATGTAAACTGCTATTCTCAGTGGTACTTTAATTCTGGCAGCCGAGATTTAGAAAACCCAGTGTTACAAGACCTGAGTGCTGGCAACTCTTCAGTAAGCAATCTATCCAAAAATCCTCATCCTTTATTTTTCTTCTGAATTACAAGTGTTCAAAGACACTTCAGCATCTGGATGCCAAACTTGTGACAACTTAAAGCTGATAAACCCTTGAATATTGAGCACAGGGCTCACACAACTGGTCCTCCTTATACTGCCCACAACCAGAGGCTCACCCCAAGCATTTGCAGTACAAGCCCCAGCTCCTACCCCAGAGTCCCAACGCTGACAGGCTTATGACCTCCTAGATCTGCTGGCCAGTTCTGCTGGACACCAGGACACAGAGGGGGAGCAATAGCTGCACATTCTAGCAGCAGATATGTCTCTTGCAAAAAGTGGCTGGTACCATTCTAAAAAAACATCCAGTGCAGAGTGAACTGTTCTGTAGCACAGCACTCCTCCTATGAAAAAAGGGTACATAGCTATAGGATAGTTTTACTAGCCTTGTTTTCACCTTATCTGTTTTCCTCCAGATTCTGAACATCGCAAATTAATTTAATCTGGAACAGTCTACAGATCATGAGAGCACTTGCTAGTCATCCAGGATCTGGACCTGGCACACTTGACATTTAGTCCCCTTGGAGTTACCCTTCTGTTCCCTCCAGAACAGCCCCAGCTGACCATGTGTGAATACCCTTGCCCTAACCAGAGGAGAGCGCTATGCTTGTGCATGGAAGTGCTTGTGTTGCTGCCAAATTTTTTGTGGGGACAAAAGAGGCCTTTTGCTTGTGACTCCCAGCACTCTAAATGTAATCTTTCTGCCAGGAGAAGACACTGGCAGAGTCTTTCAGACCCTGCTTTGTCCTTCTGTTCCTCTGAGGCTTGCACAAATCCCTTCAACATGACTGACTTTCTCCTAGTTCTGGTGTTCCCTCAGCATCTGAGACCCTGTGCACAGCATAGTCATTGCCAAGCTCTGACCTCCTCATCAAAGTGAAACCCTGAATGCCTGTCTTGCAGTGTCCCCTGGGTGGAGTGCTTGTGCCCTAGGTCCCAGGGAATGCCTGGCACACATCTGCCTGAGCACACTCGTGTGGGAGAGCAGCACACGCTTGCATAGATGCTCTGGGCAACAGCCAAAATAAAATGACAGCAAAACTTTTCTGGCAGAACCCAAAGTTTAAAAGCCCTTTAGCAGAGGGACTAAGCATTCTCACTCTCCTTTTGTGCCCAGGAAACATATTAGGAGCACATAGACCATGCTGTCAATCTAGGTCACAGCATTCACAGGGGAAAAGGAGACAGTGGGGACAGAGGGTGGTAAGAGAATGAGAGACTATGGAGAGAAATGGTTTCAGGAATCACTATAATCTGTGATGCATTGATTAATGATACTGAATAAAAAGCCACATGTTCCATTTGTATAGAAAAAACCCAGTAAATTAATGCAAAAAAAAATTACAATACCCCAGAAAATTACTCTTTTCAAGATCTGGACTGAACAAAGACACATCTGGCAATCTCTTTCTCCTTAAAGTGTTTGCTACATTAAACCATGTGCATCCTCTTTATGTGTTTCCCACTCTGAGTAATTTCACTCTAAGAGCGGCAAAATGGGTAAGTTATATGAGTAGATTCCTCCCCAGACTCGCTGATAGTGCCTGAAACAGAAGAATGCACAACACAAAATGCAAAACAGGATAGCAAGGTTAGGAACATCTGTCCAAAACTATAGTTGGGATAGCTATGCTTTAGCTATGGTTTATGGTGTCGGATGACAACAGCTTGGATAGCAGAATTGAGGAGGAGGAATAACTTGGGGTTTGGCTCTGTCAGCAAGGTTTACACCCTTCTGTACCTGCAAAGGGCACAGTAATAGTGCTAAGAGCCAATATTCCGCATTTTAAACCTTTGTAGGATACCACTTATGTACCACCATGGCAAAAAGTTCTTTCTGCACTGAAGCCTAGCAGAAATGAGCAGATTTTTTTTCCAACAAATTGCCCTTGAAATACAACCAAAACCAATAAATCTTTGTGAGAGAAAAAGCAATTCATTTGTCCATATTAATATAACTTATTTCCATTTGCAGCCACACTTTTTTCCCAATTTCCCAGCTGAAAAAAAAAATTACCCAAGACAGGCACTTTATACAAATTCTCCAAATAACTGAGCCCTCCATTATCCTTACAAGATTTCCAGCCAGCCCTAATGCACATCACCTCCTTGATGGGTGCAGCACATTTCTCTCTAGTGGCATCCTGGGGCACTGCAGGATCTGGCTCATCATTTCGTAGCAGTTTGAAAAGGAGGTTATCATTTACTATATCCTACTCACCGCTCCCTGGAGCACCTGTAACTGCCAGGTGACTGCAGGTTTGGCCTGACCCAAGCTGTCTCAGGAGACTCAAGGGAATCAGAGCATGAAGCCATGCAGCTCAAGGGAAAGAGGTACTAACAGGTTATACAATGAAACATTGTTGCCTCACTGAAACTGTAGAAGAGTAAAGGGAGGGTGTGGGAAAAGAAAAGTAAACATCTTCATCGCTTCGTATTCTGAGCCTTACCAAAAGAGCAAACTAGGCTAACTCAGTGCTAACAGGCTGTGCTGGCACTTCAGGCACACTGTTCATGCCAGTGACTCCCGAGGTCATCTCTTTGCACCATGCACAGGTAAGTTAGAGTCTGCGGTCTCATATCTTGTGGTCCTGATGCTATCAGAGCAAAAGCTGTCTGGTGTCCCCCTGGGCTGGGTCCTGCCCAGCAGTCATTTCCCCTGCACAAGGCACCCATCCCCATCCCTCCAGACACTGCTCTCACAGCTTCTCCTCAGGGAACACAGTGCAGTGTCCCAGAAGGGAAACAAAAGAGAGCATTTCAAAGTATTCCTTTCCTCACAGTGACAAATTCTGAGAAATTGCAGCCACTCCTGTCCTTGTGTCAGGGCATGCTCCTAAGCCAGTTGCTGCCATTTAAAGCACAGTAGAAATCCCTGGTGTGAGGCCATCTTCACAAGCCCTGATGCACAGCAAAATCTCTGCAGCAGCAGCTATGAACAGTGAAAGAGAAACAAGTGCAGTAATTCCCTGGGGTGGAGAGGTGGTGTTTATCCAAGATCTCTGAGGAAAGCCAAGTGTGAAACAGCAGAGGCATTGGCAGGCACTTTGAAACACCAGAGAATAGACAGCTCACAGGTCCCCATTGCCAAGCTGGGCTATTGCCTCTTCATCCGCATGTGAGAGGCTGTTGCAGACGTGGAGATTCCTCTGTCTTCCCAAGCACAAGGCTCTGTGGCACTGGAGTACCAATTTCTCTTTCTTTGCCTTGGAAGGATGCTCTTCTGCTCTGGCTCCCATACAAGATGGACCATGAAAACCATGGGGACATATCTGGAGACTACAGGCTCTGTTGGGGCAAGTTCTGAGGCCTCTTTCAACACCAGTTCCTGTGCTATCTCCTTCTGTCCACCTCTGCACACAGGAACATACAATAAAGTCTACTGGGACTTGTGTGGATCTGAGGCCACTGCATTTGAAGTGCAACATAGTGCTTCCCTCTCCTGTGTTTTCCTCTTGTGAAATTTCACTCTTTAGCCCCACTTTCTTCCCCCTCTGACCCATTCCTTGGCCTCTGAAAAAATCATTGATGTGCTTTCTCACATATTTACAAAATCACATCCCACTTTCCTCAAGCCTGGACTCCAGACTCTCAGACTGACCTCCAGACTGTCCTTATGGAAGCCTGCTTTGAACTCCTGCCCGCTGACAACCCAGTGACTTACACAGAATAGTTATGGTGTAGATGTCTCTAATATGCCTATATTGCCAGCACACTCTTAGGCTGAGCTCCTCAGGGACTCAGAGTATCCGAGAAGCACTACATCCACACACACTCACAGCAATCAAAGAACTCAGTAGTCAAGCTCTTAATGGGGCATGCCTAACGTCAAATCTGACTTTCTCCAAGTCCTCCTCCACAGCCATAGGAAACCTAAGGATCTAAGGTACCTTGCTAAGACTGGACAGGACAGGACTTAGGTATCTTGGTACTTTTGGGGAAGCATGAGCAAATATGATGTAGAGATCCTTCTTGCCCTGTTTAAAGGCAACCAAGCCTCCAGTAAGTTTTGTACAGCTGCGCAAGTGCCCTTCTGCAACCCTGCATGCTGCACTCATCAAAAATCACATTGCTAATTTGTAGCACCGACCTCAGCAATCCAGCAGCCAGCTAGTTAATGCGGGAAACCTTGCAACTCTGAGGCTTCCAGGATGTGCCAAGTGTCTTGTAGGCTGTGTGGTTGCTCCTGGGGAGTGATCTATGCTCCACTGTGACCCTGGCCTTTTCCGTTCCATGCTGCTGTGCTTTCAAGTTGCCCTAAGGAGGTCCTCCATGCTGTCCTTTGAAGAGAATGCTGTGCTGTCCAGGTGGGATCTACTCCCTGACAGCAATGGGACAGCATATCAGAGGCAAACAGCATATCCTACTGTGCAAGGCTCTGCTCCCACTGCATTTCATGGTAGATCAGACTGTTACCTACAGGCTAAAGTGATTTATTGTGGTTTTTTCACAAAAGATTAGATTTTGTTAGGTGCATTAATACTACTTATACAGAGAGAGCCCAGATGAGAGATATGTAAGGATTTGCCCACTGTGGCTAGGGAACCATTCTAATATCTCTCTAGGTAAAATATTTTGTACTACCAGCTGATCTCTTTTATTCTCTCCCTTCCCTCCAGGGGAAGAGATATTTTCTGGCAGAATCTGCCTTAATTTTCTGGTATTTTTCCTTATTAAAGGCTGAGGCTCACAGGGAGCACAGAGCATCTACTTATGTAGCCTTGGGCTGTAGCATTACAAGTTGAATTTGGTCGTGATATCCACGAGCAAAATGTTTGCACTTTCTCTTCCTTCAAGGCTTCCATTGGAAATAGCGATGAGAACCTCTCTGGGCACTGGCAGTTTGTACACATCTCTAAATACCGTCAGCCAACAGAAACATAGAAAAATTGAAGCAGATGGGATAATCAGGGGTCCTCTCAATTTGCTTAATCAAAATGTATTTGGACAATGCAGTTTTTGTTAGGACTTACATGTAGACTAGGACTGGGCACTAAGTTTCTTCCTGAAAGCCCAAAGCTCCCAGGAGAAACATCATTACCAGCAGCAAACTGCAGAGACCTGCTGCACATCTCCTTGAATTTAATCCCATGTAAATCCTAGTGTGCAGAAAACAATGGGAGTTTGTCACTACTAGGGCTTAAATCTCTAGCTGCTGCCCTTAAAAACCAGGAAGAAAGTTTTTGACATAACCTCTGAACTCCAAGGGGCTAAAGTTCAACTTGGATCAAAAACAGGGGTCTCTAAAGAGCTCCATGCTACACAAGGAGGGTAGCATAAGGATGCCACGTACAAATTGCATTGCCTCTCAGGAATGCTTTGCTTTCTGTTATTGCTTTTGTCCTCAAATAGCAGATCCAGGGTCCCAAAGCAGAATGTTACATTAAAATACTAACAGAGGCTTTGCCAACTCCAGCTCAATGGCCAGTTCAGAAATCCCCTCCTGTCTCAGGACAGGCAGAATTTGAAAGGGATTGTGAATGAAGTGGTGCCTACAAGAGTGGAAAGTCCCAGAGATCTGCAGCTTGTCGTAATTAACTTAACACCCAGAGCACACACTGGAAGGACAAAGCCACTGGGTGGGCAAATGGATATGGCAGCTTCAACTGAACTGTTTGTGGCACCACCTGAGTCCTCTTTTTATCACTCTGACCCCTTAACTGCTAACTTCTACACCTATGGGAACCCTCCAGCACTCAACTGTGTGAAAAGCAAGGAGGGTGCACTGAACACAAGTGTAAGATCTTTCTCTTCAACCCAATATCCTGTTACAAGTGGAAATTAGATATTGATTCTTACTGAATTTCTGAAATAGTGTAAAGCTTGGACACTTATTTTAAAAACTGAGGAACCTAAAAGTAGACAGTGAGCTCTAGAAACCTTGATTTCTGTGTCTTAGGGGTTATTGAAATATTAGTATGCCCTCAGGACCATAAAGAAACCTTGTCATTCCCAACAGAACAGAATACAAAACCAGATCAAACCAGTGATGCCTTATACAGCATTTTCCATCTTCTAAGTATTTTACCAGACAGGGTTTCTAGAAACAATGTTTTTAGCTCTCACCACTCCCCTGGAAATGTACTCCATGAATGAATTGCCAAAAGAGAAAGGAGGCTTGGATACCTGCATAGCAGAAGGATAAAATGTGCGTATTCCGGGCTTCTCTGGGGATCATAATACTCTGCCTGCCAGGTGGGTCTCTCTGCATAGGGCCAGCTGGGGCCCACCAGCACTTATTAGCTCCAGTTCAGGGCTGTCTCTGTAGGATCCCAGATACTTATTGCTACATTACTACACTGTGGTGAGGTTCTGGGGAGGTTTATCAGTGCTAGAACTAATGCAGCAGCGTGTAGCTGATGTAGACATATTGGAACGTGTCCAGAGGAGAGCCACCAAAATGATCAGAGGAATGGAGCATCTCTCATATGAAGACAGGCTCAGAGAATTGGGGCTGTTCAGCCTGCAGAAGAGAAGGCTCAGGGGGGACCTTATAGTGACCTTCCAGTACCTGAAGGGGGCCTACGTAAAGGCAGGGGAAGGTCTATTCAAAAGGGTTTTTATTGATAAGACCAGGAGTAATGGTTTTAAGCTAGGAAAGGATAGATTTAGATGGGATATTAGAAAAAAGTTCTTTAATATGAGGGTGATAATCAGTGGAATGGGCTGGCCAGAGAGGTGGTAGAGGCCCCATCCCTGGAGTCCTTCAAGGTCAGGCTTGATGGGGCTCTGAACAGCCTGACCTGGATAGAGATGTCCCTACTTGTGTAGGGAGGTTGGACAAGATGACCTCTAGAGTTGCCTTCCAACCTAAAACATTCTATGACTCTATGATTCTACTCCCACCTCAGCATCACTGGTACAAGTTCAGTGCAGTCCCAAAAATCCCTTTGAAGATATCTAACAGCAGACTGTGCACACATGGACAATTTATACACATTATGATGCACATATTTTGTTATTTATATAATAGTGTAAGCAAAATCAAATGAAATAAAGTACAATTTTATGTGTAATTATTTTTAAAATGTGGCTCAGAAAACCCAAAAGGCAGAAAATACAGGTATTCCTTTGTTAGTATGTATACATTCCCCACCCAAATCAGGATTCAAAAACAGGGTATTGCAGCACATGCTTAAATTAACCTTAGATGTCATTCAAGAAATGTGCTAGTATTGCCAGGAGATCCTGCTCTCAGGTTATCACCTCCATGTGGTACCCCCTGGCTGGTGGCTCAGCATACCAGAGAGGGTTATAAAAAATGTTTTCAGAGTAATAGCATATAATAATAGCACTGTCTTTATGGCAGATATAATCAGGCAATAATATAATATGGTTTCACATGTCCTTTTTAAAATCAAGTAAGCCTTATATAATTTCATTTTTAAATTGCTGCAAATTCGGGAGTGATATTCTTTTTCACGTGAGCTACAGCCAACAGATTAAGCATTTATTTGTCGTGCTTTCCTTTAGTCCTTGATGCAGAATTGTTCTTGGGAACTAGCCATTCATATTCATGACTGAATTGTTTGAAGAGTGGGGACCCTGTTTGCTGTCTACTCCCAACATTTGCCCAAAAGGCAGATATAAATAAGGGAAAAGAAAAATCAGTAATTACTCTCTTTAAAAAAAAAAAAAACAGGAAAAATTACATCCTGATTTTGTTGCACTGATATTAGTCAAGCTGCAGTAGGATAGAGCTTGCTCAGCCTCTCCTGTCTACATCTGTCTTGGACTTAACTGGTACAGATGCACAGCTGGACAGAGGTTTGGGGTGATCTAGTAAGAAACTTTTCATTAGAGTTACAAACTTGCTACGGTCTTAGCAACAAAGAAAAGATTGAAGCTGCCTGAGAGGGGCAAGACAAAGGATGACATACAAGTGGAGTAAGTAATTGAGGGCTTTGTGAACACGTCTAACAGATAAAATAACATTACCTGAAAGATGTGGAGATTTATAAAAATCTTATATAAAAAATAAGAAGACAACAACAGAATAAGATATTCATATTTATGTCCCACTCGTTTATAAAATATTTTTGGTACTCCTTATCTAAGCTTCGTGGAGACAGCAGTGGCAGCCACAGGTGAGCGTATTTACTGTAAAAATAAGCAGAATGCTATTAAAATTGTAGGGAGGGTGTGTTCATGAGTGCCTGGAGTACCCTAGAGATGGAGTGAACAGAAACTCAAGCTGCATCTCAGAGCAGATTGGAGCAGGGTCACCTCACCTGCCTGGGAAACCTCAGGGAGACATGTGAGTGCATGCACATCAGAGAGCACACAGAATAGGCTGGAGGCATCATGTGTGAGCAGAGTCACCAACTTTGCAACACACAGGTGGGCTGTGCATACCCAGAGGCCATCAACCTGAGACCTCTGGTCCTCAGGCAGCCTGGCTGAGGTCACCATCCTGGCTGGACACTTGGAAACCTCAGAGATATGGGCAGGTTCCTCTGCTCCTGACAGAGGAAACTTTCAGGTGGGAAAAGGGGGATGTATCCAGGAAACTCAGATGCAGGTTTGGCAAACTTGTCTCATGAATGATTAGGAGTGATCTTTCCAGAAAACAGATGAAGAGTTTGAACAAATGCATCTGAATGATTTTTTTTTTTTTAGATGAAAGGCCACACAAACCATCTGAGGAGAATCTCCAGCTCCTATGCAGCATTGCCACCACACTTATTTACTACTGGATGAAAATGAAGCTAAGTTCTGAGCACTCATTTGCTCTGTTTAGTTTCTCCCTACTGTTTTGGCACACATGACAGTCTATTGGGTGGGTGGGGATAGTTGTACAACAGACTCTTTGCTTTGCTTTCCCAGTCTCCTGATGCCTTGCAGACCAGAGGTGGAGAAACAATGAACAAGATGATACGTTGAGGTCCTTTTCCATCTTACTTTTTATGAGCCCATCAATCTGTCACAACTGCTCACATGCTTCATTCATTAATGTGGAGTGCAGACTTTCTGCTGGGGTCAGTGCCTCATCATTGCAGGAGCTGCATAACCACCTGGCAGCTATTGGGGTCAAGCCTTGCTCCCTCCCTATTAGTATTACCCAGATTGGTAAGATACAAGAGCAGCATCATGGTGTGACAGACTTGTCCTGCCCACCCAGACTTCAGCTGGACCCACTGGAGACAGGCGTTCAGCTTTGGAGAGTCTTGCAAGACAAAGGTGCTCCCAAATGGAGTTGGGAAACAGTAGCCAGTAGTTTTCATACTAATTTGCAGTAACTTTTTCATCATCCCCATGGCAAAGGCTGACCACCAAGTTCAAATCTAGACAGAAAGCCCTACTTTTGGTATTTGGCCTCTACTTCTCAAGCAACTTGCTATGAGCTTGGGGTATATCTCAAATGCTTAATTTCCTACTCAGCCATGAAGCCTTCTACCTATTTCCCCACTACCCCTTGCTAGCAGAGACTATAATGAGCAAAAGGGCAATGGGGCTTCAACTCCCTACTAGCCCTGAAATGGGCTAAACAGTCAGAGATGCCACAGAAAATGTTTGCCCTTCCCGTGTTGTGCTTTGCATGTTTCCCAATGACCCTGCTGACAGTGATGGAGACAGGTTTCCAGTGTTCACCCTTAGTTCTAAGCAGCTTCAAAAAGATGTATTAGATAGAAAAGACACCCTTCACTCCTAACCATTCATGGTTTTGCCTCTCCTGCTTGGCACAAGTTATGATCTTTTTGAGAATTTATTCATAAAATATCAATTAGGACATTTGAACCTCTAATATCTGAAGGACTTAAAGCAAGCTGTCTCCTATAAACTCTTGAAATGGGCAGCATTCCATTGCTTGAGTGGATGAAGTAATTGAGCAGAGGAGTTATATTAAATCCAGACACATTCAGTATTTAATGCCAATTAGGTCCTACTGACAAGGGAGGGATATACTAGAGATCTGGCTTATGTCATGCCCTTCCTTTATCCCTTTTTGACAAGATGAAGGTGGAATGACCTCAAATAATGGTATTGCCCTGCTGTTACTTTTGCCATAGCTGGCACATCATAATTTTTTGGTTATTGATGGTTCACAGCTTTCATGTGTTGCAATCAAGGAGTTTTAAGGCTTTTCCCACCATCACTATTGAATACAGCTTCCAGCTATCCTCTGCTATTTAGTTCCAGATGGATCGAATCTTTAGTACCGCCTGCAGGCACATTACAAGCTAATGAGTTGCACTGGTCTGAGATCATCGCTACAAACATTATTTCCTTGGAAAATATTTTTGGTTCAGACCTGAGAAATGGCAGAGGTACATGCAGTCAAGATTTATAATCTGGCAAGATGCTCGAAAGTTGAGTTGCAAATAACAATGGTTACATTTGTATTCTCTGTTTACAGTTTTCTTCCTGCAAATACGTTGAGGCTTAAATCAATCAATCACCCTGCTGCAATGCTGGCAAATTCCCATGCTCACTGCACAGAGATGCATGTCTCAGGGACTTCTATTACTTTCTCTGTTACAGTATCTCAGCCCTTCACTCACGAATGCACTAATCCTAGCAACCACTCTGGTGGAGAAGTGAATTTGTTTCTCTTTCACAAATGCAAATGCTTATGAAGAAGAAAGGGACAAAAGTGTCAGAGATACTTAGACTCAAAAAATGCATCCAAATGCTTAGTGAGATTTTTCAGAAGCTCCTACATCCAGCTCAGGGTTGGATGTAACCATGGAGAGGTTGTGCAGCTCTTCATTTCTTCCTCATCGTGAGACCTGTAGCCTTAGTTCTGGGAACTGGTAAGCTGGTGGGGGGAGCACACAGCCCTTTGAACCATCCTTCCCAGTAAAACTGCACCTGCCTTTGACGCCTGCTGAGACATTCTTGAAGATCCTTTCAGTCAAGAGTCTACTTCTCCAGCTTCTTTGAAAAGTTGAACTAATGGCCTCTGTCCTCAGTGGCCTTTAAATACCTCATGAAACAGTTGATGTCTTGCCTACTGTTGCTCAGAGATACTATAATAGAAACAGAAGCCTAGTTTGGGTTCCCTACCTCTCAGCTGGCTGATTGTACTCTGCTGGCAGCCTCTCACTAACTTCAAGCCAAAGAAAGAGCCTCCAGTTCAAGGTATGTTTTTGTTATTTGTGCAATGCTATTTACAGTTTGGGTAAAGTCCTGATTCTTTTACTCAAAGATATCCTCTCAGTGGAGTCACTAGGCTGGAATCTGATCTCAGTCAACCTAGAACCACTTCAACAATCCTAAGGGGCATTCCAGTTTTCATCTGAAGACACATTTTGTGTTTATATAGTATTACATCAGATTTGTACAACTTTTCTGAAGCCAGATCCCAGTCCAAAAACACTAATCCAGAAGAGTGGTAGGATACTGTCAAAAACAGAGCTGAAAAAAAAGCAAAACAAATAATTATGAAAACTAATTTAATAAGAAAAACAATAAGAAAACATCCAATATTTCTAAGGAAACATAGTTTTAATTGAATGCATACACGGGAAAATGCTGTTTATCATGTAATTGTAGCACATACAGGAAGAATCAGATGATCTCCAGAACTGGAACAAGAGAAATGAGACAATGTTTCACACAAATTCGTACATATAGGGATTAGGCTCAAGAATTGTACCTTTAGCAGACAGTCCATCACCATGAACCAAAAAAGCTCTGCAGTTCTTAGATATAGGATGTCACCACCACAATACAGAATCACAGAATCATAGAATCACTATGGTTGGAAAGGACCTTTAAGATCATCGAGTCCAACCATTAACTCTACCAGACCCACTTCTACACCATATCCTTGAGCACCCTATCTAGACAGCTTTGAAATACATCCAGGGATGGTGATTCAACTACTTCCCTGGGCAGCCTGTTCCAGTCCTTGACAACCCTTTCAGGATATAAGTTTTTCCGAATGTCTAACCTAAACCTCCCCTCACATAACTTAATGCCATTTCTTGTCCTGTCAGGTGCGGCTTGTGAGAAGAGACCAACAACCACCTCCCTACAACCTCCTTTTAGGTAGAGAGTGATAAGGTCACTCCTCAGCCACCTCTTCTTCAACCCCAGTTCCCCCAGCTACTCCTCATAAGGCTTATCCTCAAGATCCTTCACCAGCTTTGTTGCCATTCTCTGCACCTGACAGAGAAAAGCAGAAGTTTCCTGAGACTATACAAGGAGACATATTTCCATGTAAAGAGAGAAATATTCATGTCAGAAAGCAGAGGTCTAATAAGACTTTGCACAAGTCTGGTCATCTATAATCTGGTACAGACAGGAGCTACAAGGATGCTTAGGAAATTGGAGAGTCTGTCCTGTGCAATAGAACTAAAGTAGCCTGCCTGATTTGCATAGCTTAGCAAAACAGGTGAAGAGACAGTGTGGTTACACCTTCGAAAAGTACTGGCTGACAGTGAGCAGAAACTGCATAAAAGGAAGAGCCAAAGAACAATACTGGTACAAGAGCACTATAATTTCACTTGAAATAAGAAGCAGTGGTATTCCAGATCAGGCATTACAAATGTAGCAAAATTGGAAAAGAAGTCTACTTTTAGACTGAGTTTAATGTGTCCAAGTAAATACTGGGGTTACAGTGCACATGCCTGTGATAGTAGGAAAGTGGAGTAGACAGCTCATCTGGCCCCACCAGCACTTTGTTGCTATCACATTCTCACATCAACTCTTTGAAACACCAAATGTTGCTCCTACTAGAGGTTTTGTCACATCAAAGCCATCAGCATTTCCCTATCCATAGAAAATTAACATTTTTGAGGGTTCAGATTACTTCCCCGGAGACTTCCCATTCCACAAAAATGTTAATTTTTTTGACTTTTCCTTCCTCTTAGTTCCTTTCCTCCTTCCATTTTTGCCTCAAGATTAAAGGAGAAGCTAAAATATCCACATTTCCCATAGGATAGAGATTCAGTGCTTTCACATGTCTCTCATTAATGTTTGTGTGCACTAACAGCTCTGAGTACTCCTAATAGTCTCTGACAGGAATGATAACAGATCACTGAAAACTGGCTCTATCTGGTGGTTGTGCACTTGTCCAGGATGGGTAGAGAAGGAAAAGATCCTTCTGCTTCCTTTTTATCTAACCTTGAGGAGTATAAGGCAGCTTTTAAAGTGTTCCCTACACCACCAGCAGTGTCAGGTAAGGGAGTAAGGTAGGATTTGGTCAACCTGACCTTTTCAAAGTGAAGTTTGCTCCCCTAGCCACTACAGCTCCTTGAGAAGTTCATTTCTGCTCCACCAGTGCTAGGCAGTGTGGCTGAAAGTCACCCAGGAGGTGACACCTGGAAAACTCCTCCAACTTTTTATGAGAACAAGTGCTCACTTTCAAGTCAGACCCTATACTAGAGGCAGGAAGGCCAAACCTGGAAGCATTAGTGTTGGCACCTGTGAGGAGGGCTGGAAACCATCACTTTGACAAAAAGATCTTTTCTTGGCTGCTTTTACTCCTTTGTACTCAAGCAAGAGGCAACAGAATCGCTGAACACCCCCAAATCCTTTACATCAAATGCCAAATCCTATTCATCACTTCTCCTTTGCCCACTAGATACCAGCATCTTGCCTACTGCAAAGGAAATATCCCCTAGAATGGATCCACATTCCAATGTTATGGGGCTTCTGGAACTATTCTGGGATTATGATGGGATTATTCTACCTCTAGCTGTTTTATTAAATGTCATGTGATTGCCAAAGAAACCCTGAGGAACAGAATAATACTGACCCAGAGTTTTGAATTTCACATTGATCTGAGTCAATTGCTATAATATGTAAATGAAGTAGGCATTGGATTAAAACCATTTAAATCTAAGTCTGGGATATTCTGGGACAAACTACACTTCCCTGACCTAGCAGAAAGCCTGTGTACTTAGCAATTTCATTAACAGGGAAAAGTTACCTTGCCTAGAATTAGTGGAAATATTTCCCAAGCTGCCACTTACATCAATGCAACCTTTCTGGGGAGGTCTTGCAGAAGTGATGGTGGACAGACCATGAGAGTTTTACTGGTGTAATTCCAATGGCTGACCTATTATGATGGAGTACAGCACACAGTGGGGCTCTTCAGTTAGTCCAACAGAGCTCTGGGAGAGCCAGATCCTCCCAACCCTACTGACAGGATCCCATTGGCTGTTGTATTTTATTTTCCAATAAAAAACCACCTAACCCAGAAAACAATCCTGGGGTCATCTTGTACAGTGCTGCTACAGGAGTTATCATTCACAGTTTAAAAAGCCTGCTTCTCTTTGAATATTTATTTATGATAGAAGTAATTTTACCATACGAATACATGAACCTATAAATAATACCTTTCTGTTAGATTTCTAATTATTCTTGCAGAGCTTTTCTGATGTCCTGCAGATCATCACTGAGCCACAGAAAGAGAGTTTACAGAACCTTACTACAAACCCAAGCATTTTGAGTTTAGTTATGTCAAGTTTTTTCCTGTTTTGTTTTATTTTGTTTTGTTTTTTAAATGTAGCAAATGATACCTATTTTTTCAGCATCTCAAAAGTCACAATCTTAATGCTGGGTAAAAGAAAAAGAAATTACTGTTAATCTGCAAATTTCTCTGAATGAGACTGACCACATTAATACATCAACAATCTGCAATATTTCCACTGTATGTTCATTAACAACCCTAGTTACAGAGCTGTATTTCTTTTCTTTTTTTTTTTTCCCTTTTCCTGTTAACTCTTTTACTAGTACAGACTCTAATCTTGCAAAAGGAGTCTATATGTACCAGTCCTGAAACAATGTTCAGGCCATAATGATCTGTTTGGTGAGGGGCCTTTGCAGGATCACAATCCTCAGCTGTAGTTTCTTCATGATAGATCTGGAAATTATTTGGGAAGAGGCAAGAAGAAAGGTGCCAAAGTTTTCTGAGGATACAGGGGTTCTCATAAACTTGAAAGGAGGTGCAGGAGAATCCCAAGTTACTGAGCTGAACGAGATTAGTTTTATTTGCGAGTTTAATGCTAACAAGTACAAAGTAGTGTTCATGGAAAAGAAACAACTCTAATTCACCATACACAATAACGGGCTATAAGGCAGGTTGTGTCACTCCTTGTAAAGAAATCTTGGATTAATTATGCAGTCTGTGAAAACAGCTGCCTGCTTGGTAGTGATCAGAAAGCATGACAAGCCTTCGAGTGTAGTTCCACATTGCATCCAGTAAATCTGAACAGGCTGGCTGCTGAAAGGGCAGTTGTCCCATTCCCCTTCTGTGTGCTCTCTCCCTTGCACCACCCAATGCTCATCTGTCTCTTCAGCATGCAAACTTACCCAGGAGAAGCTCAGCTGTTTGTACCATTTATACCAAACTTACCCAGAAGAAGGAACAGCTATTTGTACCCTTTGTGTTATAGAATCATAGAATGGTTTGGGTTGGAATGGCCCTTTAAAGGTCGTCTAGTTCAAGCCCCTGCAGTAACAGGGACATCTTTAACTAGATCAGGTTGCCCAGAACCCCATCCAACACGATCTTGAATATTTCTGGGGATGGGACGTCTACCATCTCTCCAGGCAACCTGTACCACTCTTTCACCACCCTCATTGTATAAAATGTCTTCCTTAGATCTAGTCTAAATCTACCCTCCTTTAGCTTAAAACCATTACCCCTTGTCCTGTTACAACAGGCCCTACTGAAAAGACTGTACCCATCTTTCTTAAAGGTCCATTTTAAGTACTGAAAGACCACAATAAGGTCTTCCCAGAGCCTTCTCTATTCTGTGCTGAACAACCCCAACTTTCTCAGCCTTTCTTCATAGAAGAGGTGTTCCAGGCCTCTGATCATTTTTGTGGTCCTCCTTTGGACCCACTCCAACGGGTCCATGTCCTTCTTGTGCTGAGGGCTCCATAGTCAGACACAGTACTTCAGGTGAGGTCTCACCAGAGCAGAATAGGTGAGGACAATCACCTCCCTCAATCTACTGGTCATGCCTCTTTTGATGCACCCCAGGTTATGGTTTGCCTTCTGGGCTTGACACCACATACCTGGCTGTAGTCCCTCTGCAGGGGGTGTCCTCTCTGCAGCTTTGCACTGCACCACAGGGTGGGGATTTGGCCCATGGGGGCCACAATGGCCTGTGACATGGAAGAGGTGGTTTGCATGCCCAGGGCAGGGCAGGAGGGCTCATGCGTCCTTGGGAGTATGCCTGCAATGGGACTGCAGACTGGCAGCGCTTCCTAGATCCTCTGCAATCAAATATGGCAAAAGAAAGGGGTTAAATCCTGTCAATAACCTTTGGTCCCAAACCGACATATCCCCAGCTGGAATACAGAGCAGCATCCCATCCTGCTTTCCCGTTTCCTGAGACCTATTTCTCCCATTAGTCTGGACCCTCTGTGCCCATTCTACCCTCCCTCCCCTGCTCCATAGCCCTGCTCTCCTCCCTGCCCTGAATCTCTGCCCTCTGCCAGGCTTTCCAATGTTTTCCACCTGCTAGCACTGCCCTGTTGCACACTGGAGAGAGAGCTACCAGCTATGGAACTGGAAATCCATCGGCCAGTCCATAAAGTACAGTTCATTACACAGTGAGGAGAGGTCTGAAGTTAATCAGAGTGTAGAAGGTGCAGTGTGCCACAGGGTTACCACTACCCTGTGTGGAGAAGGCAGCTGCTCTCTTCACCAGATGACTATCCCTCCTGGGATGCTTTGCACCTGAGAAAACTCAAACCAGATCCTATAAAGGCTGCTACACACGCCCTGGCCAGGCAGCCTCCATCATGCTGCACGGAAGATGGGTAGAAATGTTTTTGGCATCTCTCCCATCTCCAGTGAATCACTGAGCCAACTGACAGTAGTATTAGTAATTATTCAATTAGTACTATTACATATTTTCTTCATGATCATGTATAAAGTAGCATGCAGAATGTTACTAAATCCTTCACATGAGGAATTTCAGCACTCTCAGAGTGTTGCAAGAGACCTTGAGAGATCATCTAATCTTTTATCCTGCCCAGAGCAAGACAAGCTCCACCTAAAACCTTTCTGACAGATGTCGCATTAGTTTGTCACATCCCATTCCCTTTCTCAGGGTCTGTCCTTCCAAGTTTTTGACCTGCATGATGTCATGGAAAGAGTAATTGTGGATTATGCCAAGATTTTGACAGTCTGCACCTACAGGCAGGGCAGTAACTGATGTGACATCAACTGTAATCTCCGGCAACCCTCAGCAAGGTTATCCCCTGCACCTCACCTGAATTGAGGCCTGAAAAAGTAATGTACCTGTCAGCTATTGGGAACCCACTAAAGTCAACCTGAACAAAGGAAAGGCATGAATTTGGATAAACTCAATTAAACTGCACTAAGGTGACTCCACTTAGGGAAGAACAATGTTACTAGAATTCTGCAGCTGCAGACAGCTGTGTGCCCCAAGACAGAAGCGCACCTTGGGTGAAGTGTGCCCGAGGCAGAGCTGTGTGCCATGCAGCCAGCTCTGTGCCATGTGAGCACTGGGGCAGCCTGTTGACAAGGATGCGTCCTGAAGACAGCTGTGTGCCATGTGGACAGCTGTGTGCCATATAGACAGCTGTGCTCCCTGCAGACAACAGTGAATGCTGCAGGCAGCTGGGCCACAGAAGAGCCTTCTGCTCGTCACCACCCCACAGTGTGCCAGCGCACAGGCGTGTCAGCACAGCGTGCCAGCAAAGCTGTTTGGCAGAACCCTCTCTACCTCATTTCTGTCAGAATGAACTCAGTTAGCAAGGATCAGTTACCAAATAGCATAAGACAGTAATAGCATGAGGTCAATTTGATAAAAGTAGTTTAAGGAGCAGCATCAGAAACTGCTCTGGCTGCAGATCAGGGGATGGAGATATCTAGCAGAGATGTTCCCATGAAACAGTGCTTCTGCACAGCCTAAATAAGAGCATTTCAGACCAATATTCTCCAGTGTGCAGGGGACATATTCAACCCTTCCTGCACATCAAGCAATTTTAGTAGCACCCAAGGTCTTAACTACAAAGACCCAATAACAGCACTCATTGAAGACTGCAGGCACTCCTACAAGTGCTGCTGCACACGTGGTATTGAACTGTGAATACTTAATCCCTGTTGTTTCCAGCCTTCTTTACTGAGCTCCAGGCTTGGTAAAGGGTGGAGGGCAACTGATTATCTTGGTCTTATTTTCTGTTAAATCTTGTCCTCCACTTGATTGCTGGGAAAAACTTGTACCTGTAATCAGAGAATCATACAATACTTTAGATTGTAAAAGACCTTTAAGGTCATTGAGCACAACTGTAAACCTAACACCGCCTAGTCCACCACTAAACCATGTCCCTAAGTGCCACATCTACACGCAATGCCAATTATTGGGCAGCAGCACAGATGTTGCTGGAGCTCTTGCCTAGGCTAGCACCTGTAGCTCAAGATGATCCTTCAAGCCCAATTTTCCATGGGACCTCAGTTCATCCTTTACATCAGTCTTACATGCTGTCACGGCCCCAGCAAGTGAAAGTGAAGAGCACAGACCCAACCATTTGCTAGCCAGGTTAATGACTTTGGTGATGTTTATTTGGACTTGTTTTTCTCTCAGTCTTTCAAGATCTTCTTAGCCTCCATAGGAGCTCAAAAATATACTGTTTGCTAATGCAATCGCTGACTCATCACAAGTGTCTCTGTTGTTGAATATGCATAAGGAAATGGTTTGCACAGAAGAGCCGTAGAGATTCATGTTAGTCAAATGTGCACTGGGCTCATGGCCCTAAACTAGCCAAAGCTGGAGACTATGTGTTTAAAAAAGACTTTAAAAAGAAGAAGATTTGCAATCACTGTAAAATAATGAGCAGATATCCTCTTCTTTGAGACAAGATGTAGGATTTATTTACCCCTTGTAGATAGATGTTGAGAGAGAAAGCCAGCAACAATGTCAGGGAGCCATAAATATCCCTATGTAGTGAACTAAGGAAAGGGAGGGTTGCATAGGTGGGGGATGCTTTTACTGGAAATACACAGATGCCTCACATGACCAGTAATATCTTAAGCATGCTTGCTTCTTGCCACACATGCTCTGAAAAGGAGACAATGTTAGTGGTGCTTTTGCTGACCAGGAGGATGAGATTCACATATGCACTGACTGGCTGCGTTACAGCTTCTGCATGACTACTTATGGCCACAGACAAACCAATCAGTCTATTTTTCAATACCAGAATGAAACCGAAATGCGCTGATCCACACATCGCTTCTTTCAGTCTCCAAGGAGCTAACAAGTGGGATGGTTTATAATCTAACAACAGACTGTTGTTTGCAACAGAAAAGGGAAGAGGAGCCAAACACTTATAACCGAAGGAGGAAAAATCCCCACGCTTTAATTTTCATTTGTAATTCCTTCCTGGGGAGAAAAAAAATAAAGTTTCTGTCATTCTTTGGATATTCATGTTTATTGTGAAATCTCCCTTCATCACAACAGCTTCATCTGAAATTAGTCAATCCCTAATCCCTCCTGCACAAAACCCCATCTGAGCCCACTTAAAGTGTCCTGTTAGCACTCAGTTACCATCTGTTTGTACATTTTGAGAGTCTTTCATTTATAGCACAGAACTTTCTTAAGACATTATTTTCCTTTGGCTCACAGATGCAGTAACTGCCACATATAGCAAATGTGACACTGCCACAACCCGAACATCCCCAATGCTGTAGATAGTCTGTCAAGGGATCCTGCTGTTGCTGCCATTACTTAAAGTCCAAGGTCCCAAAATTATGTGATTCCACAAGGAACTCAACTTGCAACTTTTTTCCATGGAATTTTACATGGTTCCTGCATTGCAAAGGAAAAACTTAGAAATGTGAATTTAAAAGGCACCAGAAATGATCACTATGCACTGCTTAATGATGGAAAACAGCTCTTTCTTCTACAAGCTTGGACTGTAAAAATCTGTTCTTCAATTCCTTCCTTTTGAATTGGTTACAAATCCTGATGAAAGGTTTTGGCCCACCCAGCCAGACTCCTCATTCCTGGGACTTCTCTGTAGACTCATTAATAGAGTCAGGGAACAGGCTATTATTAATAACAGACTTCATCAGTTTTCTGCACTTTCCTTTAGTATCTAGCTACCTGTAACTACGGATGTGTCTCTCACATTACCTACAAAAAAGTTGTATTAGGAAAATCATGACAGAACTGACAGAAGTGAGGAAGTATCAAATCTTGTCTGACAGTTGGACTTACTCGTTAGGATACAATCTCTCATTGCCAATTACTTCACTCACTGTTTCTCAGCCTCCCCTGCCCCCATACACATTCATTCTGATTTTAAATATATCCTTTCTGAATCTCTGTGAGCTCTCGCCAGTACAGGGTGAGCTGATCAGTCCATGGTTCTCTGCCTCGTCCTCGGGTAAGCACTGTGGGGAGAGACCCAGGGTGCTCCCTGCAGTCTGGGAAGCTTGAGAAACTTCTCTGTGCTCCACATCCATTTGATAATGGTCTCTCCACCTGAATTTTTCACTTTTCAGTTATTCAGGACCCTGGCCCTGGAGGGAGTGAGAAAGGTGAGACAGAAGGCATGAAATGTCTGCCAAATTCCATGAGGAAGAAAAACTCAACCTAGCTTAAATATCCAGCTGTGGAGAGATGATCACAGCTGTGCTGCTGATGATGTAGAGTTAAGTGAGTGTCCCAGCAGGGGAAGGCTGATGTTCTCCCTCCTCTCTGCCTTTCCAGCTTGGTAGTTTAAGCAGTTCTCCACATGATGTATCCCTTCCTGGGGTCCCATTCCCAGGCACCTGGCTCCCCTTGTACTGCTGCTGGGCACCCAGAACTCCACTTGCTCTTGTGAATGCTGCAAGGCAACAGGGCTCACAGCTCCTGAACATCCATCCTCTTGCAAAAGTAGCTGGAACTTCTAGGAATGGGCTTGCAAAGCAGTTTCACAGTCTTCAAATGCATCTCAGTATTGGGACTGGCTTTAGTCCCTTGATCAAGTGCTTGATGAGTCACTGACATGCCCTTGGGAAACACTATCTTTAGACGCATTGTGTAGTGCACCTGTATTTGCTGTTCACAGCTTTGTAGTGCATGTGATGCATTATTTTACAAATTGAAATCTGTCTTATTTTTCAATAGACCATTCTCACAGTTATACTTGTGCAAATCTGGAGTAGCTCTTCTAATGTCATTTAAATTACTCTCAGTTTATACAGTGGGATCAAAATCTATTCCACAAGGTTTTGCACTAGATCCAGTTACAAATGATGGAAATGCTGAAAGCAAGAAAAAATTCATTAAACAAGAGAAGACTTTTACAAACAGAGGCCTTTTTAATGAGAAATAATGAGTTCTAGATTATTTATTAGGAATGCTTTTAGATGTAGTTGAAGTTTTACTGCACTGGCAGTAAAGGGATTCAAACACAACATACAAAAGGATTGTGAGTTCAAGAAAAAACTGCAACATGTTAACTGTAAATTAGACTGTTTAATATGAGAAAGCTTAATAATGTTGGAATCCTTCCCTGTATACCTTTAAAAATCACACTGGATGACAAATCTCTGCCTACCTCCTGGGTGTGCATGGACATGAGGGAGAGAAGGAAGGGAAAATGTACATGGGAACTGCAAGGATACCTGACACATGGGGATAACAAGGTTATACAGAGGTGAAGCCTAATTCAAGAAGAAGAGAGTGGTAGAAAATGTAAAAATTCAGGGTTAGTTTTTCACAACTCACCACAAACCTGTGGCCAGTGTTATGCCGCCCAGATGACATAAAAGTCTCTTTCTGACCTTAAAAGCCAAGGACTAAAAAATCTCTTGGTATTCTTTCCAACACCACATAGCTTCACCTTTTCAGTCCCTTTCCACTCTCTACTCACAACCAACTTCTCCTTGCCGGTGTTCACAGTTAGATGTTACCATATTAGTGTCCCCTGCAGAGATCTTCTACAGAAGTATAAGCCTAGTATTGCAGAAACAAAGCCAGACAGAACTATGGTTCTCCCCCTGGTTTGGTACAGACAGCCCTTCGCAAACTCGGCATTCTCACCAATCCCTCTGGAATGAGCTGGCTTTTAGCCAAATGCAGCCTAGTGAAATCCTCTGCATTTCTTCAGGCTGCTATCAAAACCAATGCTTAGCTGCCCAGTGCCAAGGTCTGTTTTGGCCCATTGTCTTCCATCTAAAATTTGGAAGCCTGGTTCCCCTAGCTCAAAGGCAAATGGTGGGCTGCTGTAAGTGAAGAATATCCCAAATTCTGTAGTCTCCAGCTATCAACCAAGAAAAGTAAACTGGCAGAAAAGTAGCCAAGTGCTCCACTGTCCCAGGGTTGTGTCAAAATCAAAGCTGTGCATGGAGTGTTTAGGTTGAGAAATCAACATATTACAAAGTCAAAAACATTTCTCCCAGCAAGAATCTGATGCTGGAAGGTCTATTCTATCTTCCAGATCTGGGATAAGCATTATGATCAGTGCATACTCTACATAAAAGGATGCTAAAAATGTGTAGTTTCAGAAAGTTTAAGATTTACAAATTATTCCAAAGTAAAGCTAGAAATATATAAAGACTTGTAACAAATCCAGGCAAAAATCTTAAAATATATTTAAATGCTTTTAATTTTAAACACAGACAGGAGTGTCCCTTAAAGCTTCCTCATTTACTGACCTCAAATTTTTCTGTAAGCATAATGAGTTTGAAGAGGAAATATTTTGTTTTCCTGATAATTCCAGGAACCCCATTTTAATGGCATTTTTCAATTCAGCCAAATATACACACTTGTAAGTATGGCCTCTGTAACCTAATCAAGCCATCTAGCTATCTGACATGATGGATGGAAAGCATGAATATTATATTTACTTTCCCATCGAAGGATAAGGGCCAAATTTTGCTCCCATTCACAGCACTGCAAGTCCAGTCTAATCCTTGCTATTTTCCTCTTGCTGTACTTGAGAGTGGAATTTGGCCCTTAGGGTTAACTAATGCGGAAGGCAAATCATTTGCTTTGTTAATGAACCTATGAGCTTCCCTTCTTCACAGCTACACAAACAGCAACCACTTCATTACACTTTCAGATAGTTGCATTTTTCCAGAGAAAGAAAATATAATTAAGCATTGTGATAGTAATCGTGCACTGGAATAGCTCAGTGCCTTTCACTAAAATTACCTGTATCTAAAACACTTTTAATCAGATTATTCCATTACTGTGTGCTGTGTAGATAAGAGGCCTCTGCCTAATATCAGGGTTGAGTCAGAAAGTTTCCTAACAAAGACTACTTTATATATGAAAGCCATATATACATATGTGTGTGGATGTATATATATGGCTTCTTGTATAGATATATATATATATATATAAAAGAGTGCTTTTGGGTATTATTCATGAAAAGAAATTTAGATGAAAGGTTTATTTTGGAAACTTACATTTTTCTGTTTTCACCTTTGCTATATATATTACTTTTCCACACAAAGAAATGTACACACGCAAACAAAAAAAATGGACTGGTTTCAAATCTCTTGATGCAATAGATCTTTATTTTGTTGGGCAAGATGTATCCCAGTACACTTAGCTAAATCCAGGGTAGAACTCTTCTCAAATACCTTTTTAAGACATAATATTTGGTAGTAAAGATCATTTTTAGACACATAAGGCAGTTTTTCTGGATTTCACTGAAGTCTAGGATTGCTTGCCACACATGGTATTAAAATCTTAGTAGTATTTATGGCTAAATATTTCTGAGAGCTCCATGCTCCAGATACCTTTGGGAAGCATCTTAGCTTAAGTGTCTAATCATTATGAATTCCTGAGCAGCTGAAAACCTTCACATTGCCCTTGCCAGAACTAACTGCTTTCCAGTGTTCTGTGAAATAAACCCATATTTCATGAAGTCAGTTTTCAGAGGACGTTTAATATTCTTTAATGAAAGAATTGTTATCTAAGAGAAGGTAGTTTCTTCTATATGGAAAAATTTTTAGAAGCTGATGTTAACATTTTAAGTGAGAAACTCCAAAATGGAACATTTCAAAAGTACTGAAACACTCTTGAATAAGTGATACCAGTTCAGAGAAAAATTAAATTTTCTTTTTCAAAATAACTTTCCAGAACATCTTTTTTAGAACACACAAAAGCATTTTAGGTCTTAAAAAATCAAAAACAAAATGAAAAGTTGTTAATCCTTTCACATACAATGCTTAAGCAATCCCCAATTTGTCTTTATTTGTTTCATTTGAGAATAGAAATGTTTTTGGCATCTCATGCTGAATTTCCTATAAGGCACAAAAGCCAGATCCTAACTAATTCACAGACTTAGATTGAATGGCATACGATTTCTAATGAATGAAAATCTAGCTTTTGGCACCGATTCACAAAGAATACTCAAGTGATACAGTGTAATACTAGAAGTTACTTTTTAAGCTTTTTTTTTCTCCTCTAGCACTAGGTATTTTCCTCAAAGAAAACCTCTTTTAATGGAATGCACATTTGTTTAATCTCATATGTGTTTGAATGGGTAGAATGCATCTCATTTTCTTACTAACAAAAGACTGTTTTTCTGTCACTTGATCTGTTTTTTGTTAAAGCAATTAAAAAACCACCATAGATTCTTCATGAAAAAAAAAAAATCTCATTGGACTTCTTTTCATGACTACAGAGTGGGACCCATCTCTTCAGACAGGGAAAAAAAAAGACACTCAGAGATGGGTGCGCTGCTTTGCCGGTGCTCAGTGCTGCCGGATGGATCCTGGCACAGCGCAGCTGCCCCAGCTGCACCACCTCCCGTCGTGCAGCAGAGCTCCCCAGGGAGAGCTGGAGGGGCTCTGGGGGCCCAGCAAAGCTCCCCGGCTCTGCATGAGGCTTCTGCGTGGCAGCCGACCTCTGATTACATGCTCGTCTCAGAGAGCTGTCTGAAGATAACTGGTATGAAGTGTTCAAGTTACGGTAACCCTCCCTGCCCTAAGCATTTAGCAGCGCTCAAGATGTTGCGTCTTTTATTTCTGGCAGGAAGAGAAAAAATCCCAGGCTGTTGTGATTTGTGATTTTGCTACAATTTGCCCATTCGCAAAGAATAAGCAAAACTCCTTTTGCTGAACGTTGCAGCACAGAGTCTCTCAGCTCACAGCTCCAGTCTCTTTCCAAGCAGCCCTGTGCATAGATGGCCCTCCCTTTTTGTCTGTTCTCCAGGCCACGACCCGAAGCTTAGGTATTTAGATATATCCTCGCTTTTTGCTCTCTCTCAGCTTCTTATTCATTCTATGCACACAGGCGTTACTCCCACGCAGCAAAAAAGGGCCAGAGGAGCTAATCACCTTGTTCTAATAGAGCTAGGCACTTCAAACAGCACAGCAACACTGGGCAGGTGTACAGAATAATTTCCCCCGATATTTACAGTATCATCTTATGCCCATACAAGAAAGGCAGAAATCTTTTGTATAGAGATAGGAATCCTGTCTCCAGAGTATATCCCTATGTTTCTTCAATCCAGCTTTTCCTGCTCAGTGTACCCTGCTCACAGGACCTCTAGTATGGTTACCAACATGTGTAAATGACACAGATAGTTACACACTTGTTCATGTGGCATCACCAAGCTAAACCTGTGCAGTAAGTATGATGTCCCCTTTTAGGAGTCTGCATGACAGCCTCAGTTTCACAAGTGCTTCCTGCAGAGCTCAGCTCGTGGGCCAGGGTGATGCCTTCACTTCACATGTGTGTGCCTCTAGTCCACACTGCTGATTACTCATCTTGTAGCATTGTACTATAGATGCTGGCCTCAATCCAACAAAGTACTTAACCACATGACTAGCTTTAAGTAGACAAGTGACTATTTCTGGCATTACAATTTCAGGCTAAGCACATGCCTTAGTGTTTTCCTGAATTAAAGTCACAGGCAATACTTAGGAGACTTCTATATTTGCTCTCTGCTCTACCCACTGTAACCCCTGCTTCAGATGCTGGCATATGTTCTTCTGTTCATTTGCCCAATGGACTCATCAATGATGGGGTTATTTATTCCCTGGAACCAATTTCTCAGAGGTGAAAACAGAAGGGTTTGCTGTGGATATGAATTTTTCAAGCTAGGTCTATTGTCCTTGCAGAGGTTATGCCTTCTGATTGGCCCCACTCTCAAGATGAACCACATTTTCCAGGTTGAAACAATAAAATGATTCCCTGTAAAGATATTCCTCTGCCTAATTACCTTCTTGCAGCCACCATACCTAGAGTAATAGACATGTCCTGGCTGTCATCAACAGAAGGATCCTGGTAACCTATTTTTCATGGTGTGGCTGAGAGCAGGACAGAACTGTAATTGCAATTCCATACTCCTGACAGCTTCCAGATTTCAGATTGCAAAATATTTTATAGCAATAATTTGTTTTATCTTCATGTCATCCTTGGGAAAGCAAAGCTGTTTGGCTCTGTGCTTGGTTTAGTATCACTCTCCTCTGAGCAGACCCACCCACATAAAGTCTGCTGTAAATTGTACCTTCAAGAGCAGGGATTGGTGGAAGGGATCTAAAGAGCAAAGTCCACTGGACACCAGGAGAGGCCTGAGGCAACTAACAAAACTGGATTTTCTGTCTATCTCCAGACATACTCAGCCCCCACCAAGAGGCATTTCAAGACTCCCCCTGGGGATGTGATAATAACTAAACACAACAAAAATTGGCCAAGGTGATGGAACATGCCAATCACACTCCTTCCTAGGAGGGCAGTGGAAATGATCATGTTGACCATGGCTGACTGAGAGCCAAGTTCCAAATGAAGTCCCCAGCTAAGGGATGGAAACTGTTAGACCTATGCAGCCCTAGCATGAGATCTCACAGACTACAACCAGCTGGTCTTAGCCCTTCATCTATGTGTCATTATCAGCAGTGTAAATATTACTGGACTCCTGAGCATTAAGATTTTGTCTTCCTGCCTTTTCCCAAGCAGCCCAATATCTCTGTTCTCAAGCTGGATGATTGACTCTCCATCACTTCTATCTACCCTGCAATCCTCTTCTACCTGGAGGCAGTGAAGAGTTTTCTTTCTGCCTGGAGGCAGTTTCAGTGCTTAGGCCTTTCTTTTGCTGACAAAGGCAGGAAAGCCAAAGAAGAAACTAATTGCGCTCTACTACTTCTCAAAAGCTTTCACAGAGCCATCAACTCCTTTCTCCTCCCTCCTAGATGAGGGACTGATGGTAGGGTGGGCACCACACACAATCTTAAAGCACTGGAGGAACAAACCTACCCAGGACCTCTAAAAAAAAAAAAAAAATTCTATTTCTCCACTCCAGGTGCCACTGGAGTGTAAGTATGCAGTAACAGTTATATAGCAAAATGCATGTCATGAACACATGAATGAGATCTCCCAGCTTCCCAAGGAAGGAAAAAAAGTTTTGTCTAATCCATATGACCTCTTCAATGAAAGCAGCTCTGCCTTAACTCAGAAAATGTCATTCTGGTTTGATTCCAGTGCAATATGAGCAAAAGCATTGTGGAAGTGTTCCTACATATATTTCCAGTGCACTGTGTGTGACCATATGTCTGTATCTTGATAGATATAGATATAGCTGATGTATATGGGCATCTATGTGTGTCTCTACATATGTGTGTGTGTATGTATGTAAACAAATGGGGAGATTTCACAACAGATCTGTCCAGAAAAAATCTTTCTCTTCCAGGGACCATTTGGATCTTATCCACTGTCTAAATGAAAACAAAAGTGATTTCTTCTCAGAATTTAGATAGAAGAGGCATTCAGTCCTTAGGGGGGAAAAATGGTGCTTAATATAATTCAAAGGGTGACTTAGAGATGACAGTGAGTATGCAAAAATGAATAATACTGCCCCAAACCAGGGCTGAAGGACAACAGCTGGAAGCCAATGAGGAGCCACATGCAGCCTTGCAGGGCTGCTGCACCTCTCCTGGAGGTGGAAAGAGCTCCAGAGCAGCCACACCAGTGCTGGAGATGGCTGTGAAAAGTGAGTTAAGGTCTGATACTCATTCCTTTTGCTTACCAGCAACACAAAAATTAAATGAGGTGCAACAGCAAAGCATCATAAAAATAGCAGTGCCGAGTCTCCTAATTTTTCTCTCAATCAGGCATCTGGATTAGCACGTGTCTCTGCAGAGTGCAAAGCCATGCTGCTCATGTGTAGAGACGGGGTAATCCCAATACAACTGGCTAGTGACCAGGAATGATGCAGGAATGATTAGAAAACATCTGCTCCACTGTCGTATCCTGCACTATCTGCATTGCATCTGGTTTGGCTGGACATAACTTTTACTATAAATGTCTTGTGAATAGGTCCCTTTGGGAGTCAGCTTGGTTTTAAAAGTATATGACAAGTGATGGAGGGAAAATGGATAAATAAATCTGTTGTGGTGATTGCATTCCCTATTGCTAGCACTTCTTGAACCCATTTCTTTGCTGAGTTACCTTAGTGAATAAAATAATTTTGTCTGCTTGGGGAATTAAGATTTATTTATCTAAAATAGTGTAAAAGGTCATTCTTCATTAGGCCTATAAACTGGATCATTCTTTTGGCAGCAGCTGCTGCTGAGCTATTAATGTCACTGGTACAACAAGAAAAAAAAAAAAAAAAGAAATGTCCTCAAAAAATCTATGAGAATCATAGACATGGATGTAAATTAATGTGTATGAAGATGTAATCTTGTCTCCTGCAGTCCAGGATTTATGCTCCAATGTTCTCAGTGTCCAAGTGTAACAATTTGACACAAAACAGGCAGGTCTGCTCTCCAAGCCTCAGCAGATGCCTAGTGCAACCGAGCCAGCCTGAGCAGCACCCTGGGATGCCCATCTTGCAGTTTGTAATCCAGGGGCTCTAGCTTGTGCCTTCAAGATCCTAGGGCTCCCCAAACCCAACCCCTGGGTCAGGAGCATGGGGAATAGAGATGGGCTGGCAGCATAGCGAGGCAATTCAAGGTAGAGACAGAGGAGCAAGCAGGAGGCAAAGAAGGGAGGTTAGATTGCTGGATCTGCAGTCCTAGACCCTGGGATGGGCTTGGTGGCCATGCCTACAGAGGTCTGGCCCTAGGATGCTGTGGGGAAAGCCCACTGAACATCAGGGAATAGAAGGGTTGAAGTGCCGCTGTTTTTCCCAGCACAGTAGCACATCTGCTGTGAGAGTTTTAGCAGCAAGCTTTGTATCAGAACTAATCCCATTAGCCCTCTTCCTTTCCCTCTCTCTCCAAAAGCATGTGTTTGGAGAGGACAGACCCTGCATTGATCAAGTACTTTCCTGTCTCCCTTGGTGCCAGGCAGCTGGGTACGAACAAAGCCACATCAACTTTCAAATTTCAGATTTTTATTCTGAAATAATCTGCTAGGCCAATACTCTATTCCTTGCCATCAGACTGGGAGAGGAAGATTCATCTTCAGAAGTTTATTGCCCTCTTGGTTACAGTTTTCCTTTGGGAAGTATGGGCTGAGATAGGAGCTGGATATAATGCTATATGTTAGCCTGAGGTGATTTCTAAAAATCCAGATTCCTAAAAGTCCAGAAAAGTTATGTGATGTCTTGAGTGGTGACTATTGCCTTAGTTCACATTATGTCATCATCTTAGATTTTTCTGTTTGGAATCAAGATCAAAAATATAGGGAAGCTGAAATACATACTTTTCCTAGCCAGGTGAAAAGGTAAAACAAATGGGAATATTCCATCCTAAACCTCGTATTCCATCCAAACCAAAAATGCCCCATTTGATAAATGTTAAAACAAAGTATTTCCAAATAAACGTTAATTATTTGGGGAAAGTGAACAAGGAATGTTGTGACATTTTCAATATTTCCCATGCATTTTTTTTTAATTGGAAGCTTTCCCTCAACTGAAGAAAACTTCTGAAATAACTTTTTTCCTTCTGTAAACTTAAAATTTGCTGAATTTACAAGGCTCATGAAAAATCCATGACAATCCAGCATCCATTCAGAAGCATCCAATTCCTCCAGTTGTTTCTTCATTTCTTTCCTAAGTGTCACCATCTTACACACACACTTCGCAGTGCTATCATGAAGTGAAATTCAAGAGGTCTACTTCAGTGGCTTACAAGAAGTGATTATCCCAGGCTATCTATGCTCTTCAGAAGTCACACTTCCTCAGCTCCTTATCTCCCCAGCTGGGCTGGAAGTCAGGCTGGCTCTGGCAAGCCCCTTCAAACATCGGCCCCCAGGTTCGAGCAGCAGTCCCAGCTGCCTGTGCTCTCTCACACAAGAAAACTTTTCTGAATCAACTTTGCTTCTCTCTGTGTTATCAGGAAACAGGAATGTTTGTGATTATGTCTGGCGAAAACTAGTGCTGGGGGAATAGTAAGGAGTAGGCAGTCTGGGTTTATTGCAGATAAGTATGAGGAATTGTACTGATTAACCAATGTTTATCCAAGTTATTCCAACTTCTACAGTGAGCAGAATGAAGCTGCAACTTCTCTCAAGCCCCAGCTTTCTCCAGAGGTTTATGACTGGTCTGGAAATGATACAAGAGGAACCTGGTCTTGGCTAAAACTAAAAATCTGTATTAAAATATTCTTCATCTTTCTACAAAACTCAGACCCCACAGTTCATAGGAGCATGGATTCTGGTTAGAGGACCCCAGTGTGCTAACACAAGCCTTGTTCGTGTGAATAAGGAAAGCAGCAAGAGATACTGAGAAAATACAGAGAGATGACAAAACTGAGCATTTTGAACCTTAGCTGACTTACAGGAATAAATTCAGAAGGGAAGAACCTGAGGCTTGCCAAATTGCCTGAGACATCTGGGCCAGTATCCCAAATCCAGTTATATTCAGAACCAGGTGCTCCTAAGGAAGAGAGAAACTGCCCACTGGGGAAGTTGCTTACTAATTTGCTTTATTAGCCATTGTCTGCCAATGTATTTTATAACTTTCCCCACACGCTTGTTTTTGAAACTGTATTAATATTATTGTGAATATTCCCATGGTTTTGAGGAACATCCTATCCTCTGGACCTCTCTAATCTCCAGGCATCAAAAGCCTTGCATTTATTTGCAACATCCAGAAAAGCCATTCCTTTAGTTACATTCAAATGTTATGACTCAACTTTGCGGAGTATCTGTGCACTTCCAGGATATTCCTGTGTTAGGAGACACAGCACCAGAAGCTCTGTGATGATCTGGCTTCTATACAACCCTGATAGTCCTGTCTACTTCTATAATGTCACTAGTTTTTTATCTCTGCTGTAGTTTTTTATCTCCACTATTTTCAATATCTTCTTGTCTAATATGTTTTCCTAGGCTGTAATCTCTTTTCCTGCTTCTAATCACACCTCTGATTCCTGAGCTTCCTTTTGGGATAGGGTATCTACAGATACATGCAATAGCTTTATGCTATTGACTGGATTATTCTTCATCCTATCAACAGTGCTGAAAGGAGCAGTCCAACAGGCTGTGCAAATCAAGCAGCCCTTTCTAGGCACTGCATTGGTACTATCTGCCTGATAGCTTTCCTTTCACCATAAGAAACACACTTTGGCCTAAAGCTTTTCTGCTGTAACCATGTGAGATAGGAGTATGAAGCCAGTTTAGCAAAACCTCTGGCACAGATAAAATTATAAACTAGAAGTGTGTTTTCCCCCTTGGTATTCTTGCTCCATTTTGAAATGGTTTGAAGGGCTTGAAGAAGACCTCAAATCCTGGACCTCCACAAGGGGCACAGTTTTATTGTAGCAAGGGTAACTTGTTTTAAAGTCAGCTTTGTATCCCCACAACAGCTTTTGTCAGGAATGTGTTTTTTCCACCTATAGATGAGACGTGCAATGTTCAATGTGAATGAGATTATATCAAAATAAAGATGCCTTACTTTGGCACAGCATATCCCCAGCTGTCTACTGAAATGAACAATCTAGCTTGAAGGTGCATTTCTGCAAGGAAAACAAGGTACAGAAATTGTGTGAGATGTCTACTATTACTATTTTCTCTTAAAGCAACACAGTTTTGTGTAGACAAATTCTGTGCTAATAAAGGTTTGGTTTGTTTCTGTGTTTGGGAAGAGAATTATGGGCAGAGGGATTGCTTGCATGATGTTTGCTGTTTAAACTGGATTTTGACTTTGGACAAAGAAGAATGTGAGATTCCTTCATCCCTGAACCCTTCCTCCCCCATATTTATTTCTTTTTTACTTTACTGCTCTAGGGTTTGGGGTTTTTTAAACTGAAATACAAAAGCTGAAACTTGTTGTTTAAAACAGTTTTTAAAAAGCCGACTCATTTCTTCTTCCCTTTCCATGAATATTCTTGGAAAATGGAAGAGAAGAAGACTGCCAATTTTTTTCACAAAAAACAATCTATATTTTTATGAAAAATAATTTTGCTTGTCTCTACAGATCCCATGGAGTATTTCAAAGACAACAGGCAGGGCAGAGATGGGTAGCTCTGAAATCTTTTCTAATCATTCCGCAAAGAAATGAGCAAGTCCCAGATCACCTCTTCCCTACACTGTCTCTGCACAATTTATCCCTGGCCTGAACCTCATCAAACACAGAGAGCAAGGGTGGGGAGCACAGACCCTGGCAAAGCTGAGTGGTCTCACTTGTAACTCACTGCATAACTTAACCCTTGCCTTCTGGAGTGACTTGCCAGAAATAGATGAATGACTAAAAATCATTTGCAGGGGAAGAAGGAATAGTTTTAAATCCAAGGAGAATTTTGCAGTAAGGAAAAATAGCACTTCTAGACTGTGAATTGGCATGCTGAAATCAGGCAAGAAAGATTAGGTTAGAGACTGGAAGCAGCATTTGCTTTCAGCCTTGGCTGCAGCTTTTGCTGTGGGAGGTGAAACCCCTCTGAAGACTGTTCACAGCCAGCTGGACGGTGGGTGAAGCACATCGTGAGGGCAGGGGTTTCCCTGCTGCAGGCAACTGATTTCTTTCAGGTGGTGCAGCGAGCCAGGGGTCTCTGCACAAGCAGCCACAGACAGTGGGGTATAGAGTCAACATGCCAGAGGAGAGAAGGGGATTGTGTAATACTCACCCATTCACTGTTACCTTGTCTAGCTCTTCTGGCTAGAGGGGAAGCTGCCCTTGGGCACCACAGGGACTGCAACTGCTTTAAAGTCCCAGTCAAAGGTAACTGTGTCACCACCTGCTTGATTTCCCCAGGGTGTAAAATAATACACAACCAGCACAGATTATTTCCATCTGCTGGGGCTGCGGGGAGCAGGAGGCCTTTATGTTTTATTTACAAGCCTGTGTGCTGGAGGGGAACCATGTGGCTAGAGAAGTTCTCCATGAATGGTTACGTAGCATTGAGTTATGGCTTGTTCCCAGACAGCTCCATGTCCATTTTCACAAAGACTGTTTCTTTTCCTGAGAAGTTTTTCCTATCAGAAAATGTGGTTTCAAGTGAAAGCAATATTTGTGAGGAGGCAAGAGGAACCTGGACATCATGACAGATGTTTTTCAATATTCCAGGGAGATGAAATGAAGTAAAAAGAAAACTTGCCTCCACTTGAGCTTTGGAGCAAAATAAAGTTATTTTGTTTCAAAACATTAATTTGAGATGGAAAAAGCTGCTCTCATCAAGTTTGCTGTTCTTTTTTTTTTAATCTTCATTGAGAATGTCTCAAAAAATACTGTTCCCATGTCCCTAATTCAATTCTCCTTAAATTCTTTGCCTTTAAAATGGTTTAGTAATTTAGTCTTCTGGTTTTGTTCAAACAGGAAGCAAACTGTAAAGCATTTATGTTTCCCGCAACAGAACAAATCTTCCTCTTGGCCACTGCTAACAGAAGAACACAGAGGTGGGTGGCCCGGGTCAAGTCAGTAGCTTTAAGGGGACCCTCCACCTCAAGCTCTGCTGAGGTGCAGCTCTTAGCCCGCAGACAGAAAGCTAAGAAATACACTGTGTGTTTCATTCAGAGAGTTCAAGACAGCCCAGCTCCCAATTGTTCATGGTGCTTAGCTCTGGCTCTTTTTAACAATAGGAAACATGCTAAACTTTAAGTCTATTGTGGTTTAAGGTTTGAGAAGGGGGAGGGACAGGTAGTGGGACTAATCCACTCCTCTTCCTGACACACTCTATAAAAGGACACAGGAAGTTCTGCTCACCCCTTCCTCGCTGGGATTGCTGCTGGGATTGCATCTCTGCGTGGCTGGCTACAGCTCCACGTGGCTCAGGAGGAATCCAGTAGCATCTGAGGATTGGTGTTGTATGTATTTGTATATATATCTTCTCTTGATATCTCTGTATATTCCCCTTCCTTTAATATCTCTTTTGTTGTTCCCTGTTAAAAGTTGTGATCTTGATTTCCAACTTTGTGTGAGGCCTTTCTTCCTCCCCTGGGAGGGAAGAGGAGGGGGGGAAGAGGAGTGAAACAAATTCTGCTCTGTGGGGGATCACCCTGAGCCTTAAACGGAGACACCTATTTTCAGTCCTGAGCTTCTTTACAGAACTGTTTGGAGTTGAAAGCTTGGTTTAGACCTGAATCTAATTTGTAAATTCCACCTGCTTCTTCAGAAATGCCTGCATGTCTCTGCAGCCCCAAGAAAGTCCACCCCTTTCTGGTGCCAGCTAGGAAATCAAACCCAGACTCAGCCTTTGTCTGGGCTTGATGAATGGGCTAGCCATGTAAACCATGAAAAAGAGAAGGATCTGGGATCATGGAAGCTGACAGGCAGGGGGGAGTGAATGTCTGGAGGATGTGGGAAGGGCCCTTGGTAACAGGAAGAACTCTGTCACCTTCATTCCCAGATGAGAAAGAAAAACTGTTGGAACAGGTGATGGAGAGGTGAGCAGCTGACAGCTACTGTGGGGAAGCAGTGGAACCAGCTGCAAAGAAAAGGAGACATTGCTGGTGCTTCTTTGCAAGGGAGCCCAGTGCCAGCAGGACACAAAACGCTTCGCATGAGAGAGATGCACTTGAGAGGAGAGGAAGAGATCACCCTGCAAGCTGAGAAGGATTTACCCAGCAACACAAAGTAGCTCTCATCTTTGCTTCCATTCTCTTGCAAGCATGTAATGAAGTTTGGAAGCTCATTGCACAGCTTAGCAGAGCAGGTGTGAGGTGATTCTGGACACTGTGGGGTGGTTACATTAATGTCTGCTTACACTGCCAGCTTCAATTCTGATGACAAGCTCTGCCAGTGATACTGATGATATCCTTCCTTTCACTAGCCATGCACCAGTTTTGATTGCCTGTCTACCTTAGTGGTACAAATCCTCCTGCCTGGGAACCTCTGCCCTTGGGCTATGCACAGCCCCATTGGAGGTACTACAGTGGTGTGGGAATGTACCATGGGGGAGTAAAGGTGGAGGAGGAGAGAGCAGTCAGACTCCAGATGCCATCCATCTGCATCTGCATCTCCTCCTCCACCTCCATCTCCATCATTTGCCTGCCTCTGGGAAGAGTGTAGCCTTCTCTGCCCCTAATACAAAGGCTTGAAAAGATGGAGGGACAGGAAGGAAAGGAGGAGAACGCAATCTGGAAAGGACTGGTATTTGCTGCTGCTTGAGCTGATTTTGCTGGGTAGTTGGCTCGAGCAGTTTGGATGTCAAACCTATGCTGTGGGAATGTCTGTGGTGCCAGGCCAAGGATGCAGTGCTCTGTGGTTGTGCTTCACACCATTTGTCCAAGGGAAGCCACAGTTATCCAAATCAATTGTATCACTAGGGTTAAAATCCAAACCATTTTTGCCTCCCAACTTCCATGACCCATCTCACCTTTGGCACTGGATTAAATAGAAAAGCCTTGAAATAGTTCTGTAGCCTTTTTGCATGTGTGTCTCTAATCCTAAACCCTTTCCTATTAAGCACCAGTTTTAAAGCCATTTCCAGCACATTATTTTGCTGGTACTCCAATGAATATTGGTCAACCATCAGAGCTGGCTGCTAAAGAAACTGTGGCTTGTTTTCACCTGCTCCTTCCACAACCAGAAGAAAATGGGAAAATGATTGCTCTGAAAGAAGCAGGCAGTGAAAACAGATGCAAAACTGGAAGTGTTAACTCTTCTGTCAAGTTAATTGTCTGCCTGTCTGCCTCTTGCAACTCAGTAAGGCTCAGTTGAAAGCTTTTCTAGAAATTCAGTTACATGTTGGCTGTGAATTTTTATTGATAGGTGACTTACCAGAGCAATGCAAACTGGAGAGAAAAGAGGGTGATGGAGGGGTGTTATTCCTGCAGAAATGGGGGAAAAAAGCTTGAAGTCATGATTGATTTTTAGGCTTTCAAAACTACTCCCATGTGAATTTCACTAGTAAACCCTGCCCTGGCAACAAGCCATCAGGAATAAAAGCAGACTTAAGAAAAAAAAAGATATGTACAGATGCAAGGTTTTTGCAGAGCTTTCAGAGAGAACCTGCTTCCTTGTGCAATGAGTTATTCGTTTAACAAGTCTCTGGATACAGGATTTCTTTATGGAGGGCAGTGATAGGCAAAGCTATTACAGCCTGGTATCCAGCAGCTGAGAGCCCTATGCCCCATCCTTCATTACGTGCACTTTCAAAAGTCAGCCCAGCTTCCAAACAGTTGAAATCTGATCCTCAATTTAACTCTGAATTTTGCAGTTCAGTTTCAGTGAAGATGCTGAGGTCAGTAGGAATTGTGGATGCTCTGGGAACATATGCTCATCTCTGGGCCAGCAATGGAAATCTCTATGTGGGGAAGAAAAGAGATTATACTGGGAAGTCAAAGACAAGGGTTTCAACACAGAAAGTATTCACGCTGCCTAATAAGAGGAAAAGAAAGACATCAAACAAAATCAGCAACCAGAAGGAAAAAGTAAGTTTAACCCTCATAATCTCATAGCAAATAAAAAGTCACAGAAGATGCATGGCAATTATTTTCTTTTTTGAAAACAGACATTTTTGAAAGTGAAACTTTTGGCCAAAATTAATCATCAGAAATTTTTATTTCTAGAAAAACTGCATTGGACTGTCCTTCCCCTTCATCTTTGTTTTTCAATATTTCTTTTATTCTGCTTGTTTATTTTGGCTTTTGCTCCATTTCAGAATGGAGAAAAAAAAAAAGGTGAATGATGTGTAAATTAGAAAACCTGGCCTCTGTGCACCTACCCAATAAGAGAAGCTGTGGACTGATTGAAGGCTATGGCCACTCTGAATTCATTTCAGAAGCAGTAAGCCACATAAAAACCATGTGCACAGGTTCTCTGAGAATATTCATTTCCATTCCTTTTTGTTTCAGCCTTAGGAGACATCAGACAGAAAAGATAGCGTGTCTTTTTCTGTGATGGAGTAGACCTTGCTGAGATCGATTGGCATGAAAGACCTAGCAGATTGGATGATCACTGGGAATTGATCCAGATTTGGGGAGTCTGCAAATGAATGCTGGAAATCTTTCAAACACATCTAGACTTTTTAGCCACTTCCTTTTCTGGTCTGACTGGTGGGAGCTGAAGAATGACCTCCTTTGCAGTATTTCTGCATTTCTTCTTTCTTATCTGGCATACAGACAGAAACTAAGTAGTGCATGAAAATTAAAAGTAAAAAACTAGCAAAGTTTTCTCAAGCTCAAAATCTGGATTTAGTCTGAACCACAACTGGGTCATGCCCTGAGCTATTTGCATTCAAGGTTTAGCCTTGAATTAATTGAGCATCAGGGCAAAGGTCTGGGCTGGTTCTTAGCACTGCATTTGCATTTAGTCTAATGACATTCTCCCTGCCTCACTGGCCTCGTTAATTCTGAATGTGACATTGTGTCATCCATGAACTGACATAAAACAGGGAAACCCTTTTAAATGGGCAGCAAACACAGAGAAAAGAGGGCTTGGATTTCATGGGCTGATAGGAAACTGAGGGTCACCATATCCAAACTCCTCTCAGGTCACTCCTAAGCACCTTTTTTATTTTCTTTCACCCCTTGAAGTGGTATGTGGTGAGAAGAAG
This sequence comes from Brachypteracias leptosomus, assembly GCA_013401335.1. NCBI lineage: Eukaryota > Metazoa > Chordata > Aves > Coraciiformes > Brachypteraciidae > Brachypteracias > Brachypteracias leptosomus. Next base: position 226,316 of record VYZX01027920.1, on the reverse strand, counting down.
GAGGTGTGGGTCTGGGTGGAAGTGGGCTGCTGACTGCTGGGGCTCAGATGAAGCTCGACAGGGAAGAGCTCTTGCTTGGATGCCCTTGATGCCGCGGGGGCACGTGCAGCCACCCAGCCAGAGGCATCCCACTGAAGTGACTGCCAGGGAGCTGCCAAGGCCACCAAGGCTGGGGAGAGCCTGCAGCCACTGCAGCCCTGGGCTACAGGTAGCAGAGATCCCCAAAGTGTTCCTGTGGCTACTGCTTATTTTCTGATAAAGCACTTTTATGGGGGTTTTTTTATTTGTATGGATTCTTCCCCTTGTCCCTCAAAAATGCAACTATCCAAATCCTGTTTAAAATTCTATTTTCTTTGAAACTTACTCTCTTCAGTTTATTCAGGGTAAAGAAAAGGACACTGAGGACTAACGAAGCAGGGGAATATTCTGTCTTCTCTCGCTGCTATTTACCCTTTTCCTTCCATCTCCTCCTTTTTAAACATAATTATCAGAAGAAGATATTGTTGACATGGAATTTACCCATCAAAATGAACAGGAAAAACAGAAGCAAAATTTTAAAAACCGTTTTTATGCGTTTAGAAGATACCCACAAAGTTTTTGTGCCTTGTTTAACTGTGTCTAGACAGAAGTGGCATCTGTTCGAAGTATTCATATGGAGTTTAGCATTCTCACATTAAGAGTGAGAATACAATATCCTAATATATATCCTAATATAATACTTTTCTAAGGTAAGGATATGCTGTCATCCCTATTTTACTCAGGAGGCAAAGAGAAGGCCTGCAGAAGAGCCCTTGGAGGCATCCTGACATCTACCAGTAGCTATGGAGTGAGTGAGGCTTGGACACTTGTCAGCACCAGTGGGTGACACCATCACAACTTGCTATATAAACTTGGCAGGTGGAGTGCAGCTGCCAGCAGATGAGCACTGTCCTCCCCAGCCTGCAGGACCACCCTGCAGGTGAGATGCCATTCATCAAGTTGGGACAGCCATGACTTACTGTTACAGTGTCTCATCAGTGTCTATTCACTCCCTAACTGGAAGTACCATTTGCATGGTTATACCTCCGTTGGAGTGCTTTGGGGTTGCACAGCCTGTGGAGCACCTCACAATGACAGGAGGCCCAGGGCTTTATCACTCTCTGCTCCTTGAGTGCAGATGTGTTTAGACTTCTGCAGCAATAAGCACCCTCCTTTCCAGAGAGGAGTTGCGTTTCTGAGCACCAGGGAAAGCAGAGCGCCTAACACAGCCCATACATCATCTCTGATCCTGGAGGCGAGTTGAAGGCATTCATATGAGAGCATTGGCTCCTCAGGTTTGTAATGATTCCTGACAGCCCAGCAGTGAAATATTTTCCAGAGTGGGAGTACAGATATAGGGTGATGTAGATCTTATTTCTCACATAGCCTGAGTCGTGTAAATATGTGGATTGAAATACACAGAGTGATGAAGAGCAGATTACTCAAATAGGAGGCTTGCAAGAGGTTTGTCTGTAAGGAAAGCAAGTTTAATAAAAGTGATAGACATAACAGAACAAAGCTGGCTACACATCAACCACAGGCAAAGCGACCCTTAGCTCTCCCTCTGTAAAGTAACTTGTGGTCTTTTTGGATGAACCATCTCCTCAGAAGAGTGTAGAAGACCTCAGACCCATGTGAAGATATTGGAGCTGTTCCAGTATACAGCAGTTGAGGATCTGGACATTTTCACACTCACAAGTAAAATGACCTTCTGTGAATGACCAGTCCCAAAGACACACTCTGCCCCAGCATGAGCAGTTACACATGCTTGATGTCCAAATTAGAGTAGGAACACAAAAAAGACTTGAGCCTTAGAAACAATCATTGGAGGAAACTGAGGAGGTTGGTGGTGAAGGGATGCATTCATCAAAGGAGGAACAAAGTGGTCCAGTTGTTCAGCCTTGCTAAACAGTAAGTGGTGAGAACAGGAAGAGGCTGTTGACTGAGTGCATGGTTGGAGAGGAGCTGAAAAGAGACTGATTTTTGGTAGTTGATTTAGCAAACTTGGGGAAGGAATGAGATAATTGTTTGGACTACCCTGAACTTCTTTAAAGGAACAGCAAAATAAGATAAAAACATTGACTATCAATACAGAACCATTTGTTTTGTCTTACTGATTCAATTAACTTTTAGACAAGGAAGGTTCCTTTAAAATTAAAAATCAAAGCATTTTGATTTCAAAAAAGGTAACTGAAATGCTGAAGTACTTTTGAAGCTTGCTTAATTTTTTTCACCTGAAACTGTTGACTGGATTCAGCCAAGCATGTGTTTAAATTCAACTCCCCTGTGCTTTGGTAATATTCATTAGAAAAAAGACAACTGTCACCCTGCAGCACTGAGGGACAGATGTGGAGTTGCTGTTGCCAACACTGTCACCCCAGAGGAGAAGAAATCACAGACAGTGTCGGGGAGTGACACAATAGAGCCCTGGCTGCTACACATCATGTCACAGCCTGCTTGGCAGCACCTATATGAAAGCAGTTTTTAAGTACGTGTCATATGCTGTAACTCTCTTTCTAGTTCCTTCTCTCCTTTCTCTGCAGGGCAGTCTCCAGTCCAAAATGGAAAGAGAATGTCGGGGAGACAAAGGGCCTTCAGAGCAATTGCAGTGATCCTGTAATGGAGGAAAGATAAAGGAAGAGTAGAAAGAGATGAGAAGGAATGTTATTTAGCACACAAGCAGGGCAGACCATAGTTGGAAGTAGAATATAGTCTGCTGAGCATCTGTACTACCTGGTTGTACTGAGATTGTACCTGAATCTGGTTCTGTTGGTGTGAACTTCATCAGGATGACCAGGCTAACCTGAGAAATAACAGCTGAGTGAAGCTTAGCCAGAATATTGCAATAACTCAGTAGTTCTCTGACCACACATAATCCTGCTAGTAGATCGTGTTTGCTCCTTATACACATATAAACTCAGAACCTAATTAGTCCATTTGCTAGGAGTTCAGTGCATATTGGTTTGTAAAATAATGGCCTCTCATAACATCTGTTTACTTCTAAACTAAGTGAGTCTTTCACAAATTATATTCTTGCATGGATAACACAGTTCTTCAAATGCCTCATCAGCTAGAGCCTAATTGAGAAATGCAATCTCCCTGAGGCAATTCTGGTATTTTCTACACTGTTTCATCCAGAACTGTGAGGAAAAGCAATGATGGAGAATGACAAGTCAGCTGAAGAGCACTTTTCAGCAATGAGGAGCTCTTTGCTGTTGGTTTTCATGGTGCTTTCTGTCTGTTCTGCAGCAAGACCTGGTGGTGATTTGCAGTTCCTCAGCTCTGCTCACACTGAATTCAGTCCTAGGTGGCTTCCTACTCCCTATCTGCAGTGTAATCCTCCCATCAGTGCTTTGGTTCAGCATCTCTGGAGAAAGAAAACCATGTGAGGCACTGAATGAGACATGACTACTGATTCCAAGCAAGCCATCTCACTGCACTTTTCCCAATAGGAAGATGCTGCCAAAATCAATTTGTTTCCTCATAAGGCTTCAATCTTCACACAACTCCATTTTCCAATTAGAAAAACTGTTAATTTCCAGCAGATCCATAACACAGCTCTGCCTGGACATTTGTACTCTCCTCTATGCTCCCACTGGAAGGGCTAATATACACCTCATGTGTCCCTTCCAAGGACCTAACTCTCAAATATCTCTGTGATGTTGTTTCTTGATTAATGTTATGGGTAGTACTAAGTAAGGGCTGATTTACATGCCAGGTTCAATAGCAGATTTAATAAAATCACTCCCAGGTGTGGTTTTATTGACCTGTTAGGTTGCTGGCTGCCTTTTGTACACATTCAAAAAGGACTATATGTATAATTATACGTGCATACAAGTATATGTATACACATGTGTTTACATATGTATCAGTATACGTATCACTCTTATACACACATTTTACTTAGGAAGAATGTTCAGCATAATTATGGCTTCCTTTTTCTTTACAACTGAGTAGACAGCAAGTGTTGAAGCATACGGTGTCCTTGTTTAAATTTACACATATATGTGCAAAATTCAGAGCAACAAACTCAGACTTGCTTCTTGGTTTGGTTTGTTTTCTTAACATTCATAGCATGTCAGCTGGCTGAATCAAGAACAAACTGAACTGAAGCTACAGGGTGACTTGAAAACCAAAAAGCCAAATGAAAAGACAGGTAAGTTAGTTCATATGCTATCTACAACCTGCTTACATCTTTGCTCTCTCACTTTTTGCATCATCCCACACTCATGGTGCAGCACCTGCTACCCACCCTCTGCATTTGCTCAAGCTGTCACAGCCTCACTGCAGCCTGTGTTGTGGCTAGGCAAGGGGGGAGATGGAAGGGGAGTTTTGGGTGGCCCCTCATTCCAGTCTGGGTGCTTGGAGGGAGACACCTGTTGCAAGAAACTGAGGGACTTAGACCTGTGCTGAAATCTGCACAGGAACTTGGACCTAACCAGACACAACCACCAGCACCTGGAAGCTCATTGTAAGTCTTGCAGCTGTTGGTCCCTGCAGACAGTGCAATGGAAGAGCATGTTCATAGTCCCCAGGCCTCTGCCCATTGCACTGGGAGGCTTCTCCACTTTCACTGGTCCTCTTCCCTCTCATGAAAGCATAAGCTCTAAGAATTTCTCACCTTTTGTGTTTTGTGTGTTTTGGTTTGATTTTTTATATATATATATTTAAAATCTACTCTCCTTGGGCTGCTGTCTTTCATTCTGCAGTGTTTGTTCTGCTTCAACCCTGAAGGGATGCTTGCACTTCTGAAAAAAAAGAGAAGGGCTGTTCTCCATTTTTTTCCAAGAATCCAATCCTATGCCTCTCATCTGCCTACTGGTTTGCATTTGGTCTCTTTCTGGCATGGCAACACTTTTGAGCAGTGCTATTGTTAGCTGAAGAACCAAGTACATTGTTATAATGTTACTCTTTTTTTGCTGCTTGGAGAAAAAAAAAAAGTTTTAAATATTCCTTGGTATTCAGCAAGCAGGAAATGGACTATCCGCAGCTGATGTGTTATGCTGAGTGTGTCAGTTTCTGACTCATTTCAAACTCAACAGCCACTTCATAATATAAGCATTTGGGTAGTTCCATAAAGAGAAAGAGAGGTGTTGTTCCAGCCCACTTGAAATAAGTAAAGGAGATTTGAAGAGCTTAGTAACTGTGTGATGATTCAGCAAAGAAAGGAGTCTGATCAGCTTACCTTGCCCTCCCGGCCAGTTGAACTGACTGTCACTCCTGCAGCATCACAGATTTCCGAGCATCACCTTCCAGCAGCAGGGAATGGTCCAGAATGGGTTGATGGGTAAATCTGCTGTGGGAGTCAACATTTAGATCATTGCTTCAAACTGCCCCCTCTAAAGCAGAGCAGTTTGGACTCTGCTTTGGAGCTTTGGTGATTTATTCTTGCAGAGCAGTGAAGGATTGTGAGAAACCTTGCCAAAAGGTTCCTACCTGGTTCTGGGCCAGCTTCCAGGAGAAGACATCCCTGAGGGGATTACAGGCTTCTACTGCCCTGCAGCACTGGGGAGCGTTAATGACTGAAGGAGTCACACAATGCTTCACTTCTATAGGAATTTTCCTAAATGGCTTCCTTAAACAATTCTTTAAATTTGTTTGTTCATGAAAACTTGGACAATGCATTAGAAAAGCAGATCCCATCTTCTCTAGAAGCTCTTGTAAGCAGAGCAAGTAAGGTTAATTGGAAGTGACAAGGCAATGCAGGGAGACTTTAGCACCTGCCTTATCATTTTTCTGAAGATGCAGCCCCTGAGAGAAACAAAGTGAGAGCAAAGTTTTCTTGTACTTCCCAGATGGCTTGTGCTATCCAACTAAGCAAATCCCATGCACTCAGAAGTGAGTCGTCCCTAACTGCAGTCCATCAGCACCTGCCTAGAAATTCTTCCTTTCTATATCAAAACTCTCCCTCATTAAAAAAAAAACAGCCAACACCAACAAACAACCAACAAACACAGGTAGCACCTGTCTTACCCACTGACACAAGGCACATCTCTGTCTTTGGGAAACAGCAAGCCTTCCAGTTCTAATTATTTATTTTCTTACTCATCACGATATATTACCATAGGTTTTGTCTAGCCTGCCCTGCATTTTACTCCGTAGGTCCCAAAGATTGGTCCTCTGTAGAAGGATATTTGCCAAAGTGAGCAACTGGGACTGCAGGATGTAAGGTACTGATAAACATTTATTTCCTCTTAAGACATATGTTCAAAGAGTTAAGATCCACAGGTCTTAAGTAACCAGTAAAACAAAGCGACGAAAAGTCCAAGGCGAGGATACTTGGCCAAGTTCTAGTAATAGTTATACAGTGTAAATCCAAAATAAGTCCACAGACTTTGTTCTCCGTGTCATTAAATCCACATACCTGAAAGTATTTAGGCCTCTTTTTTTTTAAAGCCTTTTTCTAGGTGGACAAAATGACTTGCAGTCATTTGGACCTGATTCTTCTTTTACAGAGCCTGGTGTGTATGATGAGCAAAAACATGCAGTTGTGCTAGAGGCAAGGTCTCTGGGTTAAAAAGTCAAGAACTGGATCCATTTCTTATACAGATATGATGCTTTCAGAGCAGTTTCACAGATATATCTGAATCAGGAGACAGGTAAGGTAAAAGAATAGATTTTTGTCAGTTTGGAATAAAATTGCATTTAAAACTATTTCTTCACCTTGGTTGTGATGAAATTTTGTGGAAGAGATTGGAAAAACCCCAACCAAATCACCTACCAGGGACTAGCATGCCCATCTTGCACAATACTTGCATCTCTGGTGGTCTGGGTCCTGACTTTAAGGACCAAGAAGGATTAGAGGTCATGGATGTACTGTGCACATCTGAAAATGGGCTCCTTCCCCAGACTCACAGAAAACCAACAACTGTCTCTATTACTTTTTGCCTGTAGATGATGTCTTCCTTATTTTTGACATGTACAAGACTTGGAATCTGAGATTTTGCTTTTTTCCTGTCATTAATGTGATTAACATCACTCTTTCACTTTACCCACTATTGAGATCCTAAATATTGTACTGTTAGGAGAACACTGCACCTTTATCCTATTCCCCTGATTCTCCTGCCATTTTTTCTGATCCTGTTGAAGCGGTGCTCTGCACCCTGCACAGCTGCTAAAATGAAAAAAAAACCCAAACCACTCAAGAAAGAAACAAGCTGCAGAGGTTTAATAAAAACCAGGCATCATGACCAAAAATACCACATTAATAGATTTTTATCTTAGGCCTAATTCAAATCCATCACAGAACAGCCCTCAGAGGGAAACATACATGAAACACTTGTCCAGGTTGGCTGCTGCAAATATTGCTTTGCATGGTTTTCAGGCACTGATGTTGCCACAACATCATTGTTGGGCACACATACCTCCACATTCTAACTGCTAAGGTTCCCTGCTGCTAGGGACAGATCACAGCAGCACTGTAGGGTCTTGCCCTCAGGGTTTTGATAAGTATGAATGGAAAAATTGGTCTTCTGCTCCTCTTAAGTTCCTCTCCCCCAAACCATGGTCTTGAGAGATGGTTAGAAGTGGTAAAAAAAAAAAAATCTCTTTTTCCTGAGAACCACATTTGTTTCCATTACTAATTGGCTCAGGGGAAGTCAGAATATCATAACTTCTTGCATGAAGACTATTTCCACAAAAATTATTTGATTTGAGAATATATTTAATTTTTAAAAGATAAAAACATCTACTTTTGATGTTGCTTTGCTGTGTTATATTATTAAATCATATTTGAAATAGTGAAGTCAAAACAAACCTTTTTACCTTATCAGAACTACAGGTTTCAATATTATGAAAATGAAACAACTGAGTACTATTGAAAGAGAAAGGAAAAATCACCTCAGAGCATTTGGACTTTCCCACTAAAGATTAACCAACATGGCTATGTTCCCACTGAATGTTTGCATTCCAGGAAAATCAGTCTGACAAAAAAAATCTAGATCTGTTTGCTAGAGTCTAGGCAAGAATAATCCTCCCTCTCCTCTGCTCCATGCACTCACACAAAATGGTGGGATTGCATTTGGGGTGGGACTGTGCAGACCCCCAGAATAAGCACATGTGGGTGCTGTGGGGCAGAGGTGAAGTGGTGTGGTGAGCCCCAGGATTGATTTCTTCATATGAAGTGTGCACTTCACATGAAGTTTGGGAAGCCCTCCAAGGGGAGAGGAAGAAATAATGCTGGCAGGACTTGGGATTGTTTATCTGCCGATCAGTATCTGAGAATGATTCCCCAGCAAAATCAAATAAGCAGAAGAGTGGGAAATAAAATAAGTAGCCGCTATGTGATAACTTGTCAGAACATTTAGAGGTGATTAAGAATTTTCTGCCAGAGTGTTTATGTAATTAAAAGTAGTTTTCATGAAATTGAAGTTTTTCAGAAGTTTCTAGAAATTTTTGTACCATTGAAGTGCTGGGGCCTGAGTTGTGGGCCCTGAGTTGGAGCTGACCTGTGGATGAGTCACAACCCAGCAGAATGTTTTGTTTTCCCTATTGGCTTCAGGTTCCAGAGGCAGAACCTGCCCCACCTGTGGCTCTGCCCTCACCCAGGTGGTTGTGGTTGGGGGGGTGTGTGAGGCCAGGGCTATATTAACCAGAAGTTCATCAGCTGGAAGAGCTTCCTATTGATTGTAGCTTCTGTGGGGACTGGTTGCATCTTGCTAAGCTCCCTCAGTGGTGTCCTTCCCTGTGAAGGGCCACTGAAGGAGCCATCTCTGGCTGTTGTGTCCAGCAGGCGATGCTGGCACCACAGTGGGCAGTGGAGGAGCTGGGCCCACTGGAACCTATGAATCACAGAATCACAGAATGTCAGGGATTGAAAGGGACCTCAAAAGATCATCTAGTCCAATCCCCCTGACGGAGCAGGAACACCTAGATGAGGTTACACAGGAAGGCGTCCAGGCGGGTTTTGAATATCTCCAGAGAAGGAGACTCCACAACCTCCCTGGGCAGCCTGTTCCAGTGTCCTGTTACCCTCACTGAGAAGAAGTTTCTTCTCATATTTAAGTGGAACCTCCTGTGTTCCAGTTTGTACCCGTTACCCCTTGTCTTATCATTGTTTGTCACCGAGAAGAGCCTGGCTCCATCTTCGTGACACTCACCCTTTATATATTTATAAACATTAATGAGGTCTCCCCTCAGTATCCTCTTCTGCAAGCTAAAGAGACCCAGCTCCCTCAACCTTNTAGTCCACCTCACTACCCGTTCGTCCAGTCCACACTTCCTCAGTTTAGCTGTGAGGATGCTGTGGGAGACCTTGTCAAAGGCTTTACTGAAGTCAAGGTAGACCACATCCACCGCTCTGCCATCTTCCATCCACCTTGTTATATCCTTATAAAAGGCTATGAGGTTGGTCAAGCACGATTTCCCCTTGGTGAAGCCATGTTGACTGCCCCTAATGACCCTCTTATCCTTGATATGCCTTGAGATGGCACCAAGGATAAGGTGTTCCATCACTTTCCCAGGGATGGAGGTGAGGCTGACTGCTCTGTAGTTACCCGGGTCCTCCTTGCCCTTTTTGAAGACTGGAGTGACATTTGCTTTCCTCCAGTCCTCAGGCAGTCCTATGGCAGGACTGTTTGAAAGAAGACTTCTGAGGGGATGTTGCTGAGTTCAGTGCTGGCCTGTGTGATCAGACAACTGGTGGCAGCATAAAATGACGACAGCTGAGCCAGTGCAACAACTATCTGAGGGGATAAAAAACATAATGGAAAGATTTCAGATTAAACCAACCTGGTCAGTGCCTGTCCAAGCCCCTAGGCTCTTCTTCATGCTCTCAGTATCTTTCATGGGCTAGGTGCTTTGGAGAAACTATGAACCCCATGGAACACCTTTGGCTGACGTGCCCCAGTAAATCATAGATGGGCCACAATAGCAATGCAGCATAGGAGATGTGGTCTAGCCTGGGAAACCCAGGACAGAATGGATTGCTGGAAGTACAACTCCTATGAGTCAGTGTGACATGTGGGCAATCCAACTCTCTGTTGATTTGAACAGAACAAATTATTTTGTCATTTTCTGATTGAATTCTTTCCAAACTGTCCATTCCATTAGAAACATGATATTCAGACTTTTTCTCCCTTGCTTTGGAATAAAAACAAATGTCAGAGTATTGTCTCAGTCTTTCTCCTGGATGAAAATCTAACTTTCAAGCAGCACTGTGTGCTGGGCAGAGGAGTATCTGTGTATATAGCATGAGAGCCACACGCACTCAGCCTGATGCCTTGCTCTGTGTGCTTCTCTCTGGCTGCCTTTGTCATGGAGCAATGATCCCTGTATGGGTTTCAAAGAGAGGTAGAAATGGAGTGGAAACATTGTGACATTTGCTTCCATGCTCTGTGAGGATTTTCTGAAAAGTGTCCAGATTGCTCATTGCAACCAACTACCCTTCATTCATTGACATTAAGGGAAATCAGACATTTGAGATAGTCATGTCACGAGCATCGTGTGGCTTTTATGCCTTCTCTTCCAGTTCTGGTTGCTGAAGGCCAGATGGCACTCTGAGATACACTGTTGTAAATCATGAGCATTTCACCAGTCCTGCAGTGCAGAGTGAGCAGAATAGGCCCCCCCATCCAAGCCACAATATTTCTGGGGACATAGCTGGGGACTTCCATTTGTTTGCAATTAGGTGCTGGCACTGGGAAAGCCCTGAAGTCACCATGGTCTCCGAGCAACAGATAAAGCTTTTGTTTTTGCACAGACAAAAGGCAGAGCAGGCCAAACCAACACAGAGTGTGTGAGCACTGGGAAGCCTGATGAAAGGCAATAAGGAATGTCCAAAGTCAGCAACAAATAATATGGCAGCAAGAAGAGAAATCTTAAAGTAGTTAAAAGTGAGGGAGGAGGGAGAGGGAGGGGAAGGAGAGGGAGAGGAGGGAGGAGCCAGGATGGCTGGGTGCCCAAAGCAGTGATACACGGGGTGAGCGCTGCTAAGACTCATATGGGAGCAAGCCACGTGGGAACTGTGCAGAGCAAGCTGCACAGTTCAGACCTACTCATCTCCTGCCCACAGAACATCCCTCTCCAGGTTTTATCTCTTGCAACTAAATGACTGGGAAGCTTTGTTTCTCCTTGTCACTTCTCCATTATCTTTTTACATTACTCCACCCCCACAAGGAACTGAAAACTTTCTGTTAACCAAATCTTGCACATGGTGAAAGAGGTGAATGTGAAATTAGATGATATGTACTTCTTTACTTGCTTGATATGTACTTCTTTACTTGCTTGACAAGCCATCTCGTGTCTCGTGTGCTGCTTCTTCAACACCCAATGAAGAGATAGAGGCTTGCATTACTTGCAACATATATGTTCGATTAAGAGACAAGCACAGCAGATCTTCGAGCATGAAATCTACAGATAGGGACTGTCTTTATCATTTCGTGTTTGTGCAGCTCCTGCACAGCGGGGCCTTGTCACAATTATAATTATGATGGATAGAAAGAAAATCAGACTGGGAAATGGGATGCAAGAGTAGAGTGCAGGTTTGTACAAAGATGCATTCTGGAAATGTCCCAGGAATCTCCCCACTTTCTTGGCAATACCAGATTTCTGCTCTGGAGGTTCAAAGTGGCAGGGAGGGATACAGATCCCTCAGTAACAGGGCTGGGGTAGGTTGCTTAGCAGACAATAATTCAGGTAGGAGAAACACTGGAACAACCAGACTGAGGAAACCACTGAAAGTTGCTATGAGGACCTTAATTTTGAATGTGGGCACTTAGCATCTGGCACACAGGGTTTGATTCTTGTTTGAATTATACAGGGTTTGATTCCTGTTTGGATTCATAGTATTTATATTCTGAAAGAAAGAAGTATTTCCTCTCTTTTTCCTCCTTCTTTTCCAAATATTTCGTGCAGAACTATTTTACTAGTGCGTTGCCCTGTGGGAAGGCCCTAATTTAGAAAACATGGGCCAGGCTATGCAATGGGGCTTGGCATTTGCTCATGTAAGTAGTCTTCCCTTTGTGTAGGAATTGTACAGAGTAGTCTGAAGTATTTTACATGTCTCTCTGGTGCTCAGAGACAAACAGCATGTGCTATATATTAAACTCATATTGGTTTTACATACTGCTGTGGTACTGTGTATGGAAGGACTTGGTGATTTGGGTTTTGTTACACGCTCTGAACCACATCCAGAGGCTTCTTTCTTCAGATTTGCTGTTTTTACAGGCAACATACAAACATGTTTCACCACAGCCAAAATCTTCTTCCAGGCACTGCAATAAATCACATGGCATGCTAGGCAGCTGGAATTGATTTCAGATCTTTGGGGTGGAAGAATTTGGAGGTTTCAGTCAGCTGCAGAAGCATTTTAAACCTCTGTCCTGCTGTTCTTAGGCTGTGTTCTTCCACCTCTCAACAGACTGTGTAAGACTTCTCCCTCCATTCAACCCATGGTGGTCTGGCTTGGGTTTGCTGAAAGCCTCAAGCACCCTCTTGGTTCTGCCAGCTCACAAAGTCAATGTGTCAGGGTTCAGCTCTCCGTTTGCTGGCAGTGGGAAGGAAGCAATAATAGGTCACTGTTTTTCCTCGGCAGCTACCACAGAGGAACAACTGGCTGTAGAGGGAGATGCTGGAAGGCATGTGAGCTAAGGACACACTGGTGTGCCAAAGGGTGGTGCTGTGGCAGGCAGGGGAAGACAGATCAACCTTCATAGATGGGAATGAGCCCAAGAGTATAAGCCAAACATCTCTGCAGCAGCAGTCAGGCAGCTCCACTCCCTGGACCATGGATCCTGCTCTCATACAGTGGATGCAAAGGACAGAGAGGACACGCCCTATACCCTACATGAGCAGATCCCCCCTCCCAGAGCTGGGGGGTGCACAGACCAGGGACAGCGCTTCAGCCTTCTCTTGCTGCCATGCCTCTGCCCCTCCAACTGGAGGACAATCTTTGTGACCAGAAATAGAGACCTTTTACCCTAAATTTGTCTCCTGTGTAACAGCAGGAGCCATCCTCAGCCTCAGTCCAAGTGGAGTTGGAATGGTTGATGATGTACTGGTGTTAATAATCACAGACAGGCTGAGGAATGCTCTGTTGGAACTAGCACTTCCTGCATTTAAATTTCTGAGGCCAGAAATTTAAATTGACCTTATTGGTGACAGAGGCAAGAGAATTTCACCCATGTCCCCTGAGACCCCAGCGAGCTGTATGTGGCTAATGCCACAGCAGTGTTCAGCCCCACTCAAGACATAGGAAGGATCAGGGCTTTCCCTGCCTCTCTTGGGGAACGTGTTCCAAAGACTAATGAGTTCCACACTTAAAAATCTGTTTTCAGTTTGAATTTCCCTGGCTTCAGGTTCTAGACCTTGGAGTTTTTTTGTTTTGTTTTGTTTTCCATTTTGCCTTTGCTAGTCTCAAAGCTACATATTCATTTTGTCTGAGGGACTCTCAGGATGACTTGAGAGCAAGTAGTTTTATAAAACAGGGAGATGCTCGCCAGAAGCTGGGACTGACCCTTGTTGTGTAGCATCACAGCAGCTCCTAGGTAACATCCTTAATGGCAACATCCCCAACGGTAACATCCCCAGCTGATCTCAAGAAGCAAAGGCCCTTCCTATGCTGTCTTCTGCCCCATACCAGGCTAGGGCCTAATAAATCCAGCCCATAATCAGTGTCAGGATGGCTGAGGCCATGAATGCAGCTGACTTCCTTCAGCTTGTTAATATTAGAAAGCTGTCTATGAAGAGAGCCAGATGTGCTAATAAGGTGGATTCACCTCTAAAATTCCTAGGCAGTTTGCAGACACATTGCCATGATGCTTTGCTGAGGAAATAAAAAGGAAAACTTTCATATTCAAGAGAAAAGACCTGATGAAAGGTACAGCAAAGTGCTCTGCAGAACATGGGACCTTTTCTTAATATTAATGAGTAATTTTGTAGCTAATTACTCCCAATGCATTTCCCAGTGGCCTCGGAATCTCTCACTGACCATCTGCATTCACAATTACCTGCAAAGCTTTTCATAATCTCTTACTAAATCACTGATGAATTTGCAAAGGGTTCCTCCATCATCTGAGTTTCCTTTTTCCATTTTTTCCATGTCCTTTGCCATGTGCCAAGAAATATTTATTGAAGAAGAAGCTGGTAAGGCTCAATCATTGCTTCACTGTTATGAGGTATTAAATTATCCCTTATGTTTGCTACAATCAGAGCTGTAAATGGTGCTAGAATTCACCTGTGTTGTTGCAGTGGATGAACAGACAACTGGCATGTTCATAGAATCATAGAATGTTTTAGGCTGGAAGGGAACTCTAGAGGTCATCTGGTCCAATCTCCCTACACAAACAGGGACATCTCTACCTAGGTCAGGTTGCTCAGAGCCCCATCAAGCCTGACCTTGAAGGACTCCAGGGATGGGGCCTCTACCACATCTCTGGCCAGCCCATTCCACTGATCTATTACCCTCATGTTAAAGAACTTTTTTCTAATATCCCATCTCAATCTATCTTTTCCTAGCTTAAAACCATTACTCCTTGTCCTATTGTTACAAACGCTTCTGAACAGACCTTCCCCTGCCTTCATGTAGGCCCCCTTCAGGTACTGGAAGGTCACTATAAGGTCACCCTGGAGCCTTCTCTTCTCCAGGTTGAACAACTCCAGCTCTCTGAGCCTGTCTTCATATGAGAGATGCTCCATTCCCCTGGTCATTTTGGTGGCCCTCCTCTGGACACGCTCCAATATGTCCACATCCTTCTTGTGCTGGGGCTCCAGAACTGGACACAGTACTCCAGGTGAGGTCTCACCAGGGCAGAGTAGAGGGGCAGAATCAACTTTCTTGATCTGCTGGCCACACTTCTTTTGATGCAGCCCAGGATGTGATTGGCCTTCTGGGCTGTGATTGCACATTGATGGCTCATATCCAGCTTTTCATCCACTAGCACCCCCAAGTCCCTTTCCACAGGACTGTTCTCTAGTATATACTTTCCCAGCCTATACTGATAATGTTGGTTGCCCTGGCCCAGGGGCAGGACCCTGCACTTGGCCTTGTTGAACCTCATAAGATTCATCTGGGCCCAGCTCTCTCTGGATGGCATCCTGTCCCTCTGGCATATCAGCTGCACCCCCTAGCTTGGTATCATCCACAAACTTGCTGAGGGTGCACTCAATGCCACTGTCAATGTCATTAATGAAGATATTAAACCTCACCGGTCCCAGCACAGACCCCTGAGGGACACCACTTGTCACCTTGTTGAAGCAGGGCAACTGTGGAGGGAGCAGGGTGACCTGAGGAAACACTTTCACCCTGCCATGGGGACTCAGAGATGGGTGAAGGCACTGACAAAAATCAGTTTTCAACTGCCAAAATTCCCTATGACATCATCCAAGTTAGGATTATAACTGGAGGATTTCAGACCAGTTTTACAGACCTCGAACATCATTCCCCACCTCCAAACTGAAGGTTGACACTGCTGTGGCCTAAGAAAAGCAGCCCCAAGGAGGGTGTTCACAACATTTCCTCTTTTGTTAAACTCATGCCCTGACAACCCTCAGGATCTTCAGAGAAACCCTCTTCCCTTCCCCAGCACAGATGACGGTAGCATCCCTGTTATTGGAGAAATATCAGCTCAGTTTTCAGTCCCACTGAAGTCAACCTGCTGCAGGAGTCAAGTTGGTAAATAAAAGAAGCAAAAAAAAAAAAAGGTTTGGCCTTCTGTTTAGGGAGCAAATAGTTAAGCCTTTCCTTTTGAAGATGGCACATTTCAATCTGCTAGGCTGCTGCTCACTGCCAAACTCCATGGGCACTTTGCCTCAGATTCCCTGCAGAGTCTGCACCCATGCGTCTCCATGGAAGCATCCTTGAAACTGGACACTTAAACTACATCTGAATTTTTTTTCCTGATGTGAAGCTTTTAGCTGTTTGTATGTGAGGAAAAAAAGTAGAAGTAATAATTTAATTTAGATAGATATTTTTATTAAGAAAATTTCAAGTGCATACACAATTATGGGAGAAATTACAACAACATAGAAGTGTTTATTTTCAAAATATTCTATGAAAGGGGTAATTTCAAAAGCATAATATAACTCCTCCATAAAAGCTGCCTTACAGGAACACAAATACAAAAGCCTTTTCACATTATTTGGGAAGATATATCTTTTCATTTAATAAAAATATAAAGTACAGTATTTACCACATTCTGACAACACTGAGTTCTTAAGGAGTGGAAGATGGGAGGTTCATGCAGTCCTTTTGTCATGATACATGTTTTCTTCTCTGTGGCCACCAGTGTTTCATGTTTGAAAAACAAGTATTGTTTTGGTGGAATGTTGGTAAGGAAAAAAATTCAGATTTTAGATGAGTCCTTAGAAACCCCTGCAAACCCACGTCACTCAAAAGTTGCCAGAGAAAAGAAGGACCATCTAGAAGCTAAAAAAGGGAAAATAGCAACAAAAACTTGTATAGGAACTGCATTTCCAATTAAATGTGTATATTTAACTTTGAAGAGAGCCTTCATTGCAAAATGAACAGTCACCTTTGCTCAAACACCTTAGTTAAAAACACATCACAAAGTCACCTTTCATCCTTCTGCAGGCAGAATTCAGATAGGATATTCATACATACAAATATAAAGCTAGTATAAATAAAAAAATTGGAACAGCAATAAATACCATCTATTCCTTTAAAAAAAAGTAATTAAAAAATTCCAACCTTAGGATTTGACAGCACTTTGAAAATACCACACATGATGATTTCACATTTATGGAAGCTGCTTTTTCAGCACCAGTTCAGTGTCAGATCTCTTTTCTCTCCTTCTCTTCACATGTGGTCCTTACATTGCTCCCATCTCCTCATACTTCCTTTCCCTGATACAGTCTTTGGTCAACAGTTAAAGGCAGAAAGGAAAACCAAGTGCTCTCCCCGAGTGTGTTTCCACTTGTGCTGTTTCTCAACCTGCTAAGACCATGATGTGCACAGGAGGAACAGTGTGTAATGCACAGGGAGCTTGGGGCAGCCAAATGATTGATTTCTCTAGTGCAAAGCGCACAGCTGCTCTTCCTGATGCATCATGCAAATAAAGTCAAAGAGTAAAGCTTCCCACACAAGGTTTAATTTCAGCCTAAAGGAAGAGAGATCTTTTCTCAGGTTCTTAGGTTACTCCTGGCCATGTCTGTGCCACCCCTGCATCCATGCTGTGTTCAACCTTGCCCAGGTGGGAAAGGGACATGGTGGTGGCCCCCGAGAGCAGCTCCATGACCTCAGTGGTCTCAGCTACACGAGTGCTGACTTCTCATCATAGCAGAGGTGTCAAGGCCCAGGTCACAGTGAGTCTCAAGAAATGTCAGAGGCCAGCCAGCCTACAAGGCACCCAGAAAATCACCACCTGTCTGTAAATGTTCCTTAGCCTTGCAGAGTCCCTTTCCTTCCAGCTGCTACTCATGTATTTCTCCCAGCAGCATATGACCTTCCTTTAGCACAGTCTTCTCCTGCAACACTCATTGGTTTGTCCCCAGAAGAGAAGGTTGACAGGTGACCCCATTTCCTGCAGTACCTCTACTATGTGGCTATACTGTCCAGAGCTGGGACCCTGGGGTTTGACCAGGGTACTCCATCACTGCCCATCTCAATGCGTCTGTCAAAGTAGTCTGTTTGCCTGGGCAAAACATGGGGTTGGTATGTGCCCAGACACCTTTCCCTGATGGTCTCCCAGATTGGGTCTTTCCCCAGATGCACTCCCTGTTAATGAGCACTGCAGCAGAGCTCTGGTACGGCTGTACAGGCTCAGTCACATCTGCCCACCCCATCTTTTTACTGGAAAGCCAGTGTTTCCCCTAGAAACAAAATCTTCATGGTTTCTATAGTCATTAGAAAGGTGTCCTGTTGAATCCAAATCAGAAGATTATCTAATTCTCCATTCACTCCAACGGGAATTGATCAGACCTCAAACTGCCTTTGATGGGAAGCCTCTGTGCAGAATGTACCTTCCTGGGTGAGAAGGACAAGCTCTGTGTGTGTGTCAGAACCAATATTCTTCCATACTTTCCCAAAGTCATTCTTGGCTTTGGCACTCACATGTCCACCTCTGGCAAACCACTAGCAATTGCAGGTGCATGTGTGGAGACAGGAAATGGACCCTAGGATATAAAGTACAGTCCAGGGAAGATACAAGAAACTCTAGTTTTCTCATAAATGTTCTGTCTTCACTCTTAAAACAACAGATCTGATCCTACTCACATTAAAACAACACTCCCAATTCTCATCAATTACAGTGGTACCAGATCTTTCAAAATATACTTAAAGTACCAGTTTGGTAATGATAACAATAAGAGGAATGTCAAAATCACACACACATATTTTTATGCACAGAAGCTGGTTTCTACTTTAAAGCAAATGAATGATGTGGTCCTAGCTGAAGCACTCTCTGTCGTAGCAGTGTTTCGCAGAGAGGAAAACACACAGATTTTTACCTGAATCCACATAGAAATAAGGTAGTCCCTGGCTAGCCAAAGTGCCTCTTTGGCACTAAAGACACTTGTCACTAAAAAGAGTGCTTAGTGAAACATCCCTCACAATATTTCCGACATAGGCTGCAGGGAAGAGGAAAGACTCTTTTTGAAGCAACCTGCTCAAAAAAACCCCCCAACCTTCTGCTGTTTTTTTTTTTTGTTTACAATACACACAGATACACAGAAACACAAGCATTGTGCTACACAAATGTGCTTCCTCCCAGATCACAGTGCACAGCATAACATGATTATCACAGTACTGCAGCTGTCTATCCATACACTATATAGCAGAAATATTGCATATATAGGTAGGAATTGGGAGAAAGAAATTTCTGGCTGAGAGGGGATTGGTGCAAGAAATGATACCTGTCCCCAAATTCCAGAGGCTATCCTGTTTACAAGCAGGTGAACAGAGCCATGACCACTCGTGAACGGACTGTTGGCCTTCATTTCCACATCCAAGAAACACCACTCCTTCCACAAATTGGGCAAATCCTCTCTTGCCCCAGGCATCTCTTTTCTCCAAAGATATGGCCAGACATCCTCTTCCAGGAATATCCAGTGCAAAGATCTTACTGCCCTCAGGTACATGCGACTGTTGAGTGGCCAAGGCCACGGCGTTGTTGTGAAGTGTCAGGTGAACGTATCTGGCCTGGGAAGCTGAAGCCACTTCCTGTGGATGGGTGGGAAGAGACCCCTGGTGCGTGGCACCATATCTGACTCCTTCAACAACTTGAAACATGATCATGTGCTTAGACCTTTAATAACCCATTCCTTTTCATGTTAAAATTTGTCATCAAAAAGACAGGAACATAGGAAATGCCAGGTGACATCAGATCAGTGTTGTAGCTCCTAATGCACACAATTACTACAAACCAAATACTAGCACCTTGCAGTACCAGATATGCAGTGACCCAGATGCTCATAGCTGTCACTGTGGTCTCTGATCTTCAGAGAAGAGCTTTAGCTCTGTAGTCCTGAGTTTAATCCATCACCCAAAATATCTATAAATGCCACCCATGGTAATGCTGCCCACTTTCATCAATGTCTGATGCTTTTTAGCCTTCCTATGTTCTCATGACTCCTCAATGACTTCTGGAGACAAAGAGTTCCTCCACTACTTAAACAACATCATTGCACTGTACAGTTCATGTCCTTCTAGGTTTAAAGCTCTAGGAGACTTGCATGAACCAAAAGAAAGTTAAATAAAGCAGGACCTCTACATAACAAAGGAAATAAAATATTATATAATAACATAGGGTTAGTTTAAATTCATATCTGACTTCAGTGCTAGGTAATAAACCAATCTGTATAAAACCATATTTTTCTCAAATAGTTACATCTTACTATATAAAAATAGCACTGTGAAAGCAAGCCAACTTGTGCAAAAAAACCCAAACAAAAACAAATTACAAAAAAATCAAAAAAACAAAAAAAACCTTTGGAAATGCATGAAGTGTTGCTTTTGTGCTGCATGATAACAGTGAAATGCATTCATTCCCTAATACTGGTTATCTGCTCTCTGGGTCCTACAGTAAGAAATCCTGTAGACGGCTTACAATGCTTGCCTCTTACATCTTGAACCTCCTGTTGATGAAGAACAGAGTTAAACACTATTAAAGTTTATTTCAGTTGCAAAACCTTTGATATCAGGCCTAGTCAAACAGCAAATCTGTGTCTGGACTAACCCAAAGGCATTTATTTAGCAGCCCCTCCAACCAGTATTTGCCAAACATTTCGGGGGAAGTTCTCCACAAGGACCTACTGGGACCCCATAGGGCAAACCCAGCAACGGGAGTTATCTTGGGCAGGTTGTGCTCATCACAGTTAGTAAGGTGTTCAGAGCTAACACAGGAGGCAGGCTGGCTAGGAAAGTTATTTTGGACTTGAAAGCCAGAGCAGAAGATTATTGGTCGGCAAAGAAACTTGGGGGAAAAAAAACCCAAACCAACAACCAAAAAAACCAGCAGGGAAAGGAGGGATTAATCATTTGTGAGCAGCCCCAGTAATGGAACAAGTGGCATTGGGAATGCCTCCTCTACCTGCCCCTACCCCACAGCTCTGCTGGAGGTCATGGACTGCAGCTTCACAGGCTACCAAGTCTCTGTGAGGGTGGAGGAATGCAGAGAACAGCCCATGCTCTGCTCTTGTTGGTGTTCAGCTCCCACCACGGGGTGGCTGGAGAGCAGAGGCCACCAAGCGTGCAGTCCAGACAGGTGCCAGTGCCATGGCCTCCCTGCTCTGGGACCTCACTTGCTGTGAGCAGCTGGGTAGCATGTCACAGCTTGTGGTGACCAGCTGCTCAGTGAAGGTGGGGTGACAGGGAGGGTGAGCAGCCACGTGCTGCACAGCAGATGTGTGAGGTAGAGGTAGGGAGCTGAGGGTAGGAGACAGACACAGAGTCTCCCATTGCTCACTGTGAGCATGGTACCCAGGAGTAGTGGTGGGTTAGGCAACACAGCAAAGTGCAAGTGTATTGTGTTCAGGGCTCACTCAGAACTAGGAACCAGTCTGTGCTGGTGGCCTCCAGGTTTTGCCTGAAGCGACCCCTACTCCTGCTTCAGGCTGATCAGCCTTTTGCAATCTAGATGAGGTTACTAAGGCTGAGTTACAAGTGCCAGAGGGTCAACAACAGGTATTCAAAAACCCTGATGTCCCAACATGTCTTTTCTAGCCTACAGGCTCAGAATAAATATCTCTTTCAATGCCTTGCTGGACAACTAAGACTGTGTGACCACAGCCAGAGACAGTTGTGGTTTCTCTCAGTGAAGGTAGCCTCAGAAAACTCTTCCAGGCCATAAAAAGGATGACTAAGCTATGAGCAAAATTTTCCTCTTTGAAGATATTTTTTCCAATATCCCACACTAGTAACCCTACTTCTTTTGGTGCAGAAAGGCAAGACACACCACCCTGATAGGAAAAAAACAACTAGGACATCCAGAGCATTGTCATATAAAATACCATTCTCTGGGACTTGCCTAGCATCTCCCATAGGACAGGTGTCAACCAGTCACCAATGCACCAAATCATGTTGTCACCACCTAGTGCTGCATTTGTCATTGAAAAACACCAGTGACAAATTCACAGTTGTTATTTATAGTTTAACTCTGTCAGTTTGGTATTGGAGGAATATGACCAGCTAAAAGAAATAGGGCTTCCAAACCTTTACCCTGTTTTTGACTTTGGCTTTGCTTCAGGGTTATTTTGGCCTCACTGGGCACTCATTTTACCATCTGTAAAATGGGAAAATTTTCCCATTTCTGTTGTGGCGGAACTTTCCCTCTGCTTAAAAAGTTTCATCTATGTAATCCTTCATTGCAGGCAGGGTACAGATGTTATCCTCAACAAATATGGGGGAAAATGGATACCTAAATAGACTAATAAATTTGCTCAAGGTCACATAGGGATGGTCAGTAGGAGAGCAGGGACTTGAAGCTGAGGTATCCCAGCTCAGAAACTAATGCCTCCTACCATTCTTTCTCCCTGGAGACTTTAGTGGTGTTGCACGGGAAGGGCAGAGTGGGCCCCGTTTCTTCTGTTGCTTTTTTTTATGAGTGCGATGACGTGGTCTAAATTAAAAGAAAAATACAAAAAGACTGCCATAAATTATCCATATACAAAGGCCTTATTCACATTTATCCTATGGTTCCTTTACATCTTGTTGGCAGGGTGATAGCAAATGATGATAACATCCCCTTTCATATACCCTCTGCCTCCAAGGAACTCTAGGCAAATGAAAGTGCCCTGGTGAAAGGACATCTGCAAATCCTGAAACCAGAACAACTCTTTTCCCCAAAACACTGAGGCCTCCCAAAATGCCTGCAAGAACTTGTTGGTCAGGAGCCTCACCATCCACATGGTACCCCCTGAGGTACAAAGAAAGCAGAGGGGAACTGGATTTCTGGCTTCCCACCCAACATTCCTATTGGTATAAACAAGAACTGGTGGCTAATCTATGGGATTTGTGGGCATTCGGTGCCTTAAAACAAAGCTGTTAAGATAGTCACCTACATTGTCCCCCACCATTTGAGGCATTCACCCGACACATGCTTGGTGGAGTACTCGAAGGCAGCTGTTTTGGTGTCTTGCACTTCAGCCCTTATTTACAAATGAGGTCAGAAATTAGGAAGAGCTGCCACACCAGAGTTACAAACACTACGTAGGAAGGCAGCATCAGGGCTTGGCTCCCACCACAGGCAGCCCCTAGAAGTTGGGAGTTTCCTTTCCTTTCTCTCAGTGGGCTCAAAGGAAAAGTTTTTCCTATTTGACTTTGTTATCTTCTCCAGATCCATCAACTCTCTTGTCTGTGTCAGCAGTAACTGCTGAGCTTAACGGACTCCAGCATTTTGGACTGAGGATAATTCTGAGGTGGGACTATATTAACGTGACAGTGGACAAGCTGGTCTCTTTCTATTTTAGGTTCTATTAACTCTGCAAGGACCTGATTTTACATATCCTTGCATGAAGGGAGAAGGGAAAGGCAATCAATGTACTGTAAATGATGACTGGATTTGCCTGGAAGTGATAAAGGATTTGTTAGCTATTTCAAGAAAGACTGATTTGCCCCTTGTCTATAAAAATGATGAATACTGAATGATGTTGAATGATGTTGGCCCCAGCAGCTGCACAATGATTTTTAAAGCCAGTTAGGGAATTTGGATTCCTGACAGCCTGAATATATTTTACTGATGTCTCATAAGTGTGTATATTACATGGAGATGTGATGATTATAAAGCAATAATAAAGGCTAAGCAGAATTAGTGAGCAAAATAATTCCCCACTAAAAACCATATCTGGTTTCACAATCATCTGTATTGGACTATGATATTCTATGAGCTTTACCTTGCCCTTAGCTACAGATGGTAGCACAGAAGATAGTCTCATATTGAAGCACTGGTATAGATTAAGATGTCTTGATAGTTTGGATTTTACTTAAGCAATTACAAGAGCCCTTTCTACAAAACGTATTGATTTTATTCCAGAAAAATAAATTCCCATGTACAATTGGGTTTTCATAACATGAAACAATTAGCCATTTTATTGCTAGTGCACATAGGGTAATGTCACATTTCATACAATTTCAGTACAAGTGAAAAAATATAATATATGGCTGATTGAAATTGATAGCTAGATTAACATTTATAGATCTATATAGATTTATTTTACAAGCTGTTAGTAGTTTAGAGGGATATCGGTGTTTTAAACTACCAACATTCATATGGCTCCAATTCAAATATATGAATTGTTTGATGCGCTATAAATATATTCTAAAGTACATTTCATTGAAGAAGTCAAAGCTGTGTGCTAAAATATATCAAAAACATGCCTTGTGAAAATTCTACAGACAGAGCCCTGACTGTCTGTGAAGCATGAAAATGCCACTGATGCTAGCATTACTAGTTGGAAAATGAAAACAATGCCATGATTACAGGATTAGGTGATGGAGATATATGCTTTCTGTCATCTTATTTCACAAAGGTGGAACCAAATTCTCTTCTGTTACTCAATGTAAACCAGGATGAAATCCACCAAATTAGCAGAATTGCTTGTGGCTTAGTGTTAGGTAAACAAAACCCAGAATCTGGCTGGAGATCAGGCATGGACTCCTTGGTTTCAGCAGAGCTGGCCCCAGATCTTCACTAGTGGAGGTGGGGGCAGAACGTGTTCCAGCCAATTTGTTTCCCTAGGTCAGGCAGGCAGGTCTGAGCACATAATCACATTTGCCCAACCCTATAAATTTCTTAAGTGCCTCCTAAATTTCAGGTCTTATGAACAGCACCAAGGACTTCAGAGGAGACCACAGCAAATAGAAACGTAGGCAGGGGCTTGAGGGTTTTCTCAAGTTGGAAAACAAAGTAGCTCAGGCCCCTAGGATAGTCAGTATGGGCCACATTCTGCTCTTAGGTTCACTCGTGCCTAAACCCAAAATCATCCTGGTAGCATTTACCTGGATTACTTCTGCAGAGAATTTGCTCGAAGGACAAGAGGGCTGAGTGCTGGCAGCAAAGAAGGCACTGAGCATCGGATGAGATGGGAGGAGCTGCCAGGGCTGGAATCACAGTCAGTTTGTTAGCGGGCTTCCTTCCCTCCTCCTCCTCACTCTTGGCCCCAGGATGGTCCCAAAAGGGCCACATAGAGGAATCTTTCTACTTCTGGTAGTATTTTTCCCCTTGCTTGTTGTAGGAACACAGAGGAACAAAGACATGGGGTTTTTTTTAACTCTGCCCTTTGTTTGGCAGATGTATTTTTAAAGCAAAGAGTGTAAGGCATTCAGCTACCTGTACTGCCTCACTTCTGCCCTGGGCCATATACTTCCCCACATTTCTCAGAGAATGCATTGCTTTTGCAAATGACTGGATTCCAGCCCTGCCTTTACCCTACAGATGCAGGAGGGGCAAGGTTCAGCATGGTTACAGCGCAGTTACTGAGGGGTGGGAATGTGGTGGCAAGGATGGGAGGGATACTGAGTGCACAGGTAGACTTGCAGGCCAAAATGCCACTGCTGGATCAACTGCAGCCCAGGGCTCTGGGGCAAGCAAAGAAATGCTTTGTACCATCACTTGTCTCATATTCCACCCCAGGAAGGCTGCAGCCCTCCCCTGAAACTCAGCACACAAACATTCTCAGTGCTGCTCTTGCTCACTGTAAAATTGAACTGAGATAGACTGGGTACATCTCAGAGTAGCCATGATTGCTCACTTTCAAGGGGAGAAAAAAGAGATTTTAAAAGTCCAAATTTGTCAAGTATGGCTGGTTTTCCCCTGGCCTTGTGAGAGAGCCTTATTCATGGCAGCGAATCTCGCCTTGGCTGATATTAATATTGGTTGATACTAACACTGGCCAGCAGAGAAACAATTTAGCGCCAAGACCCCCTAGACTTCAGCTGCCCGTGCAAACAGATCCACAGTGTAATAACATGGAGAAGGGGCTCCAAAGAAACTGGAACAAAATAGATTCTGAAGTAATTGTAGTTTGGCTTGGGGAAGAGGGGGCATAAAGGAAGCATTTTTCTTGGGAGAATGGCTTTTTTTAAAAGAGGATGGGTTGGGGACCCCAGAACAGATTGATTAGGATAGATTTTGCCTCAAACCCTGGCAAAACTCTTAATTTAACATTTAGGATACACTAGAAGTTGTTGTTTTAATACAGACTAGGTCAACTCCAAACCCATCTTCAAAACAATATCTGATTCCACGAGTACTTTGTTCACATGGTAAAAGCCAGCCCTTAATGTTCTACCCTTTAATAATTCAGGATGTTAGCTGTTAAGTCCATTTGTCTCTTGCCTTACTTGTTTAAAGCTTTCTCCAGATATTCCTGGATCCACTTTAACTTGGGATCAATGCACACTTGCTTGCTGTTGCTCTTGAGCCTTGCACTGTCAAAGGAGAAAAGTCAGAGTGAGTGCAATGCTCCTCAGCCCACACCCACCACCCACTCCAGGTGCCTTATTTTTCTTGGGTGTCAGCGTTGCTCTCTGTTAACCCATGAAGAGGATGGCTTATCCCTGCCGTCCTAAAAGCATCTATTATAAAGTTTTCTGATTCATACCTGATTTGTTACAAGTTCAGTGCTGACAAAAACAACATTTCATTTGGAAACACTGACATAAATATAGGTCATTTTTGCAAGGAATTAATTAAGAACAGCTTTCAGATTCAACCCAAAATTAAGTTTCACATGTTTTGAGGACAGACACCAAACCATGTTTCTTAGATGTTCTGAAAGGGTCTGGTCACTTATTAGCTTTTTGTCTTATACAAGACTGAACAGATTGCAAGCAGGAAGACAACTGGAAGTACCATAGTGCCAGAGGCAAGTTTTCCTCCTGTACTGACTCAGCAATGGAAACAAAAGCAGAAATCTCTTGAGGGGTTTCTTCTGGATGTCCAGGCTGCACTTTACATGCCAGACTGTTTAGCTAATTTGAATTCTCTTTCAGTCTGGCATTTGGGTTATCTGCATCTTTCATACAGAAGCAGCACAAATGGCTTTTCACCTGCATCTGCAGGTCTCACACTCCAGGGATCTCAGGACCTCTTGAGTGTGCTGTGATCTCCCATGTTCACTGAAGGACCCAGCCTGTGGCCCAGCTGCTCAGAAATTCCCCTTAAACAGTTTTCCTGACATGCAGAAGTGCCAAGAACAGCAATTTCATGGAAATGCCCTTAGGAATAAGTTCAGTACTTGCTTAAGCATTTTGCTGGATGGAAGCCAAAATGTTCCCCGCTTTATAAAATGGAATCTGCAGAATATAAAACTATGCCGTAAGAAATAGCAGGTCAAAAAGGCTCCTTGGTCTGAAGTTATGCAACAACACAGTTGTAATATAAACACGTCGGCAATTCAGTCTTGCAAACCCTGCACCAATAAAGAGATGAATGGCCCTAATTCATATTTCCCTTCCAGCAGTGCCAAGCTGGAGTATTTCCAGTGAAGTGATACCAACAGAGAGTAAGAATGGATTTGCTGATGTTAGCAATGCCTGAGAACTCCTGAGCTGGCCTTGCAGGGTACAGAACCAAAAGCACATGTAACCAGCCTCCAGCCACATGCAATGCAATTCCTCTCACCTAATATTAAGACTTTTTTTTTTTTTGACATTTATTTCTGCATTTGTCAGACTCTGCTCCTTGTACAATCATGGCAGAGACCTAGGCAATGGAGTGTTACTCTGAACTGGTTTAGGCGTGTACTTTAGGAGGCAATTAATTGCATACTAAAAATGCCTATTTCCCCATAGTGAAAAGCAGGGAATTTAGGGTGGGCTTTGTAGAAGTGGACATTGACAGAGGAGATTTCTGGATTTGGAGAGATGACTTCTAATAGAGCCAAAGACAAAAGCTTGCTCTTAGGCTTTTTGTTCAGATACAATTGCCCTCAACCATAAAGGGGAATGTACTTGTGTAAAAATAGTTTCAAGGAAATATTTTGTATATATGATTTCACTGAGATTGTCTGTTCCTTAAAAGTGGCTAAGTTCCCTACATTTTCACTGTATTATGCATATCCATCAAATGTAGAGTGTGCTTAAAAACATCAAATTGAAAAATTTGTATGTTAGTTTTGATTCCATTTCAGCTTCTGTTTTGATAAAGGCCTAGCTCAAACTCATGATGTTTCAGGGGTATTTGGAGGCAAGTGTTTAAGTACCTTACTTAAAGTAACAAAAAGATGGTGAACTATAGGTTCATGCATTTTGTGTGCCACTGAATCACATTGCAAACGAACACATTTAGGTCAGGAATGGAAAAGAACATGAGTTGTTTTGTGTTTCTGCATTTCACGCTCTTGCCTATCTCTAATGACTATGATCCTGTGTTAATTGAGAGATAAATGTACACTCTATCCTGTCTGAAATGACCAACATTTTCTTGAAACTACTCCAGAAAATCCAAAATCCTCTACAAAGTCTTAGCACTGAGACCCTTATGACATCCACTGACACTCCCAGAGTACAAATACATACACTATTGCATTTTGGATGCTTGCCTTCAAAATTGTTTATAGGTAGAGATCAGAGTTAGTCACAGCTGGTTTTGCCATTTTTGCGAAAGGAAATTATGTTTCAGCTGAGGCTTACATTTTTCTCACTGTCCTCCATGAAATCCTAAGGCAGAAGCACACATGAGAAAATGTGCATGATCTACACAGAGTGGTTTAAAAAAATAATATGAATAAAACCTCGTTCATGAATGGATGCATGCTCTTCAATATATCTGTACATTCCTGAGAAATCTCATGAAACCACATCAGGTTTTTTAGTGCAGAAAAGGTTTGGATGGCAAAGAATGGATTTCTACAGCATTTGAGTTACAACTGGAAGAGCTTGAAATGCATCAAAAACAGAACTAGTGGTGGGAGCACTGCCCAGAAACCCAATCTAGTCACAGAGATCATCTTACAGAGGTCAACAAAAGTTGATAGCAGTAAGACTCCCATGCAATGAAAAGGTGAATGCTACTTTTTTACTTCTGAAGGTTTAGAATTTTGGGAGAGGAGGGAAGGGGTCACTCATGAACAAATGAACCTTCCTGAAAACACATTCAAAAATCTACAAGTCCTTTTTTTTCCTGAAAAATAAGGGGTTTTTCCACTGGGAACTCATCATTTCTGTCCTGTTATGATCTGTGATTTACAGGAGTCAGTCACTGCCTGGTAAGTGTGTCCCTAGATGAAGCCAGCACATGTTTAGGGTCTATACACACTGTGGAAGCTACATGAAATCCAGGAATTCCTTTTGCTTGTTTAGTTCCTCTCAATGGAGAAGTGGAGCATTAGAAGACTCAGACCACTGTAAAGTCTTTTCTCCGAGGTGTGAAGCTTTACTTCCAAGGCAAAGGACAGCCTGTTTGACATTCCTGCTCACATACTCAGGGGCAACGGGACATGGGATCACATAGTCTCAAGAAGATCACAGAGGTAGAACACTGATGCGAAACATCTAGCTGGGCTCCTTTTTGTGGGGTAAAGCAGAGTCCAGCTGTATCTGACATGAATTAGAAATCATAGCATAAGACAGACTGAAT
The DNA here is from genome assembly GCA_013401335.1 of Brachypteracias leptosomus. Classification (NCBI taxonomy): domain Eukaryota; kingdom Metazoa; phylum Chordata; class Aves; order Coraciiformes; family Brachypteraciidae; genus Brachypteracias; species Brachypteracias leptosomus. The sequence continues at coordinate 197,328 of VYZX01027920.1, read as the reverse complement.
CGCAGCCAGCAAAGCAGGAACCAGCTGTGTGACTCTTCTTTCTGGCACTCGAGATTTGCACCCAACTGAAAAGAGTAAGAGACTTACACAATCTGAAGTGAGCAGTTGGGAGTGGAGAGGATTTTGAGGTGCTTAATGTTGGCTCTTGCCACGTTGCTCTCGTAGAATCTACAGGGGCATCGGTAGGTCAGGCTGACGGGTTTCTCTGCAGGACACAGGGAGAAAAAGGACATGTTACTCCTTCTTGCTCCTGATCAGCAGCACAGACACACAGACCAAGGCTGATAGAAACGCCATCCAAACATGCAGGTGAAAAAAAAGGAATAGAAAAGCTGCAGCTTGGGGAGAGCATTTGCCCACAGCTCATAGCACAATCCTTTTACCCCAGTACCCAGCCTTTCAATAAGGGTGCATGGGATTTTGGAAGACAAAAGAAGAGGGAGAGAAAATGGAGATAAGTAAAGAAGAGATTAGAATAAGGAGCTGCTCCATTGTGCAGAGATGCTCCTGGTAATTAGACAAGATAAAGGCCAAAAGAGGGGGCACTTGTCCTCAGTGTTGTTCTTGTCAAATGATTGTGACCCGAGGCCAAATTAGAAGGTAGCCAGAAGAAAGTGATGAATTCCAAAGAGTTCAGATCAAAACGGCTCAGCTCAGGTGCAAGCTTTTCAGAGGGGACTTAGTGGCTACAGAAAAGCCCTGAGTCTTTCAGGTTTCCCAGGGCCCAACGGCTGACCTTTCCTCACTACAGACAGCCTTTACTCCCAGCCGAGACATTTGCACAAGGAGGTGCGACTCGGAGATCCGAGATCACAGGAGAGATTTGGGGTCTTTGGAACTCCCAACCTGCGGCAAAGTAACAGCAAGGAGATAGTTATCAAGCAGTGCACTCTTCATGTACTAATCAGGGGCCACTGAATTAGAAGGGCATTTTTTCACTGGCATCAGTACTGAAAATTAAGTTTAGCCCTCAAGGCTAAAAATCTGACACATATATGCATGCAGAATTGAGAAAAGCAGGCGATCGATCCCTACAGCCTCTAATGTGGTTCTGCTACCTGATTTCTCCATAGGAGAACTTAATTACTGGCAACCAGGTGCACATAAATAAGGTCCTCACTCTGTGTGTAAGCTTCAAAGCTCCAGGCACACTAAAGTACAAACACAGAAGCCTTGCCTGGAAGTCTAGAAGGAGCTGCTTAAGGTTTTAAACAATTTCCCAGTGGAACAGTTTTCAGCCTCTGGGGGGAATTAAATTCAAACACCTAACCCATAAGGTCTGGCTCATGCTGTAGATGGTCAGATCTATATCTGACAGGGCTTCAGATCCCACATGGCAATCTGCTGTCCTGTTTATTTAGCCACACAGGAGCACTAGCAGCATCCAATCCCAGTTCCCTTAAAGGCAGATGGTGAGCTAAAGAGCAGGGAAAGGTTTGGAACCTCTAAACTGCTGTCTAGGAAGTTTCTTCTCTAGGAAAGAGACAGCTTTTCAAAGTGCACCTGGTCTTCATACGTTGACATTTACCAATGGCTGTTCCTAGCACACATGTCCACAGACAACACAGTGAAATTACCCTGTCTTCAGGAGGGAAATCCATTTTTTTTCCAAGTGCTTCTACCAAAAGATGAGCCAGAATCAAATCCCACAGGCAGATGGGCAATCGAAGGAATTCATCAGTGGGAGTAGAGTTCCTCCAGATTCACACCGGTATCTGGACTACAAGTTAACAAAACTAGAGGACTTTTTCTATCAGTTTTATGGCAGTCCGAACAGTGATATCACCTATAACAAATGGGAGGAAAAGCTCCCATCTGCAAGTAGAAGAGGAAGGAGGGCTCCAGGGTGAACCTCGGGTGCATGTACTAGTGCTAATGTGGAAGGGAGGGAAAAAGGTGCTAAGGTTTCTCACTGCAAATCTGTGCCTGATAGCTACACATCAGTGAGTTTGTATTGGAAAGGGAGGCAGAAATTGAATGTAGCCATACAAAAATGCTCAGCACAGCTGCAGTGGAAGTGTCTCTGCAAGCTTGTACCAGCCAAGTTTAAGCAAGTTTTACCCTAGACAACACAGAGATTAACTGTTCAGATCTATGATTTGAGAATGCAATCATGTCCTCTCGGACACCAGAAGAGAACTTTCAATCCCATACCACTTGAAATCAGAAGCAGAGAAAGTTTAACCATGACTAACAAGTCTGTGAGTTCTGAAGTTCTTTCCTGCCCAAGAAAGGGCATTCAGTGAAGCTAGGAAGAGGGGAAGCTTCAGCATTTAGTGTTCTGTCACCCAATATAAGGTAGAATGACAAATGCTCTCCCAGCACAAGAATCCCTTTGGCATTTCTGTGCCCCTTGCTTGGTGATCAGCCACAGGCACAGAGCACCACAGAGCGGCAGCACAGGCACTGACCAGGTCAGCTCTCAGCATCACTAACAGGGTACCAACATCTCCTGCCACTGCCCCTCCAGCACTGCGGCTCTGAGAGCTTGGATGTGGCCTCAGTCTGCTCTCAGCAAGGCTGAAAACGACAGAAAAGTAGTGCATGTAACATTTTCCAATGCATGAACCCCTATCATCCTAAAGTAGGAGAGGCAAGGGGCTATTTGGGGGCCATAATTTGGGCATGGGACATTCCTGGTCTTACTGTGAAGCTGACAAACTTTTTTATCTCATTTCAAGCTTCGAAGTAAGCTGTTCCATGCATAGTAGAGCTGATTAAACCAATTGCTCTGCAGCTTTCTACTGCAGGAGTTAATGCTCTGTGAGTTCTCTGGTGTCTAATAAACACTGAGCACAAGCTGAAGCCGTTTTCTCAGTAGGACAGATAATTACAGTCTGTTAATGGCACTGTTACACGAAAACATCAGTTTTCATGAAATGATGATACATAAAGTTTTTGAGACCTTTATCTGTCTGGCACATTTGGTTAAAAGGTGTGAATATAGTAAAAACTTACAGAGTCAGACTCTATTCATATATCTCAATGTCATTCCTCAGCCTGATTTCTTTAGACAACAAGAAGATAACATCTCTTTTGGTCTTGGCTAGAAGGGCTCAAAAGGTGCTTGGTTTGAGGTGTCTTGGGGATTTGAAAATAATAAACAGTTCTACTGTTTTCTAACTCAAAGCTGGTTCTGAATATTCACTTTTGCTGGGAAATTCCCTCTAGAAACAAAGTGCTACAAAAATCACCCACAGAGGGGCCACTTATCAATATTGGATGATATTCATCTCACCCCTTGCCTCACCCATGCAGGAATTGGACAGTAAGGGAACAAGTGAGTAGTCAGTTCTGCTGCAAAGAGGTTACCATCAGTAACTTGATGACAAGAGAAAGCATTTGATGGAAGCATAGTTTTACTCCTGTTCACCCAAGGCTGCATTTGTAAGTATCAGGAGATGGCTGGGACCTTTTTAAAGACTAAAATAGTTTCATTTCCCTGGGAAGTGAGGCTGTAATAGACAGATACCAGCTTTACAAGGATGGCTAGGAAGAATTCAGAGCTCAACTGCCTGCCAGGACAAGGTAGCCCTGAAAGCCCTCATCTGGATCAGGATTGAGAGCACTACATGATGTGCAAAGAAGTAAGAAAAAAAATATCTCTCTCATCACTGCAAGCCAGTGGGGTCTCTCTCCTTACACTAGTTTTTCTCCAACCCATTTAAGCCGTTTCCTTACTTGGGTACCCACGTCCCGAAACGCTTACCCTGCCATGAAGATACCTGCTGCCGTTTGCTGCCAGCTAAGGAGTGCTGCCGCGCAGGGACCAAATCGAGGGGCAGCTCTACCAGCCTCCCAGACCTGCGCTAAGTGCGGCCAGAGGGGAGGCGAGGAGAGGCAGAGCCCCTGAGTGTGGCGGGAGGCGAGGGACCAGGGCTGGCTTTGCCACCTGCTGCCACCAGGTTTGCTTCGGTACCTGCGCACTCTCTTCGCAGCCCACGCAGCCCCAGCGCGGCGGGGGCCGGAGCCCACCTGGCCGGGCCTGCCTGTTGAGGGCTCCCTGGGACAGCGCTTGCTCCGTGTTGGCTTTTTGTGCGCTCCACTGGGACGGGGTTGCTGCTGGGACAGTGCAGTGGAAAGGCATCGGCAGAATTATCGAGAACAATGAGCTGTCTCAGGCTAAACAAAGAGGGCACCGCAGGGCATTCGCTGCTGCCCTGAAGGGGGAACACCCAAGTTTCGGTCACCAGAATGGGAGAATAAGACGAGAGCGGAGGACTGAAAGGACGCTCGTTCCCTAGCCAGCAAACTTTCGATGAGGGGACAAAAGGTGGCTAATCTCTGCCAGGCGAGAAGCCCGCCGCAGGGGGAGCGCCAGGGCAGAGGCTGCGGACAGGACCCCGCCGCCACGCCTGGGGACAGCGGCCGCCCCGCACCGTCCCCGGGGCCCCGCGGGATGCGGAGCGAGAGGCGCAGGTTGCCGCGGTCTCCGGGGCTGCCCGCACCCAGCAGCTCCCACGGCGGTCAGCTGCACAACAAGCCGCCAGCTGCGGCCGGACTCCGGGGGTGACACGGGATCGCGGGGCCCGGCGTGGGGCGGGCGGGCTGCGGGACGGCTCGGTGCGGGCAGGACCGCCGCGCTGCCGCTGCCTTCGCCACAAAAGCCGCCGCGGCCGCGCCAACCCCGATTCGCGTCTCCTCAGTCCTCTCGTCCGTGAACCTCTCCACTCCCTAACCCCCCGAAACCTCTCCGTGCACCCTCGCCGGGGGTGCGGTGAATTCCTGCTGAGTGACCGCTTTGGCTCAGCTCTGAGTTGATCAAGGGAAGATAGATCACGACAGAGGATAGAAAAGGAACCGAACAACCGCCTGTTTCTCATTTCTTGTAACTTTTAGAGTTGATTTTTAAAGGGGAAATCGATATACATATTTTGCAAGTAAACCACCTCTCTCCAGACCGAGCGCTGCTCAAAGTCTTCCCCGCAGCCGATTTCAATCTGGGATAAGTTTGGCAAAGAGGAGCGCTTTGGCCAGCCTGCTTTTGAAAAAAGCGAGCGAGCGGGGGAGGGAGGGAGCGGGGGCGGGAGAGCCTGCCTGCTTCCAGCTCCCAGCCGCTATCGCTCCGGGCTCGCCAGACACGCACATCTGAGCCGCGGCAGAAGCCAGAGCCCGGGAGAGCGGGCGAACTGCGGGGAGCGGGGGAAGAGCGGGGATTTCCGCAGGACCGCGACTCTCGGCCGGGTCCCCGGCGCCCGCAGGCAGTAGTGGAGCAAGCGGCAAGCAGGCAGAGAGCGCGGCGGCCCCCGGCAGCTCCCTCACTTACCCTCCGACAGGGAGATGATCGCCAGGGCGAAGGCGAGCAGAGCCAGGGCTCGTAGGTCCATGCTGGGCGGCTGGCGGGGCAGGCGAAGGACTGCTCGTCCCGGCGGCTGCGGCGCTCTGCGGGAGTCCCCTCCTCCCCTCCCTCTATAGAGGGGCTGGGACCGCTGGGCTGGGGGAGGGGAGCCAGGGGGAGTAGCTAGGCTATGATTTATTGCCCGTGGCATGTTATTACATCCTTCCTCTGTTAAAAATGCTTGGAAAGAAACCAAAAGAGCGAGGGCTCCTCTCTTCGCTCCATCAGCCCGGCAGTTTTCCCCCAGGCAAAGCGCTTGCCCCAGCAGCCCCGCGACCCGAACCCCCGTGGAACGGCGGCGGCGGTGCGCTCCCCCCGAGGTCCCGCCCGCACGGCGGCTGGGACTGCTGGGACTGAGGCGAGGAGCCGGGATCACGGCCACCCCACCCAGCCCGGGCCGGGGGAGAAAGTTTCCTCACCTTGTATCAACCTGTGTCAGCGCTGGTGCCTTCTGGGCACCATGACCCCACTGCTCTTGAACCAGAGCTGCTAGAGCTGGGACAGCTTTGGGGACGCATCCTGTAACGTGTCACCATTTACACCAGGAAGCGGAGAAAAATCCCCCTTCAACTCCCGTGGGCGCGAATCTAGATTTACACTGGTGTCCTGGGAATCAGATTCAGCGCTTCATACGATGCATATTCCCAGAAGTTTATCTGAGGGGTTGGGGGTGGGGGGGGGGGAAGAGATAGAGGCTTTCAGTTTTCGCTCCTGCTTGGCTCGAAACACCACCTTTTCCCCGTATTAGCTGAACCCAGTTGTACATTTGCTGCCGCATTTCGCCTCCTTTGTATTGCAGATGCTGTCGGGCTCCCTGGCACCTCGGCTGAAAGCCCCGATAAGCGCTGCAGAGCCGAGAGGTCTGAGGAGTGCCGCTTAGGCTGAGCTATTACAGCATTGTCAAGTGTAATTGACTTAAGCGTGTCCACGCTGTCTGCAGTCCAAGCCCACAAGGCCCTGTTTGTTGCTATTCAATACTTTAAATAAACATCGAGGCTTTGATTGAATTTGGACCTCTCGGCTGCATTTAAAACAGGCGCCCTCGTGTAAGATTTGGACAGAGGGGGGCGAGTGGGTAAAGCTAATCCTGGTCTGGAGATGTTTAAAGGACAGATCCATGATGCTTATCAAAGACAGTAGCACGGTCGGCTTATACTCGGGGTAACTTTAAACTTTCCCAGCCGCAGCTCATGAAGTTTGGAAACGGGGGCTCAAAACCTGCACCTGTGCTAACCTGTGGCTGTTTCTCTTAGAGGAGCTTGTTTCTAACGTTGGGGGCAATGTTTGCTCTGACACTGGGCCATAACTGGCTGCCTCCTGGACACGCCAGCAAGGCTGAAGCTCACATCCTGCTCTCACAAATCTAGTTATTTGTATTACTTAGTCCCTGCTTACCAAGGAGTCCTGGGTTTTAGATTGATCTTGCTCTCCCCCTTTCTTTTAGGTAAGCTACCACAGTAGCGCAGGAACCTGATGCACTGAAACAGACAATAATCATAAATAGTGCTGCAAGGCTGGTTACAACTGCTGTGATGGTTGTAACATTCTGCGGGAATCGGAGAAGCGAATTGTAATCCCACTGCAAACACTGCTGAAGTGCTTCTGTCCCACCAGTGCTGCGGCTGGCACATGGAGACATCTACATAAAAGAGCACTAGCGTGCCTCTGCTGTTGCTACAGGCACAAATAAAAACAGTCCAAGGATCTAATTAAAGAGACTGGATGGATGTGGAATGAGATCAGAGTTAAATCTGAGTAGCAGTCTCTGTCTCGGCATCCTCAGATATGCACACATGTTGCAACTGAAGGTGCAAAGTGCTCGGATCCTAGGAAATGTCTGAACAGACCTTCAGAGCTGACTCGAAGAGTTGCAGCACACAGATACAAGGGCTCTCCCTACACCTCTGAATAACTGAGTACAGCCAGCTCCAAACAGGACTCTCACCCTCCTCCTTATGACAGGAGGATGTCTCGGCTCCCCGTGCACCTCCGCTGTCCTTCCCCTCTGCCTCAGCCGCCTCTGCGTGGGACACCAAATCTCCCGGGGAGAAGGGAGTAGGGAGTACCCGGGACACATCCGTTCATAGCCTACCCGGCTCCCCCAGCAGCGAGTGCCGGGGCCGGCTCCGCGGTGTGGCGACGGCTGCGCGGAGCTGCCTCCCTCCGGCGGGGCCGGCCCGGGAGGGGGAAGCCCGGCGTGGAGGCGGGGGTGTCTCAGGTCCCGGTCGGCGGAGGGGCGCAGCCGCTGCCAGCGCCCAGTTCTGGGCAAAGTCCCCGGGGAGCTTCGCATCGGAGGACAGGCGAGCCGGCGGTCCTGGACCGCCCAGTGAACCGCCTGCAGCGTGTGTTCTGTCTCCGTCCTCCCCACGAGTGCACACACCCGCACACACCCATAGGTATGTTCTCTGCTACGCACCAATCAGAAATCAAAGCAAACTTCGGGGTTATTTTGCCAGGGCAATTTTACTGGTCCAGCCCAGCCCGCTCCGTGCTCGGGATTTCCCCCAGTGGGTACCCTCCAGTGAGCGAGTTTTGTTTCGGGTCAGAGCAAACCCAAGCGCTGAAAGGGGCTGCAGGGGGAGCGAGACTTGACGGACACAGAGCCCTGTACCGTGGGGCTGCCTTCCCAGCTTCGCTGATATGTTCCAGCTGCTGGGACAAAGAAGAGATCTTCATAAAACACGAGAGCTCATCTGAACACCGAGCAATTTGTATGAACCGCGATTTTTTTTTTCCGTCAAAAACAAATTGCTGTCTACTGTACAACGATTTGGAGTTTAGGATTTAAACAGCAACGAAACAAACCAAAACAAGAAAGAAAACTCTCAACAGGGCTCTTACGGTTTGCCGCCCCGAGTCTAGAATTATGAACTCAGGGAAATCTGAACAAGCTGTACATTTCAAAGGGCAGTCAAATGACTTGTCAGAGGCTAAATTCCTTGAAAAGTTCGTTTCGACTTTATGTTTACTCCCGCCAAACTGACCACTGTTTATCTGAATGCTCAAAAAATCCAGTCTACATCCCTCGATGAGCTGAGTGGCTGAATCACCCTCACCCTCAAGCCAGCTGCGGCCAGAACTCCTTAATAGCCAGTAAATTTAATCTTTTATCTGAATGCGAACAAAAAGAGGATGAATTCAGAAACCTTAAATAGATCTACTGTTGATTTCAACACAGCTTGGGACAGCCTTTTTTAATAATACAATATTCTAAATTTTTAGTGTGTTTGCATCAACATTTCCTCTTAAATGAGGAGATGGCAATGCTTCTGTTGCTTAGAATTTTATACTGGCATAACCTAGCAATGAAATTATTATTAACTGAAGTTGTTTTAAATCCCCACAGATTATGTTTAAAGTAAGCCATTTCTGGCCAGTACAACACAACTCATTATTATTAAGAAACTTTTTTGTGTATTAAGAATTGAACTAAGTGTCCTCAGGTTGGGAAAACAGTACTCTTATTTTCATCTTGTTCTCACTAATACTATTTGACTATGATCTTCTCTAATATTTTGTGGACCTATTATCTGTAACTAAACACATCATTTTTTGGATGGCCATAGTGTTCACACAGAATCTATGTTTAAGCGGAGTTAAGATTCACAGTGCATCTCAGCAATATGAAGTAAAATACATTACAAACCAAGCATGTTAACACCAGGAAATTCAGGGATCTAGAGTTAAGGATAATTGCATTTAAAAATCTCTATGTATTAGGCTGTGGGACTGCAGTTAAGATGCCAAATTGACCTTATCTCTGCCTTGTAACATCATCCGCTTGCCCACATGATAATGACTACAGCAGTTTAGTATCTCTGTCTCTAGATACAGCTCTTTTTTTTATTATTATTCCAAGATATGTTTTTTTTAAGCATGCTTAAACTGGTTATTTTGACATAGTATGATGGCGGATGGGAAGGAATTGAAAGAAGCTAAAATGTTAAACTTGGCATTAGCTATTGCATGGTATCCTTTAGGGTGCAGAGTTAAGAGTTCTTGGAGATTTTGAGTGTTTCATGTATTTATATTCCTTTTTAACTTAACTCTGAAATTCTTTGATTTATCATACTTTCAAAAATAATAAGGCATCCATATAGTTATCATTTCTTCAGTTACTGACTATATGCCTTTAGATTTACCTCCATCCTACTGTCATTCTTGTTTTACTTAAGAATTCTATTTTAATAGTCTTATTCTTGTGACACTCCTACATGAATATTTTTCTTTTTTAGTTTTTTTTTTTTTTTTTGCCAAGTCAATTAGTCAGGTGAAAGCTTGAAGGCTTTGCAGTCTTGCTGCACATCCAAACAGCAGCTAGGAGAGGACAACCCTAGAGTGGTTTGAAGATCTTTCTTGACTCCTGTCTTTGACCTTCTTGTTTCAAATGCTAAGACTATTTTACTACTTTATTGCCATGTCAGGGTTCCAAGCTCATCCTTTACTTGTGTAGTGAACAGGACTTTTAGTATCAAGTATTTGCAATAAAGCAGTATAAACTAAGAGAAGTAACTTGGATTTGTCTGCTCTGCAGAAGGAAAAAAATAATCTTCCCAAATAACCAGATTTCAGATAGAATTGCAAGAGGTCTGTTCTTGCTGCAATAAAATAGCCTCAATTGTTCATGTACACAGAGATATCCATAATGTGTGCTGGCCCCAAAAGATTCCTTGGAGGGCAGAGGGAGAGATCAAATAGAGGTCAAGTGAGTAACTGTTTATAGATGGTTAACTAGAGTGACAGAGAACTGTGGTAGCTGCTTTCCTAACCGTGTTTAAAGGTTTAAGCTTGCTTCCTTGGGAGTTTTATGTGTGATTTCAATGGAAGTAAATAGGCCCTTAAGGGTAGAATCCATCTCTCCTCTTGTCCCAGCAAAGCACATCCCAAGTTGCTCTAACCTTTCATGAAGAAACTCAAAACGTGATAAATTTTGCTTGGGTTTATGTTTTCTTATGAGCATAGCTCTTGGCCTCACTGTGAGGAGTTTCCTGAAAGCTTGGGGTAAGGCAGAGCCAAGTTTGGCGTGTTCTGCCTCTCCTCTGAGCACCAAGCCAACGCCGTGGAGGGGATTTTATTCCAAGAGTGTTTAAAACTGTGTGGCTTTGCTTGAGTTTCGCTTGGAGTGTTCAGGTTCATTGAGTTTGCAGGCCACTTCAAGGAATCTATATCTCAACAATAAAGGTTCACTATTCCCAGCAAAAGAAGGTACCTGGGAGGCTTGACCAGGGCCAAACTCAGCTCTGTTTCAGTACTCTCTCCATGGGAAACCGAAACACAGAAGACCAGAGCACCAGAACTGAACAGACCTGTGTCTGCTGGGAAAAGGTCTAGCCCGACAGCCAGCTCAAAATGATCAGAGAAGCACCCATCTAATTTCTTTCAGGCTTTCCTTTGATTAATTAAATGAGTTGCATGTCTCTTGGGATTTTTTTTTTTTTTTAATTATTATTTGTTTTTAATTTAAGGTAGGCATGAATGAAAAATTGTAACCCAAGTATCTGTACACTTTGGGGATTTTCAGGCTCTGAAACAAACTTTCCATCTGCCTTCTCCTTCAGTAAAGTCTAGGGGCCTCGAGGTTTTGTCTATATTAGGAACTTGCATAGTGCATTAAGAACAGATCTACAGAGCAGAGCAGTCATTCTGTCCCCTTTCAAAGGTTTTTCTTTATCTATCTGTATTCTTTTCCCAAGGACTGAATTGTTATTTAGCAACTGGAACACATACACTTCTGGAGTTCATTTTATGACTTTGTTTCATCCCAAAGCAATCTAGTTCACACATCCAGAAATGCAAAGGAAATAAGGACTGGTCCTCAAGAAACCCACTCCAAAAGCACATCTCTGATCCCAATTAAAACCTTGACGTAGGTGCAACCTCAGAACCACAGAAGTCAGGTCCGTAACCCCGCAACCCGGGGTACCAGCCCGCAGCTCCCTGTTGCAGCGACCGGTTTCGGTGTATTGGGGTGCCCTCTAGTGACTGCAGACCGGGCCCTGGCTGGGGGTCAGATAACCATCACAAGCCTTTTCTCAAACTATTTTTGTATTTAGCTTTTGGTGTGGAAAAGATTTTTTTCTTTTTTCCTTTTTTTTTTTTTTTTAATACCTCTGTCTTTCTGTGAATATTCAGGAAGCTTCTGAAAACTGGATTTTTTAATTTTTTTTTTTAATTTAAGAAGTCCATTATTTTAGTGTTGTTTTGAAAAAATCCTACTGTCAACTAAAACCATTAATATAGCCATTTTAAGGAAGAGAAACCACAAAGTAACATCACATAAAGGCCAGGACTAATAGGTAAGATTGAAATGAGCAAGAAAAAAAAAGAACCAGATAGGAGGGAAAGGATAGCATGCTGTCTGCCCAGAGCCAGGCATTAGCTCCTGGGAAGCATGTACCCTGAATACACAGAGGGCTGACGAGGCAGATAATGCAAACTAAATCTAGTTTATATTTATAGATTTGTTCTCTGGGCTACAGGCAGATGTATTAATCTCACACTGAAGCAAAATCCAGCAAAACAGCTTGTTTATGGTGATGGAAATATTTCATTTGCTGGAAATGTTCTGACATTTGTAATCTAAATTTGCTAGATGGCAATAATGTTTAGTTTGCAATTAACAATCATTAACATCATTAATATACATGTCATTCGCATGACAAGGACATGTATCTTACAGGACCAGACCTAACTGCAGTGTGGGAGATTGGGACATGCCAAATCCTACCATTTGCTTACTTGCTGGAGTTCTGTTTTACTCAGAGCCTTACTGGATCTTATAATCAACAGCTGATTGTGTAAGCTGAGACTTCCAGAGCCAGCTCCTAAAATTTAGTTCACTTAAAGGGAAATACTCAGCCAGAAATGAGTCCCTGAAGTACACAACCATGACCTGTCACACCCCCAGTATGTTAGCAGAAATATCAGTTCCTCACTTCTCCTCGTTTAAATAGGTCTGGTCTTGTGGCTGTAGCTGCTCTTCCTAACTTCTGCTTTAGAATTTGGGTGTGAGTGTATGTTCCAGGAGATTATCACCATACATACTGAAACACAGAGGGAATGAGACCAGTTGGTACTTCCACAGTATCTTTCAACCTAATGGATCCCCAGCTGCTTATAAAACTTCAACCATACAAGAAGAGCTTCGAAGTGTTACTTGGTTACAAGACTTGGAGAAGTACAGTAAAGCCATCTAGCCTTTTTTTCTCATAATGCAGGGTTATTTCTGATTGAAGATTTATTGCCATTGTTTTCAATCTGTGCTTAAAAGTTTTTAGGGATTCAGCTTGTATTTCTTCCCTCAGGAGGCCTTTCTATAATCCATTACATCTTACCATCAGAAATCTTTTTTCCTAATGTCTCTATTTTTAACTCCTCCCTTCTGGAGTGTAAAAATTCTACTTATACTAATTTACTACATTAGATGGAGATTATTTCCTCTTTGACCCACGCAACCAAATGATAAATGTCCATGTTATTTCATTCTCCTTTATCATGAGTCCCAAAAATGTTCTTTTTGCATCTTAATTCACAAATAGGATTTGTGAATCCTGCTGGGTGCAGGTGGATTAATATATTTAAGCATTTGTGGCTTTGTTATTTCACCAAAGGCAGTTTGGCACACTATTTTCAGCCTGGCAAAGAGCATACAAGTAAGGGACTCATCCAGACTGAATTTCATGTCAAGAAGTTCAGCCAAGATTGTAATTCACCAGACTGGAACACAGTTGTTCAAATGGTAAATATTTGACAAGGGCATGTGAAAAGGGCTTGTAATCTCAATTTTAGAAGTTGCTCAAAATCATGAACCTTAGAAAAATTGGTATATTCATAACTATATATATGTGCAGGAAATGGTTCCTCAAGATTTACTTCATGCAGTAAAAAATCTAAACAACAAAGCAATTTAGAAGAAAATTTGCCAGACAGTTTTACATTTCTCATTTACAGTAATTGCTCGCATTTTCAGGAAAGAAACCTAGCTCAAAATGTTTCTATGTACATAAACCCCTGCACCTTTTCTCTCATCAGAAATGTGAGAGTTGTCTCGTTTCATTACATATACATTAAGTTAACCTAGGAACATCAGCCTCCCACAAGGGAATAGAGTAGGTGTTTAAATTTGGCATAGTCACCCCTCTCACACATGCATACAATCAATTCCCCAACATCTGTAGCACAGTTGACTTACAGCTTTTTTGGTGTGTGTTAATTTAGTGTGTACACAAAGCTCTGACAACATATTCCAGGCTGAGGGCCTGATCCTTGGCCCTGCTCCCACTCCACCAAGCAAACACAGCACAGAGGTGTCAACATTTGTTAGAGCTTCGAAGCTGGAAATTCCCCACATGCAATGAAGTGCCCAACACAAGTCCACATAGTGCATTAGATCTCATTCTGACTCCATCTGTGGTGTTTAGCGACAGGACTAGTGTTGGACTCAAGCTCTCAGTGTGTTATAGTCTTGAGAGGAAGGACATTACCAACAGAGCATAACCAGCTAACAGATACTACAACACTTACAGATGCAAAGTACCCAGAGGAAGTTGTGTGAAAGCAGTACAAAGGCTGCACTATTTCAGATGAAAGGTCTGTGTAACCCAGAATCCTCTCTCCAGACATGGTCAAGAGCTGACGCTCAAGGTTGGAGGGCAAGCATGGCTGACACTTCCTGCAGCATGCCCTCTCGGCACATGGCCAAGACTCTGGGCTCAGCTCCAACAAGGATGTGGAACTCCTAACTTCCCACTGATTTCAGCAATTCCAAGCAGATCTCACATAATTTGATTTTAGCAGGGAATCAGAAACTTCAGTAGAAATAAAGAACAGTAGGATATAGTCTCTACTTCTTAAAAACTTCGCACCTCTCTCCCTGAAAAACAAAACACAGATTTGTTTCCCATCCCTGATACAAAGAGCTTTTCCCAGCTCCTGCAATATCTGAAAAAACTGCAGATGGAATTTATGTAACAGTAAATGTCTGCCCTGAAGATAAAGTCAAGAATACCTTGAAACAAGAGTAATATTAAACCTTTCTCTTCCAGCAGGAGCTGATGACAGTATTCCTGTGCAATAAAACACCTATCAATAACTTAATAGGAGCAGCCAAAATGGTTGAGTTGCCAGGGCAGCATACACCAGAAAGCCAGGGAATTCAGGGTAAAGAGTTGCTTTAAGCTTATAAGATTGGTCCTAGAATGTTAAATCCAGGAAGTTATAATGGAGTTTCTCCTTATGTCCAGTTGGCAGATTGTAGCTAACTCGTTTTTCTTGTGCGGAAGAACAAAAAGAGTTCCTGTAATGTTACCATCTAAGGACATAAATGTTGTTTCTTGCAATCTCCTTTTCCAGAACACCACCACAGCAAATGTTCCCTGCTCTGTAACTAGGGGAAAAAGGGGAAGAAATGTGCCTGGACCAAGTCACTCTGCATGAGAGCCCAGTATCTGATGTGCTGGCTCACAAATGACACAGGAAGATTTTCCCTGGATTTACAGCCTTGTCAGTTTCACAGGGGCCATAGTTTTCCCTTTTACATTTCTCGGAGGTGTTGCAGGCACTCTCAAAAAGAAGATCTGATGTGAAAACAAAAGCCTTTCAGATCTCCCACAGAAGGTAGCTTTTTCCTCCCAAGCAACCCCCTGACCAGGTGGACTGCCTGCAGCTGGGATGCAGGAGCAAAAGTGAGTTGATTGAAGGTCATAAAACCCCTTGGGCCTAGCTTTTATTTGTGGAAGAAAAATCCAGGTGGTAGATGCCTCTCTGCATTCCTCCTAATATGTGCCAGTGAGAGAGAACCTGCCTGAGAGTTGTCTACCATACAGGTGAAGAAGAAATCAAGTGGGTTGGCTGTGTAAAATATATCTTTATGTAGATATTCCTGTGGAGTTCTTTATTGGTATGTCTTAGCATCTTGTAGGCCTTAAGAAAAGGGGGTCAGTTTCCCCCTTTGTAGACACGTAGACATCTGGCCATTGGATGTCTGCCTGGCCTCCAGCTGTCATTTCAGAAATACATGGGTCTATAAGCTTTTTATCATCACCTGGTAGGTATGCTATATACCTAAGCTGTTCCAAACAGCACTAGGACCCTATATCTAGGTATCCAAATCCCACCCAAATGATTCTGTCCTGGCTTTTTATTCCTATTTTAAAGATGGGGAACCAATGTAGAATGTTATTCTGGACAATAGCTGAAAAAGCGTCCACCCATTCAGGGTGAAGCAATGTCTGGGAGGCCAAACCTTGCTTCCTGAAGATGCTAAGTGCTGTCAGCTCCAGCTCACCTTAGTGCCTGATGTGAATGTAGTAGCCTTCAGAAAACAACTGCTGAAGGAACACTATGGCACTAAGAGCTATTTATGGAACTTTAGATTACACAGAAAGTCTGTTGTAAAGACAAGGCTAAGCCTGGGCTCTCAATCAGTGCAATTTACCACCATAGCTGCAGTGATTCTCAGCTACAATGGCTCCTTGTGGAAGCTGAGAGACTTGCAGATGTTACCAGAGATAATTAATATTCTCTGTCTTCCATTTACCTACTCCAAGTTGTGGAACTGACAACAAGCCACCCATGGGACATAGGACAAACATCCACACAGCATATGTATGCTCTTGCACACTGCACTGAATTGCCCTAGTCATGTCTGTGCTGCCTTTAACTCCCATGAACATATACACACACATACAGCTCAGCAAGCACCATTTAACTGCTCTGTACTTTCAGCTCTGCCTAAACCCAACTTGATTTTAGTTTCACACTCAGGGCAAGCAGGTAAGGCATGTTGCAATGATCTATGTAGCTTACAGGCAATGGCCCTGGGAAAGTACCTCGGGTATCTATGAGGAAGCATAGAATTTCTAGCATGTACATATGCAAGGCAGAGGCAACATAAACAAAAGCAGCTGAAGCACATGGCCTGGCATCTTCTGTCTTGACTGACACAATGACAGTTGCACCAGAGCATTGATTGAGAAAATGAGGAAAGATATGGCTGATCTGTATTGCCCCTGCTATGCCGCATGGGACCTCAGGAGAAAATTTCTGGGAAGAGATCAGCGCTAAAACACAGCAAGCACAGTTCCAGGCATGAAGAGTTCAAGGCTATCAGATCCTTGGTGGCCTGGGACTGCTGCTTCTAGAAGGGTCAATACAGAAAGGATTAACTCACTGGCGAAGGGCCCAGTGAGTGTGGGGCTTCTTTCCAAAACCTCCCAGCCTGAAGGGCTTTTTTCAGGCCTAACTCCAGATGCTACAAAACAAGAGGAATAGGAATTTCCCAAACATTTACTCTACTAGGGTTATGAGGCTGGAAGAGAGAAGAGAGTCATGCTCACCAGGGAAAACAGCCTAAAGCAGCAAGGTAGGACATACTGTAAAGCAGAGGCACAGACAGAACTATCTGGTATTTGCACTGGGACCTCACTCAGAGATGTCAGCTTTCTTAATTTGCAGTGCCTGCAAGCCCAGAGGTTGCTTATGGCATGCTCAGCAGCTGTCCCTTCTGTCCAGTCTCCCTCATTTCCTATCTCTGTTACCTTGTCATCCTCCTTCCTAAGCCTTTGCCTGCCTCACACATTTATACTTGGTTGATTTCCGCATTCTTTTAATTTTTGCTCCTCCAGCCCTCTCCTTCTCCCTGCCCTTTCCCTCCTTTTCTCTCTTCATCATCCTGCTCTGCCTCTGTTCTACCTCTCCTTCTCGTCCATAGCCTCCTCTTCCCAGGTTCTCCATTCCATCGGAAGCGCCTACTAGAAGAGTGGGTCCCACACAGCCCATTAGAGATGTGTAAACACTAGCATTGCCCTTGGGCATGTAGAACTTGAACCTTTACAAGATGCCGCCTAAAACATCCCATGAAGTTCTTACTGAGCCTTGCATTCAGGAAGGAGGGCTCAGAAATATCTGTCATCCATGTCCTCTGCTCTCTGAGAGTGTCTGTGTCCCACCAGATAGTTCTTCCAGCATCCCTGTATGACCTTCAGACAATACTAGCTCCTTTCTCATGTTTTCATAGAAAACATTTAATTTATAAGAGCTATAAACTGTGGAGGTTAAAAATATCAAGGTTTGTGGCCTCTAAGGTTACACAGCACAGAAAAGGATCTTCTGGGTTGAGTCCAGATCCTTTTATCACAAAAATAACCCTCTTATTCCACACCTCTTTTATTCAGTCTGCTGGCAGACTCTTCCAAATCCTGGTTGCTTGAAGAGTTAAGGACTTCCTCTTAATTGCTGCCTCAATTTATTCTTCATCTATTTATCCCTAATTTGTTCTTGCACGACACAGTCTGTAGTGTAATGAATCTCTTCTCCCTCACTTACAGACAAAACTTTTAGCTAGTCTTTTGGGAAGTTTTTGCAGATTTAGTAATGACAAACTTTTTAGTGTTTGTATGCCCAGAAGTACAGAAGTCACCAGCAGGACTATCAACTACAGCCCCATCATGCAATCTTCAGTGTCATCCTTCATCTATTTCCACTTGAACAGGGTTATCTAGCTGGTGCTAACTCTGGAAGGTTACACTTCATTTAGATGTATTGAGTAAATTCTCAGCTCCACTGATACTCCATCTTCTAACAGCAGGGGTAAAAGGGCACGGGGTTGTTTATGTTGGTTTCAGGCTCAGTCATAATGTAGGGTTTTGTCTGAGTGGATGTGCAGAATTGGAGCAGCTGGCAGAATTCAGGAAAACTATAGGATGCCCTTCAGATCAAAGGCAGACACTTTCTTCATTCCCACAACTGATGTTAAAGAACTCTGTTGTGTGTTTCAACAAAAAAAGTAATGGTTTCCTCCCCCGTTTCTTCTCTTTTTTTATTGGATCTGATTGAAAATTTCTCATCAAAGCTTTTTCAGTGGACATTTGAGCTCCTGATGAAGAGAAAAAAAGGTCTCAGTGCCCTTGGAAACATTCATTTTTTCAGTGAGTAAACAAACCAAATTATTTTTAGATAAGAACAGAGAGTCAGGGGAGAAGAGCAGAAGGATATTAGGTCTTAGTGGAAAGGCAGTACGCTTTGTGTCAAAATGGAATATTTTTCAACAAGCTGTACAAGCTCATCAAATGTTCCTTAATTTCAACTTCTAAAAACCTCTAATGTCAACCCAAAAAAGTGTTGAAAAACCATTGGTGTCTGCTTTCCATTGCACTTGACTCCATTGCTCTTAGTTGTAAGACAGGCTTCTGAGTAGAGACTCATATCTATGTCAGAAATTGAGATACATGCTTTTACTTGAGTTCAAGAGTCAAAATTTTGTCTCAAGGAATCCCAATTTGATCTCACTTCTTGACATTGCATGGTGTTTTGGGAAATTGTTAGATGTCCATTTGCTCATTACCTGCCAGAGCAGCTACATGCAATATTAGGAGAAAGATCCTAATACTTCCCTTTAAAAAGTTCCTAGTCCAAGGAGAAATCTTCTTCTTCTCACAGATGGCCAACAGCAGAATATTGCACTCAGAAGCTGGGAGCCCATGCAGTGCATAGGCCTGCCTCTTCTTCAAGTACCTGGGAATTATCTGGTGTCTGGGTAATATGTTTTCAGAAATAAGGGATCTTGAGTCCTTATAAACAGAGACAGAAGTGTCACTGGAGCAGAAGCAAGAGTGAGCTGTAGCTGAGCAGATTCAGCAGCGAGAAGGCCCTTGAACCTGCCTAAGCAATTCTGACATCCAGCAGCTGGCAGTACCCATGGTTGGACTACCAGACACTGGAGATACAGATACATTCATGCTTCAGGCTGGAGGGCCACAGTTAAATCAAAAGTTGGGTATTTTTGTAAAAGCCAGCCAGAGGATATAAGGGCCTCCAAATTCCAGTGGCCTGAATAAGAACTGTAGTTCAGCTTCCTACCTTGGATTCAGTTTGGTATGGGTTGTGAAGAGAGGAATAACCTGGAGAACAAAGCCAGGTGAGGTCTGTATGGAAATATAATGCAGGTCTGGTGACAGGGCTCTGAGGCAGACAGGACTCTTTGAGGAGTTTCATTTTGATGTCAGGCTGCTCTCCTTTGCAAGAGCTGGTGATGAAATTTGCACTACTGAGTTATGCTGTCCTATGTGACTATAGCTCTGTTTATTTTGAAATCTTGCTGTGGTGAAGGGAATTTATGAGCTAGCAATATTTCTATTTTATGGCACTTCCTTCTTTCACATTCCTTCGTCTGGTCATTTACACAGGCTGGGCCTATGAGGAGAGGTCAAGGGGCACCCAAGTGGTATCTAGAGGCTCAGCATGGAAACATGTTTTCTCATGTAAAAATAAATAAGGGAGAAATATTTCCATTGCAGGAGAGGAACAAAGGCTGGGATCCCAGCAGGCTGCCCAGCCAAGGCCATTAACAGCATTTAATGACAGGCATACACTGTACCTAATGTGTCTATTCTAGTGACACCTGCTTTGACTTTGGCACATTAAAGTTTGGTTCCTTTAAATAGTCAGCAGCTGAAATGCAAAATACAGATGGAGATATATCGGAATCTGGATGAACAACCAAGGAACTATCTGAGAGGCAGGCATATGTCTCCCCTGGGCTGCATCTGAACATAAAATGCCTCCTCCCCTTGGATCACAGCTGAGGATTTTACATTTGAAGAGGTAATGGACAAAAAATAAGTTCTCTGTAACAATCGCCCATCACTGCCCTTCTCAGGATTTGAGCATACCAGATGTTCACCCAGAGCTGCCTGAAATCTGTATCTCATCTAATTTCCTTATCATAGAATCATAGAATGTCTTATGTTGGAAGGGACTCTAGAGATCAGCTAGTCCAACCTCCCTGCCATAGGCAGGGATGCCTCTCAACTAGACCAGGTTGCTCAAAGCCTCATCCAACCTGGCCTTGAACACCTTCAGGGAGGGGCCATCCACAATCTCTCTGGGCAATCTATTCCAGAGTCTCGCCACCCTCGTACTGAAGAACTTCTTCCTAAGATCTAGCCTAAACATACTCTCCTTCAGTTTAAAATCATTTCTCCTTGTCCTGTCATTGGACACCCTCGTGAAGAGTCCCTCACCAGCCTTCCTGTAGATTCTCTTCAGGTATTGGAAGGCAGCTATAAGGTCCCCCCAGGGTCTCCTCTTCTCTTCTCCAGGCTCACCAATCCCAGTGCCCTCAACCTATCCTCATAGCAGAGATGCTCCAACCCCTGGATCATCTTTGCGTTCCTTCTCTGGGCCCGCTTCAACAGATCTATGTCCCTTTTATGATGGGGACACCAGAACTGGACACAGTATCCCAGGTGGGGTCTCACAAGAGCAGAGTAAAGGGGGAGAATCACCTCTCTTGACCTGCTGGACACACCCCTCCTGATGCATCCGAGAATATGGTTGGCCTTCTGGGCTGCATGAGTACACTGCCAGCTCATGTTGAACTTTTCATCGATCAACACCCCCAAGTCCTTCTCCTCTGGGTTACTCTCAACCCACTCTGTACCCAGTTTATAGTTATGCCTGGGAATGGCCCGACCCAGATACAGGACCTTGCACTTTGACTTGTTGAACCTCATGCAGCTGGCATTGGCCCATTTCTCAAGTCTGTCAAGGTCCCTCTGGATGGCCTCCCTTCCCTCAGGCGAGTCCACCGCGCGACACAGCTTAGTGTCATCGGCAAACTTGCTGAGGGTGCACTCAATGCCACCGTCCATATCACTGACAAAGACATTAAACAGCACTGGACCCAGAACAGACCCCTGAGGAACTCCACTTGTCACTGGTCTCCACCCAGAACTAGAGCCATTGATCACAACTCTTGGAGAGTGACCCTCCAGCCAGTTCTTTATCCACTGGCTGGTCCATCCATCAAGTCCATCTCTCTCCATCTTAGTGACAAGGATAATCTGCAGCAAAATGAGTTGGAGATCTGTTAAATTTAATTATATAAACCCCCAGATAATCTCACCAAAAGATCAACCACCCACCCAAGCCTGAGAGGTCTAGAGAAACATGACTAGAATTATAGCTACGGTATTAGGCTCTAGTTTTCAGCTGGGACAGCAAGGTTCCACACAGTGGTTTAAGCCTATGGGAAGCTCTGTCACCATGCCTCTTACCCGGAAGAAAGGACTGAGCTCAGTTGGTGTTATTTAGCTGTGTATACCTGCACTGCATATCTGACTTTCAGTGAAGAGGACTTCCCTCCTCCATGTGCTTGCAGAATGCCATCTGCAGTGGAGGATCTCAGCCTTTTTAGTACTTTCCACGTATTTGTTATGAGTCCTGTCAGTTTTGCTTCTGCCTTCCCACCCCAAGATGGCTGTATTTCTGCTTTAGATTAAACAAGCAATTCCCACACAGGCAGTTTGTTAAATGTCCTGCAATGACAGACAATACCTTGGAAAAGCACAAAGCGTTGATTTATCTGAGGTTACCAGTTACAGCACGTGGTTTAAATCAGATTCTGGTCCATGACAGTGATATAAGGGAGAACCTCACTTAATGGTAGTGAAGGGAGCACATCTCCCTTCCTTAATCACATACAGATTTCCAGTTGGGGCTGAGCTGTCTATTTGTTCTTCATTATATAAACCATAAACACACACTTGGATACACAGAGCTCATCTACTCTAATCATCTATCAAGAATTTCAGATTGCTTCTCTGCAATCCAAAGATCTTCTGTATTATCACATCCTTTCCTAAAAATTTATACAATTAAATTCTGTTCTCATCCTATTCTCATCTTTTCCCAATTGAACTGAAAAGATCAGATTCCCAAGGAAGCTGGTTTTGAGGCTCTGTGGAGATGTTCTTATCTGGTTAAGTAGAGCAGTGTCACTTGCAGAGATTTTAAGATCCAGACAGGCTTGATTCTATGACATCCACTTTTACTCTACTGCTAAACAGCCCACGTGAATGCTCCTCATCAGCTCCAGTGCAAAGCCAACCAGATTAGCTCATGCCATCTCTGAGCAGTAGCTTGATGTTGCACTGAAAAACCTGAAGAGTGCTCATCTCAATCTGTTTCACAGCTAGATAGTTATGAGATAATCTCTTCTTACTGAAATATGTTCAATGACAAATGGTTAGACAACAGTGTTACCTTAAATTGCAATGCCATTTAAATAGCTAGGTCAAAATCTAAATCAGATAGGACATTTCTAAAGGTACAAAGCAGAATTAAGTGGCTGTTTCTCAGCAGCTCTCATGAGGAGTTGGACACCTCATAGATATTTGTGGCTTTGAAGAGAGAATCCAAATACTGGACATTTGAGTCTTGCCTGAAATATCCTTGTAAAGTTTTTTTTGGCAGTCAATTCTACCAGAAAGATTCAGAGAAAGCCTTTAAAGTTCCATTTACCATCGGATGTAACTCAGACACGACATTTGTAATGTCATCAGAGAAGGACTGCTGACGTGAACAAGAGTGTTGGCAGTGATTTCCATGGGACCAGGATTGGGTCCAGTTTTCACATTTCCTAGGCATTCTTTGCTAAACGTTACTTAATATAAAGAAGCATTTGTTTGGACTCCAGATGTTCCAGTAACCTCCTGTCATATTTTGTCTGCATCCCAGCTCTCCCATCTGTGATCTGAAGTGTTACAAGGAAAAAAGTGGAAGGATTTATTCTGATCTCAGTTCCATCTGTTTTACACTCCCCTCTTGATTTGTACCTGTGTTTGAGACTTGAGCTTTGTCATAGCGCGTGTAATTCTGCACTACTCATACCAGTGTAAATCCAGGAGACAGGGTGTTCACTCTGAACTGACCTTAGGCAATTATTTGCAGGGTTATTTGGAATAAACAGTTGTGATCCAGGAAATCAGCAAACCCTGTGCGGGCACTTGTTCAGGGAGAACATCTGCTACAAAACACTTCAGTGTTACCAGTGCTTAACAGATGGGCACTGCTGAGGCTAATGAGTGTGAAATATGAACTTCACGATGTTTCTGAGCAACCCACCGCAAAGTTACTACAGCATGTCCAGTGCGAACATCTATTTACCCACAGAGTGTTCTGAAGGCAGCCCTGAACTGGAAGCCCTGGGGCTTTTGCATCACTGCCAGCCTCAGTTACAGGATAGGAAATTTATGAACACTTCTCTTTAATGACCGTAATTATAATCAAACTTACAAGACAATCTGATATGGGCTAGAATAGCCCTCAGTCATTGATGGCAAATGCTCCTTATGAGCGTCAAAGTAACTGTGTATGCTGAGGGGGGGGGAGTGAGGATCTTCCCCCTCCAGTTCCTAAGAAATGCTCCTCTACTCCAGGGCTTGCCTGCACCATAATTCTACATGGCTGGTGCAGACAGGAGATGTCTGAGGACAGAGAACCGATCTCACTAGTTTGAAACCAGCCAAAAATCAGTGTCAGGGGGTCTGTGTGGGTATCTAAGATGAATCTAGAGTTTGCATCAGTTTCCATAGTTCAACTATTTGTCTAATGATGCTGGGTGAATGAAGATGCTTCTGGAGGCAGTTAAAGACTTCTCATTCCAGTATGTAATTCTGTAAGTACTTTATGTTGCAGAATCCCAGCTGGAGGCAGCAGGATCACCAGTATAGGAAACAGGGAGAATTTAATTCCAAATGGGTAAAAGGTATTCAAGAACCATACCGAGAAAAGTAAAACAAAACAAAACAAAACAAAAAACCCTGTCCAAGAAATTCAGAATGACAAAAACCTTCTGCTTCCATCCTCACTCTGGCTCAGCAGAAATGGGCAGAAGATCCAAGGTAGTGGGGTGTGGTTTTTTATCCCTTTATTCTGCAAGAAAAAATTATCAGAGCACTTTGTAGGAAAGAAATCATTAACACAGGAAACAAGAATTAACAGAGACTGCAATAATCCTTGCAACAAATAAGATGGACCTAGTTCACCTCCCAGCTGCATCATTGGAAATCCACCAAGGGAAGCTTTTTGGACAAAAAGATTCTCCAGAGCCTGGTGTACAAACTGTGTCACAAAGATTACAGGAAGTTGTCTGCAATGTAGCGTTAACATTTTTTACATGAGACCTGAAAATTTCCATGCTTGTTCCAGAACAGAATCCCCAGATGCTCAGCTATGCTGTTCCACCCCAGGCCTGGCTGCTGGACCAATCCTAACACAGCCAGCAGCCCAAGGTGATATCACTTGCTAAGTATGAAGTTTGGGATTGAAATGCCTTGTCCTTTCTCATTTTGCTTGCCAGCACTATCCCTCAGCTCTAGTCAGGGCCTCTTACTTGCCTGAGAACTAAATTTAACCGAAATAGTAATAAAGACACTTTGCATGCTCATCTGACACTTAGAGAGAAGAATTGGCGGACAGATTATTGGCATGTGGAATGATCTCTTTTCAGACTTCCCATAATAGTGTAGTTATTAAACTAAAAGATCATTAATAATAAGTTATTTAGCATGTTTTTGAAGGGTAGAGGATGGGCTGAGGATATATGGATGAGTGGAAGAAGTTGGAACTTCATTGGCAGCAGGCAGGGAGACAAACCCCAGCTGTGCATGTAGCACACTTTGATGTATTCATAAGGCGTTGTGATAGCACAGATATTTCCAAATGTATTTACTCACGGTGGTAGTCCAGCCAGCTGGTGTCTCCATGTTCCAGGCTGGGAAAGATCCCTGGTCAGCAAAAGAAGATGATACTGGAACTGGGGCTGTGAAGAAGCCTGGCTATTTGTCTCTGTTATAGCTAATGTCTTCTGGTGAAAATGTGAGGGTTTGCTTTTAAGTTTCGCTTTTATGACACCAAAACCTGGTATGGGTTTGAGGGATGTAATATTCTGCTGCTTTGTTCTCCTTGCACTAAGAGAAGGAAGTATGAGAGCTGAGAGGTTTTGGGCTCACTTAAGCACAAAATGACCACCTTCAGTTTTACCTTTTTCTCTCTTTCTGGGCTCTTTTATTATCACAAGAAAGAAACTCCCTCACCTCTGAACTGAAACTGCATATCAAAGGGAAGAGGTGTATAACAATAGGAAACAGGAAGCAGAGTTCAAGCTTTCTCCCACCAAGTGAGGAATTAATTCTGGGGGAGCACCTCACAAACCCTTCCAAGTCTGCAATATTCAATTTAGAAATGCTGTACAAATGAGGGCTGTGTAGAGTCTGGCTTTTCAACACTGTTACTGCATCATTATCTGTTTAGCTCACACCATTTCTCTGTTGTCCAATAGTGCACATCAGCTGAAGTTGGCCGGGCAGTGACTCCCAACTGTCTCTAGTAGTGAAGGAGAGCCTTTGATCTACTGGAGACTCATGAGGGCATTCATAAAGCTGCCACTCGTAACTTTGTGTTTCCCTGGCTAATTGGTTGTCTTCATGGACTCTCTTACACAACATTTAATGTTGTGCCAAGACACAAAAGGATCTTGTAAAACCATTTGACACTGTTAAGCCCCGGGACAGTCAAAAGTTCTGATTCTTACATGACAGATGCAACAATATCACATTTACACTCTCAACATCGTCCCTCATACTCTGTCTGAACTGTCCTGATGCAACTGAAAATTATGTATGTTTCCCAGGGAGTAGCTCTTATTTATGTAGATGTTACAAAAAGAAAAGTCCTGGCTACACATCTTTACAGCATTGAAAAGACTGTACTTGGTCAGGATCAGCCATGTCACACCCTCCTTGGTGCTCAGCAGCAGCCTGTGTCATTGTGCCCATAACTTGGTGACCACTTCAGATTCACGCAGCAAACTCATACCCTGTTGGTGGAGAACACCAAAGGGATTTGGTAATTATCTGCTAGAGCCTCAAGCTCTCAGCAGGTGCCACCTGCTGTGGCAAGTATTGCCACATTCAAAAAAAAGGCCACTTTGCTCCCCATCAGTTTTGATGCTCTTTTTATACTTCAGTGCTCTTCTCAGATACAGCAACCAGCATCATGGCAGGTTGGAAAGGGAGAGCCCTGCAGTGCACATGGATACTGCTTTCTTTAAAAATGCGTTCTACAAAAGGTTTCACCAGAAAGGAAGTTTTGCCTTTGGCTCAAGATCCCCTGTGCCTGGACAAGTCATCTCA
Organism: Brachypteracias leptosomus; assembly: GCA_013401335.1. Lineage (NCBI taxonomy): Eukaryota > Metazoa > Chordata > Aves > Coraciiformes > Brachypteraciidae > Brachypteracias > Brachypteracias leptosomus. Next base: position 171,015 of record VYZX01027920.1, on the reverse strand, counting down.
GCAGACAGAGAGTGCCCTGAAATAGAAATAAGGGAAACAGTGACAGCTCCTTCGTCTAGCAGGCAGGACTGACTGCTGGAGTGGCAGGATCTTCCCCTGCAGCCTGAAAACATGGCGTGTCTCATGGGAAACTGCAGACCTGTAACCCTGATGTGCGAGTGCCTGGCCTTACGAATGGGTTGTGACGAGCTGACACAGCTTCACAGCTTCTCTCCTGACTGCTGCTCTTTCATACCTCATTACTCATGTTTATTCTGAGGTATATGTATTGGCTAGTTGGGAGAACACAGCTTTTTCTTTACAGTTTTTTTCCTTTCTAGTAATCAGTGATCAGAGCTCCTATTCCTTCTGTAGACCAAATTCAAAGAAGGACATACAAATATAAGATAGGCTTCTTATGCTTTTCTTATCACCTACCCACAGCCCCAGGAAGAGGTGCAAAACACTTTAATTATATACTTAGGGCAAAATCAAGCATCGTTTCAATTAGAAAACTTGTCTCTGACTGCCATCTTTTTGCATACTTCTCTTTATTTTTTCTTTTCACTCTATACTTCTGAGCCACTCAGGTGATGAATTACACCAAGCTATGAATGATATCACTCTTATCCTTAACTTCACAGATAATTCAGGTCAAATTCAGAAGTGATACAAAGGAATCAAAGTGGAAGTAACAACGGAAGAGTCCACAGTGACCCTCTCTCACATCATGCCCTGTCAGAAGCCTGGATGAAGGTGTGACACATACAAATCTGAACTCCCTCTATGATCTTCCTTTACCAAAATAAGACAATACTTTCTCACACAAAGATTATGCAATAGTTATACTCCTATTATAAACATAGAATAATAATTTGATTTACTGGCTTCAATCACATAAAGACAAAATATCCCAACAATAAGGTACCATATAGGAAAAAGCAGTAAGACAGCCCTCTCCTCGTGAAAACTAGCATGGCTGTAGCATTGCTGATTTTGCTTGCATTGAATTCATCCCAGAGACTTCCAGAATAGACCTGTATACTGCAACCACACCTACAGACAGATTGGGAGGCTCCTAACACTGTATGACTTCCACGATTAAGTCAATTTTAATTTCTGCAGCTCTTTCTCATGCCACCCAAAAGAATCCTTGCTGCTGAAGGTCAGTCAAATATTGTCTTTTTTTTAATGGGCTGCATAGATTTCTGAGCAGTAATACTGTTTATAGCTGTGCAGGTAAGAGAGGGTTAAAAAAGTTTTATGTTCAGAGCATCTAAAAGGGTCAAGGGGTCATTTCCTTCAGTGTAACCATTTGACCAGGTGCAACTGTGGAATTTTCCCTTCCTCAAAAGCCCCAAGGTACGGATTATTTCCCAGAGGTGCATAATTAGATTTAATGGTCCAATATTCTTTGAATATGGCAAAACTTAAAAATATTGAGCGCACAGTGGCTGGAAAAAGTGCAGAGATCTGTTTGACAAATGCCACCATCAGTCTTAGCCTCGCTTTTTCATGAATCATCATTTAGAATTAGAGAGGAAACAGAAAGGGAAAAGTCTCTCTCTGAATCCCACTGAAGCATGTGAATTCAGCACTGATTTCCATGAGTTATTTCTGCCTTACCCTTTTAAAGCAGCTGCTCTTTCCTTTGGCACTTCAGTGATCCAATGCCCAAGAATATATGATAAAACTGCATCAGTTTTCAGTGTCCTGTAACCCAACTCTTCTATCAGAAGCAGGTAACATCTTTAAAGCACACTAGTGAATCCCATTGATTAGAATTAACCTAAGAAAAAACACCTGCATATGATATATATTCTTTTTTTTTGGTTTCTTTATTATGGATACAGTAGATCTGAAGAGTTTTCTGACTTTAAAAGATATTTCTCCATTTTTGTTTCTATGTAGGGAATAGCATACTCACCTTTCTGGAGCAAAAATGAAAATCCCTCTTTTCTTCAAGAGGACCAGGATTGTATTCCAGAAATATGAATTCTGGAAAAGAGTTTTCAGACCATGCAAGCAGAGAGCACCAGCCCAGATGTAGGGTTTAATGCACATTTTTGCAAGTGTTACAGTCCTAGATGATGAGTGGTACCGAGGTAATGTGGGCAGTCAACATTTCCTAAACTCTGCTGAAAACAGAGTCAAAGCTCCAATGTAAGTTAACTGTTGGTGAATGAAAGACCTGCACCCCACTTAGCCTGGGATTCACCTAGTCAAAATTCAGATGTCTAAAAATGAACCATCCACTAGAAGCATGTTTCCCTGAGTTGCTTGTAACTGCATGGTGGCAGCTGTTGGAGGCTGCCAATGCTCTAGAAAGTAATTTATTTCACTTGACTTAGGTTGACTCTTGGTCCTGTCAGTTTCCCTCTACATCAACTGAGAGCTAAAACAGTTAGATTGAGTAGGAGCTTGATTGTTACCTGCCTGGTTAGATAAAAGGTATCAGTGTTCTACTACCTTTGAAAATGTTGTCCCTTTTCCATCTTAGAATGTCATGGGTATTTCAGAATTGGTGGCATTATATCAGAAGACACTGACCTTTAGACTCATGCTGAAATTAGGGAGGGCTTAGGTTTTGAACTATATTGTATTTTGTGCTTGGTTTTGCTTGTTTATTATTAGTAGAGGTTTAACACAATACCTGAGAAATCCTGCATGAAAAGAAGGTCTTCATTAAAGTTTCAACACCCTTGTTGCTTCAGTTGGGAGTTCTCCCACTATGCATGTAATTGTTTTTCCATAGTAAAACACTCTTTGCTGAAGGAAAATTGATACAAGGCTTAAAATTCTAGCACCAAAATACAAAAAAAGTTAATAACTTCACTAAGTATTTGTATTCCCCCCCCCAGTTCCATCCTCTGGAGTGCCATCATGATCTTCAGGGGTGGGCTAGTAAATTGTCTTCTTGGCTGCCTCATTGACCAAGTTCACCCACACATCTCAAGTTCCAAGGAGTCTGATCCCATAGGTCTGTGTAACGTAACCAACTTCTTCCCTGCAAACATGAAATGAGGACATGATAATAATTTTCTTTCTGATGTTAGATCACAGGCACAGGCAACTCACTGGCCTCTGAACTGTTGGGGAAGAGTCATCAGGCATGCAGCCTTCATAAACAGAGACGATTAATCAATATGTAAATGTGTGTCTGTAAACACAGATCAGACTGTGACTAAAAAGCTGAAGAAATGCAAAGACATAAAATGACTGATCACCAGTGTCACCAGCTGAAACTGTCTATGAATGCAAGACTTTGCTTGCTATTTGCAATTTCTCTCCTGAGTAGTCCATTCATCAAAGCCTCCAAAAATATAAGGGCCCTTCTATCCTTCATCAAGAAATGTCTCTATCCTGTTCACAAATTAAATGAGCTGGGCTGGGGGAACCCTGGGAACCCATTAATCTTCTTCCTGTTGACCCCCTGCCCTTGCTTGCTGAGGGAAAAGCTGGTGCAGTGCATAGAACACGCTCAATTTCTTACAGCTTCCATCATCCTATGCCTTATGGGCTGCACTACAGTTCCTCCAGCTATTCACAAGAATATAGCCACTTTCTAGTCCCAAAAGTCCTACCAGACACACAGCTCTATTATGGTTTTGCTTATATAATCAGGTTAAGCCCCCAGGTTCCTTGCTGCTGCAGCAGATACCTCCCAGATGAATATGGTGATGTTAGGAATGAGTACTTAGCACTGATAATTCCTTAGATGTCCTTGGCTCACCCTGTCTTTACAACACTTATGGCCTTTTCTTCTAATTAAAAGAACTAAGGAGAGTTCAGTGGAATAAGGTAGCAAACCTGCTATCAGGGAGAGGGCAGATCATGTTAAATGATATCAGTTTTAGTCAGGTTACAGCACAGTGGATTCTATACTGATATTTTCCAGTGTCTGCCCAATCCAGGAGTAACTCTGAGTGAGATCTTTCTTCCTATGCTAACCTCTACACCCTAAAGAGGACCATGGCACTATGACTGAGCCAACAAAGCTCCCGATGTTGGCAGCATTCCCAGGACACCTGCTTCCTCCCAGGATCTGCTGTGGAGGGTTTTAGGTCAGGGATGACTGATATATTCTGGTGTGAAAGTTCTGTGTACAATGTTGAGGAGTTTCTGAGCTCCATGTTTGTCCAGAAGACATATTCAGCCAGGATGCCTTAACTTTAGCCTTGGCTGCAGCACAGTTCTCTCCAGCTCCTGGAGTAGCTGGAGGTTGGGAAGGCACAAAAGTTGTTTAAAGTCACTGTCACACAACCTTTCCCAGGGATAGGAGTCATGTGCTGTTTCATCTGGAGGCACATGACATAACCTCACCCTATCAACCAAGACCTAGACATAGGTCCCTAAATGTATAGTTGTTTCTTTGAAAACAGTCTGTTCAAAGCTGTGGGAGCAGGGGACCATGTATGGCCACAAAGAGCTCAGTACACCTGACCAATGTTTTCCTCTGAAGGACTTGAATAGAAGCAATCAAGAAGTGGAAGAAGCAGTACATGTTAACTAGTAAAGCCACTCATCCTGTAATCTTTAGGGGTGGCTTTGACAGAGCTGCAATGTTGATACTTAGCAGTGTTCTGCTGGGATTGGAGCTGCTTAGCTTGACAGAGTGATCTAGGGAAGGTGCAGAGACACTGCAGTTATTTACTGCATAAAATAAGATATTGAAAGCCTTTACGCAAATACTACGGAGAACAGACAAATTCACTGAAGTGCCAGAAGGAGGGATAAGAAAGGATCAAGAAAGGAAATTAACAAAACAGCATGGCTGTCAGGAGGAATTTGCTGATATTACTCAGAGGAATAATCTTTTCCCTGCTTCAAATACATAAAACTATACTGGAAAACATACTAAAAAATATAGAGTAGAAAAAGCAAACTGGACTCGGCTTCCAGGGTCAAGTCAGAGAGATCCCAGGAAAACTTTGCTGACTATTGTCTCCAGGTTTCTTTGAAATTCAGGCTGTCCTGGGAGTGCTCATCCAAATTTATGCAAAATTGAATTAAATAACATTTATGTACTACTGTGTATTCCACCATAAATTGCAGTTAGAATAAAATGAAAATGTATTTCTGGAAGCCTATAACATCTTGCTAAATGAAGAAAACCAAGTGGGACTTCCTGCCTGGATGTTTTTGCTTTGAGATTATCCAAAGTCTCTTTCTTGACAGAGATTTCCCCAGATTATTATTATCATTGTTGTTTCCTGTAATAAAAAAATTCCTTAAAAGTTAGTTTAAATGAATGCTGAATCTGTGCTTCTCCAGCCAGGGAGCCCTTCCCCAACATCACTGGAGGCTGTTTACCACTGTTTTATGTTAGCCTGTCACTGATAGATTGACTGAATGCCCAACTGTGTCCGCCTGCCAAAGATCAATGGCTTCCTCCAGAAAGAAGTAGCCCAGGGGGAAGAGGAATGCCTGGACCAAAGAGCTTCCTGGTCTCCCATGCAGTTTATGGGTCTGAAACTCTTATTGCTTATCTCAGGGCAAAGCCAGGATTCAAGCCCCGTCCAGAAGGAGTAGAGATATGCAAGATAGTGATGCTATCAGTGCAGAGGTCATTGGTAGCTTAAAAAAATCACATAGACCTATCTTTTTAGGTTTCCTCAAGGCTTTATCATCAGAAGAACATGGAATATACATCCCTGGAGGTTTTCAGAACTTCCTTGGATGAGACTCAGAGGAAACTGGTCTAATATCTTTGGGTAGACAAACTAGCTGAGCCTCAGAGGTACCTTTTGATGTAAATTTTCCTGTGATTATATGACTGCATTTCTACTGCTTGAAACTACTTATTCAGGCAGACAATGCCATTGAAAGCCACTATATTTTGCTAGCATGGCTTCTGGCTCTAACTGGAAGAACAGAGTTTTATTTGGATTCTAGAAATTGGCAAGCTTTATGTACATATTGCAAATGTATTTATTCCTATTTATGTATGTGTGTGTTCAAAATGTGGTACAAGGTCAAGTATGCATGTTTCTAACATTTTATTCTTCACTGAGTTCAGAACACCCGGAGCAGCAGCAAATCATGACCCAAGCTCTCTGAAGAAAACCCTGTATATGCTCAGAAAACATTCAAATCCACTTGAGATTTTAGATTAAGGGTCAGACTGGATCTTGTTTCTTGTTAGGAATTAATTTAAAACTGGAGTAGTGACCTTTTATTTAGTTTTTCCTCCCATACTGGCTTCAACCCAGTGCTCTTCCATTGAATCCAACGAGCTTCTTACTGATAAACACGAGGATAAGTGGGAGGAGCATTTACAGCCCTCTGTAAGAACAATAAAAAGAATTCTGGCTGCTTCTCCATGCTGCTCCACCTTATTGACTCAACCCTGAGCTAACAGCCTTATCACTCCCACTGTGGATAGCTGTATTACTCTTTTCTTCCTCCAGAAAGAGAGGGCAGGAGATGCAAAGAAAGTAACAGTGGGAGAGTGGTTCATTTAATTTGGTACCCATTGCTAGCTCAAAGCCCATCTTATATATTCATCTGTGGTTAATTATGAAGTCACAGAAACTAGAAGAAAGACGAAAAAGTCTAAGAACTATTTGTTTTTCATGACAATAGGGTAGATTGTTCCTATCACTCTTCTCTCTCTCTGCCCCCCACCTTCTGACCCCTTCACTTATGCCCATTGACTTCTCCACTCCTTTATTCAGGGAAATTCTTTATACTCTCACTGGTGAGCTTAATATATTCAGCAGGAAACTAACTCAGATGTAAGACTAGATACACTCCAGGACAGAAAGGAGCAATTGCCTTAAACACAGCAGTAACCTGGATCTACTGCTTTTAACTAAAACTGAATGTCTAGTAATATTTCTGTAAATCAGGTGCAAGCTTCAATTTCTTAGAGATATTGGTATGGAAAACTGCTTTTTGTCTCCATGAGCTGCCCTGTTTTAGCTGGAGATAGGATTTTTCTTCCTTTATTTAATTGTGCCAGGCACCAGAAAGGTTAGAGTGACCTGCCTGAGGAATGACTATGCCTTCCTATCGCCTAAGTGATTCCTACTCTGCACAGAGCACTGCAGTTGTGCTTCTGGAGCCTTGGGATGAAAAATAAGATTATCAAAAAGAAGGGGGTCATATAATTTGCTGGGTAAAAGTACTGTAGTGAGCTTGGGCCACTGTCTTTAAATACCATGTTTGCACACGACCTCTTCGGAGTCACATCATTGAATGTCACTGCCAGACAGGCAGCACAACTCAGAAGCACTTGGACTGGCTTCAGTGGAATGATGTTGGATGACATAAGATGAGAATGCAGCCTCACAATATTTGACATCTACCCCTTTATGAAGAAAAAGGATTTCTTGGCAGATATCCTACCTTCAATATATAAAAAATGAAAATAGCCTTTATTGCTTTTTAATTGGGATGAAGGAGGGAGTATGTTTTCTTTGGATCTTACTTCAAAGCATATAATCAGTGTTGCTGAAAATAAAGAGCCTTGTTCAGGCCTGTTCTGATCTTACCCGCTAAACAAAATAAACTCAGATGGAAGCATCCCCCTCCACTTGTGCTCTCAATGCAGGTCATTTCACTTGCAAGTTTATTTGAAAAATAAGAAATGCCAGACTTCAGTTTGCAGGGAACAGTTGCCCATTATTAGGAGATAGACATATTAATACCCCTCTCCAACCAGTGCTTTTGTCCTCACACAGTAAAAACAGGAAGGCAATAGTCAAGACCCCTTGGCTTTGAGCTGTTTCATTCTGCACCTTCATCAGCTACCAGAAACCACCTTGAAAGACCACTAGCTAAATATGGAACATCATATATGAAAGCTCTCATATGAATCTATCCCCCCTTTAACCCAGTGTTTCTCCTGTGTAGAGGAGAAAATAAATTAACTGACGGGGAGCTAAGATTATTTCCTTTTCCTGGCCTTCTGTTGTGGTTTAAGGTTTGAGGAGGGGGAGGGACAGGTGGAGCGGCTATTCCACTCCCCTTCCTGCCACACTCTATAAAAGGACACAGGAAGTTCTGCTCGCCCCTTCCTCGCTGGGATTGCTGCTGGGATTGCATCTCTGCGTGGCTGGCTACCGGCCCCATGAGGTTCGGGATGAATCCAGCAACATCCGAGGATCGGTGTTGTATATATTTTTATATATATCTTCTCTTAATACCTCTGTATATTCCCCTTCCTTTAGTATCTCTTTTGTTGTTCTCTGTTAAAAGTTGTAATCTTGATTTCCAACTTTGTGTGAGACTTTCCTTCCTCCCCCAGGAGGGAAGGGGAGGGGGAAGAGGGGTGAAACAAATTCTGCTCTGTGGGGATTGCCCTGAGCCTTAAATGGAGACATCTTCATATCTGTTTCACCTTTATTTAAGGCAAGTAGATTGAAGATGGGAAATAATATTGTGTTGTAACACTGATAGGGAGCTTTTAAATTTGTTCTTCCTTAGTTGTTTTCTTTGACTAGAAATACAGCATTCAAGCTGAGACCACTTCCTACTCTTTTTCCTTCCCCTGAATATGGAAAACTACATCCTCCAGGGTATGTTATGCCTCCTTCATACATACCAAGACCAAGTGACTGACAGTGTCCCAAAGGTACTACACAATCTAGACTGAACAAGAATAACAGGAGTACATCTGATGTCCAGAATGTTTGCCATGCTTCTGAAGAGTATTTAACTGCTTGCTGGGCAGAACTTGTTCCCTATAGTGTATGCTTCCTTTTTTTCAATGACAGGTCAACATGCTTCGAGAATCATTTGGATTCATCACATAAGAATGTTGTGGACTTAAAGATAAATTTCAACCTGATAGTCTACCACAAGGCTGGAATATTGGTCCCTGGACACAGCCAGAATGGACCACAGTTTCATAGTGAAGAAAAACTTGAAAACACCTCTCTTACCTCCTGTTGCAAGGCAGCTGAACTCTCAGTATAGGTTTCTGTGTTGATATGTACTTCACTTTACCAGACACCAATAACCAAGTGTATCAGAGAGTGCTAATTAACTTCTCAGTCTAGTACAGGGCAGGTTGTTCTTCAACATGTACACATAGGCCTGGGACTGCACTACAGCTATTTAGTACATGTTTCTTATGCACTTTAAAAAATAGTAAAATTTAAAAACCTGAAAATATTTGGCTGGAAACCATAACAGCTCTGTCATAGAGACCTTGTGGGATCTCCTAGGAGCTATATTTCATGTGCTTCACAATCCCAATGGCCCCATGGCACAATCCTAGTTTGGACTAAATCTCCTGCAATGCATGCTCTTCTCTCATTCTCTTCTCAGGCCTTGAGGGTGAAGCAAAAAGCAATAGATGACATATATCTTGAGTTCAGTAAGGTTTATGACACTGTCCCACGTGACATTTTCATTAACAGTGAGGAAAATGATCTAAATGCAGCTTCTCAAGACTTGATGCCAAAATGGTAAAAAAAAGTAGAGTACAGTTATCTATTGCTTAGACTCACCCTAGAAAGATATATTGAAAGGGATTGTTCAAGGGTCTGTTCTGGCTCTGGCACTACTCTTCATTTCTGTTAATGACTTTGGCAATAGAATGAGGATTATCCTTGTGAAGCCTGAATATGATACCAAAGTAGTGAGATGAAACAGAGGGAATAAAGGCTGAATGTTTTAATTTAAATACAACCAAAACCAAAGACCTAATCTTGACCAATTGAAACAATTATTAGAAAGAAAATTTGGAGATTGACTAGTTGCAAGTCTGTATTGACAAATACCATGCTTAGGCAGGAATAATCAACTGCACAGAAATCAAGAGATGGTGAATGACCAAGAGAATGACAGGTCTGCAGAAGGTGTTCTGGAGATTGCAGTGGATAAAAATCAGAAAGTCAGCCAACATCTCCCACCCTGCTGTGAGAAAAGCCAACTTGAAACAAACAGAAGTGTCCTATGAAAGACTTTGCAAGAAAGTCTTCCTGTCTGTTCAGTAATGGCAAGGCTTTAACTGGAACACAGACTGCAGTTTCAGGAGCTGAACTAAAGATACTGTTCAGTTTGGGAGATTTCTCTAAAAACAGTGATAATGATCAGAGGACTAAAACACCACACCCCACCCCCCCAAAAAAAAAAACAACAAACCAAAAACCACCAACCCAAACCAAACCAAAATCAAAAGAAAAAAAACCCCATCCCTTACATAAGGAAAATAATTTTACAACCTGTATTTAACCTTTAGAAGAAAAACCTGAAGGCCACAAATCTTCAAAATAATAAAAGGAAAACAAGAAAACAAATTTTTCCAAGAGCTATAATTAAAAAAAATACTGAAATATGTTGCCTGGGAAAGTTTGAAGCTTTCATTTTTGCAGACTTCTAGAAACAGATTGATAAATATGTGAGGAAGAGGATGGGTGCAGTTAATCTTGCCTTAGAGCAGTGGGATGGACTAGATGACCCATTAGATGAAGGCCTCTTCTTCTGTTATATTTACAAACATATTCCTATGTATGCTAAACACAGCACCTAGACTAGAAGAGTTGCACAGGGACATAAAGCAAATAGCTCCCATAAAACATTATAAGCACATTTCAAAGGGGAGTTCTGTCTTTCAGTTAGTATGTTTTTGGCTAAAATACTTCAGTTTTCAGGCATTTCTAGGTTTCAAAAAATATAACTGGATATTTCGGCAAGAAGCACACCATTTCCCTCCCTCCCTCAAAAGTTCCCTTCTGTTTAAGTCCCAAATTCTACATAGAAAAGTATTTTTGAGGTAAACTTTCAACCACCTCCTTGTATTTGGTACAGCATACTGGAAATGTGATGTGGACTGCTAACTCTATAGCCTTCACAGTTTAAATAGAAAGTGGAGCAAGGGAAAGCATACATATTTGTGAAAGATCATTGTTCATTTGACAGCAATGTCAGAGGTCCAGGCCTTGGGAGCAATCTAGGAAGGAACTCGACAACACAACAAGGAGAATCAGTATGCAAGGTTTTGAGTTCAGTATCCTCTTTCCTCTCCTGAGCATGAGGTTGGGAGCAGGATTCACCCTCCAAGAACTCCCTGAGGGTCAGGGTAGTTAAATGCACAGCTCCTCTGAACTGACCTGGCAAATAAAATCACATCTACTGTGGTTTCTGGCACCTCTGTGGTCCTTTCAGTATCGCCCTGTTCATTTCCTGTCAAACAGGCTTAGCTCAGTGGCTCTGTTGGCACCTGACAGTGAACCATCACAAACGCTTGTTGGTTTAAGTATCTTTTTTATCTAGTCCTTTCCACAAAAAGCCTCAGCATTTGGAGTCTGATATTCAAATGGCAGAGTTGTAACCCTTTTTCCATCTCAGTGTTAATAGTGACCACAGCTCGCTCTGTCCCTTGGATCCTCCTGCTTGCACTGGAGTCTACCCTGACAACTTGTGTCCCCTGTGCCAGTCACTTCCCAGATAGCACTCAGGAGTGGGTGCAGCAGAAGGATCCTTGTAGCCCCCCAGGTAAATTTCAAAATGGTCCTAACATTATTTAAGAAAAAAAAAAGAAAAAAAGAGCAAGGAGCTTTGGTCTCATTCTATCCTTCTTCGTTCCCCCTCCCTCCACTGGCACTCCAAATTCCACTATTTCCATAGTCAGGGATGGCAGCTAACAACAGTCCTCTCTAACGGGTCAGGAATGTGGCAGCACAGAAGGGCGTACACTGGTTCCCTCTCCCAAAAAGGGAAAGGTGAGAGAAAGGTGCTAACCATGAAAACTCCTCAAACTCTGGAGTCTCAATGCAGCAGCAGCTTTTCTGCAAAACCAACAATTTTTGCAGGCAGTGTCATAGTTAAAACCCGAAAGATATGGGAACAAAACCTCAGAAGTGTTTATGTTCTTCAGATGTACTGATTTTAATGGTCAACAAGTACTCGATAGCCAAATAGGTAAATACATTCAAGGTGTTCAACTCTCAGTGAAACCCCTTATGATGCAGGGAGTAAGTGCAGTTGAGGGGGTAAGCCTGAGGTCTTCTGTCCCCGAGAAAAAGACAGCTAAGGCAGCTGCATGGTAGGTGGTTCATTTATGCCTTCGCTTAGCCTCTCGAGGGGCAAGTAAACCTAAGCCTCCCTTTTCATTTAACTTTCTGTAAAGACTCCTATTTCTTTCTGCGCCATCTTCCCAAGGCACACATACACAGTCTCCATAAGAATAACTCTCCTTTGCAACAAGATTGACCCTACTGTACTTATTGTCAGAGCTCCTAAGGTGATAATGAACCTGAGTTGTATCTGGGGTGGGCTGAAGTTACAGGCATTTGTTGCTTAAACCACTACACAAAGCGTCACTCTAATTACTGGTGGAGCACATGGGGGGTGAATAGCAGCTCCCAACCTAGTGCAAAACAGCAGTCCCATGATTCAAACATCAAATTAGCGATGGGGTGTAGAGCAGAAGGGAAATGGGTTGGTGGGGGGAAGGAAGACAACATGCTGGTGGGAAAGGAGCCCTTGCTTTTCCTGTCTGATCCTACCACCTCAGCCTTTGCTGTGTAGCCCTTCTGGCCCCAGAAAGTTTCTCTTTACCCCCTTCTCCAGGCTTGAAGAGGCTTTTATTTTTAGAATAATCAGTGCCACATGCAACTTTCTTAAGCAAAGACAAAAAAACCCCCCAAAACAAAAACCCCAACCCCAAACCAAAAAACCAAACAAACATGACTTTTATAAGCAGTGCAAATCTAGGGTTATTTCTTCACTAAGGGAGTCTTTCTGGTGTTACCAAGATCTGAGCCTGGGCCACAGGTTACAGGGAACACAATGGAATTTGAAGGCTAATTAACAAAAGAAATCCTTCCACCTGCTTTTAACCAGCACACATGTTTCCAATTGGGCTCACAGCCACAAATGGCTAAAATTGTGTTAAACAACTCTATTCAAGAGCACATGGCAGCAAAATAGCCTCCTGAGTCATGAGCCAGATCCAGATGCTCAAGGGATCACAAGATTCAAAATATATGTCCCCGTGTTCAGAGACATGGGTAAGGGGGAATGGGGAGCATAATTGTACTAGAAGACAACTTTAATACTCAACAGCCTAGTTAGCTGTAAATGGCAGTCATTATCAGGCTTGTGGTAAGATGTTGGTGCCTGTGCTGGTGACCATATCAGCATGAAGGGGTCAGGGGAACAGATTTCACCACTATCCCTTGTTTCTTTACAATTAGGACTCTCATATAACCTATTATATGAAACCCATGCACTCCAAAGCACTGCAGCTGTCTTCTTGTCTCTGTGCATAGCCAGGCATTTCTCAGGACAACGTCCAGCAAACATCCAGTATACTAACAACAGAGCCAAGTCAGTAACATTTCGCTCCTCAAAGGAAAACGTGTCTCTCACTTTTGAGAAAGATAAAAATTCAGTCAGCCATCTGCTTTTATCCTGTGGTTGTGGAATCGCATGTTGACTGCCCCAGGTCTTTAGACAGACTTGGTGACAGATTGTAACAGCCCTGCTGATACCTAATGTGACCCTGAATCAAAGGATTCACAGGAATCACTGCTGGGATGGAGTCATTCCACTTCTGTAGTTAAAATGCAAATGTAAGTAGCTAATTATAAGCTCTTTTCATCCTAAACCAGAACCTTTTAATCTCTCTCTGATAGTTATTAGCGAGCTACTGCTTGCATTTTTTCTTATTTAGGAATCCCCCAAGACTCACATAAAAAAAGTGCAAGGAGAATTCAAATAAAAGTTTGGGGTCCTGCTGTATAAAAAGTACCATCCAGCCGGATCATTTGCACCCAACACTGAAGTGCCCCCAGGGACCTGCTCTCTCCTGGAGACAGGAAAATCAGTGATGTCCAAGATAAATAGTGGTGCCCAGAGCACACTGATCAAATCAGGCTTGCTTCCAATGAAATGCATAGGCTGTACATTCTGAAGATTTCTGAGAAGCAAATTGTGACCCTGAAACTTACCAGCTAGCCCTGGCTCTCTGCTTTCTACCAGTAATATAAATGATTGTGAGCCACAAGCTCACCCTAGTATTCAGACACTACTCCAGTATTTACTAGACCAGCCAATTCCATTTCAGACAGAGCATGGTGAGCCCTGGAGTTCATTCACAGCCTGCATAGATGGGGAGGAGGATGATGCTGCTACACTGCACAGATGCAGAGTGTACAGTCAAAAGCCCCTATACAGCATGTGTTCAGTCTGAGAAGAGAGTGGGTAGCTCTAGTATGGGATATATATGTTATGTATATACGTGCATGGCACCAGACTGGTGGACATCTTTAAGTTACTCACTATCAGCTAGGGTCAATGGTACAAGACCTCAGTGCTGCCAAGCATTATCTTACAGAGGGAAAAGAGACAGCCTAGTGTGCTGTTCCCACATGCCCTTTGCCTAGGACAGATGTTTGATGTCAGCATCCTTCAGGTGTCTGCTGAGGACTTCTCGAGTTGTGGAGAGGCCCAGGTTTGCAAGGCTCAGCTTTACTGCTCTGCATAAAGAAATGTGATAGACATCTGGAATTAAAGAGGAGAAAAGTGGGGCTAAGGATCTTCGCTGCATAGGCCTCCTTAGCTGAACACCCTGGGTGTTATCAAAGCCAGCCCTGCTAAGGACCTTCTCTTCCCAATAACACAGCCTGGGAGGGTAATACCAGTCCTGCACTGAAATTAGGTGTTAGTGAGGATGGAGGTGCACTGTGGCACCGGGAACAGTCCTGCCCCAATAGTTCCATGTTTACTTGCATCATTATCACTGGAACTTTTCTAGGTCTGATTTCTATTACAAAAAAAAACCAAATAACAAACAAACCAAAAACAACAACAAAACTCTTTGCTAGCTTTAAGGTTGCTGTAAGTCTACTGGACTTAAACCTTGTGATATATTAAAGCTATAGCCAAATACCAATTTAAAAGAAGCTGAAGCTTCTGATACCCAGTCACGTATCTCAGGAAAGACATTAGATGATTGTAGAAATACATGCTCTACCCTGCCTCAAACCCTGTGAATGCATGGGTGAGGAGGCAGCCAACCCACAGAACAAATCTAGTCCAAAGCGAAGTACAGGGAAGCTGGGGAATGGAGAAGAGGGGTGGGTTTTGCCTGGCCAAGTGCTTTAAAGTGACACTAGCTACATGATCCACCAATTCTGCCAGGGGCAAATTTGGGATGCAGCCCAGCTTCTCAATAACCTTGTGCTGTGCCAAGTAATCTTATGTGTGCTGTGCTGCTAATCGACCAAGATGGGTCCTGCCGGCTGTTCAGTCCCTGCCCTCACCCCAAACTGGTGACAGGAATGCCGAGACTGCACCTACTAAACCTACTGCTGAAAGGGATTAGCAACCCCAGCTTTCTCCCACAAGGGCTTTCTGTGCCAGCAGGCCGGTCCAAGGAGAGAGAGGCCGCTAAGCCTTGTTTCCTGCTGTAAAAGGGAAATGCGCTGCAAGGCAGAGAGAAAGCAGGGATGTTAGCGATGCATTTACCTTTAAAGTGGTGAACACGCTGCCTGGAGCTGGCCAGTGTGCTGGTTATTAGCACCTGTTTGGCAATCTAGGAGGAGAGTGGAGTTGTCCTCTTCCATAGGGGGAAAGGAAGCCATCAGACAGGGAAAACAGGGCTGCTCTCCCAAAGTTTTCCTGGGAGAAGTAAGGTTTCTTCCTTGAAAACATCAGTAGTTGTCCGTATAAAGATCAAAGCAAGTCAGAAGGCTATGTCCTCAAATCCCTCCTTCGTCCTTGCTGCTGTTGATCATTATTCATCTGAGCCTACAGTTGATGATATCTGCCCTTTGACATGGAGCATGGCTGACAGGACTGCCTGGGAGCATAGGCAGACAGGATGACAGCAAACCAAGGCAAAGAGCTGACAGTAGATGATTAGCTAGGCATGTGGATTTGTGTATGTAGGTCTAGAGCAGTTCTACATCCTTGTACTCTTGGAGACTTTGTGACTCATAGATGCAGATGGGAATATACCTCCCTGCAAGCAGAAGGAAGCTGGCTTGAAAAGAAAGGTTTCCCAGCAAGAAAAGGGTGATGACAGATCTCTGAAAAGGCTGAGACTGAAACAAGAAGTCTAGGATTTAGAAAGATGACTTGGTTTGGATGAAAGAGGACTTGGAATAGAATGCTTAAGAATAAGTTGCAGAAAGATAAAGGAAACAACAAGTGTGAAGAGAATGACAGAACAAGAAGGGAGGGCAACAAGAAAGGACATGGAGGATGTGAAAAGAGGAATTCAGTATGAGGAGATACTGGGATCAACTGGGGAGGCAGGTAGTGCTTGTGATGACTGGATGTGAAGGAGCACACATGGAGTAGAGCAGTCCTGCTGATAGTATGACAACAATGCCTTGATTCCCAAATGCAGAAAACCCTGAAGAGAGAGCAGATGAACCATAAATAAAGGAGGATGCTTTGCTAGATTATTTTTAATGTCATAATTAATATCAGTTCTTAAGTGAAATGAACTATTGTGAAAAATCTAGGGTCTCCTGGGCAAGCATATAGCACCAGCTCTGTGGGCACACAATAGACTTTTTCAGAATTTATGAGTCTGTTCAGTCACTAGTTTCTGAAGTGGAGTTGACTTAAAAAAAACAAAACAAACAAAACCCAAACAAACAAAAACCTGAAAACCAAACACAAAAACCAATCAAACAAAAACCCTCAAGAAAGTCTAGTGAGTTTGTTTTGTTTTAAAAAGTGACTATCAGGATAATTCTCCTTGTTTTATATTGCTTCAAGGAAAAAAAAAAAAAAAGGGATTTCAATCCTCCATGCTATTAGCATTATTTGAAATCTTCTCTGCAGCCTGCAGCATGCATGAGAGGAAGATCATAAGCAAAATAATTTATCAACTATTGTTGTTTTGAAAGCCACAGAGATGGAACTGTTAGCCCAAAGTACTCAATCTAAACAGATCTGACTTTTGTTTCACACACAAACCATGCTAAAGCACAAGTCCACATTTAGCTAGAAGGAGAAACAAACGATACTTGGAAATGGAGAAAGGGATGGCTTTGAAAATTTTAGACTGGGATTTTCAAAGTAATGGTGGGGATTAAGATGCACCATCCCATTAATTTTAACGACTATCTAAATTCCCTAGTAGGCTTCAAATAACCTCAAAGTTAAATTCTTGTTATTTTTGGATATTTCCTGTACTTGACCCAGGTTTGTCCTTTCACAGTGAAAAGAAAGAAGTGAAAAGAGTGTTCTGTGCTTTCTGATCAGAAAGAGCCCTACAGAGACTTCACTGCCTAAGTTTGCAGTGGTCATTGTCACTGCTGCCTTCTCTCTCAAACACTCATCTCAAGTCCCTTGAACACTATTTGTTTGCCATGTTGCTGACAGAGATTGTACAGATCACTTGGGAGAGGACGGTAAATCATAACTATATGACAAGCTGCTTCTGACAGCAGGTCCCTCTTGTCCTGTTTCTGGAACCTTTTGGACTTTGTTTTATGTGGTTTTTTGGTCTGAAATATACTATAAATCTCTTTGAACCTTTCAGAGCCTCCCTTTGCATCTTGCTCACACAGTTCTGCTATTAGGTATTGGACAGGGAAGGTCCAGAGCTGACAACTCACTTTTAGCCTGGCTACAATTACTGTATCATTTCACTAGCGAGCTCCTCATTAATTTTCCATATTAAATTTTTATGAAGAAAAAATACTTGAACAGCTATAGAAGATGCATAAAGAGCAGACACATAAAACCTCAAGCTCAACACCTTTCCATCTGCAAAATCATCCCTATATTTCTATTTAAAAAGAGTTCTTCTTAAAAAAATATAAACACATAAAAACATGAGATTCCTATGAGGCAGAGTAGTTTACCTAGCAGAGGGCAGGACAGAGACATTCACCATTTTCATGGTAATTCAGCCTTTTTGTGCCCCAGTTTTCTCCTCCTTGCTATAGAAATAATATGGTAAAAGAAAGTATGTATCTTTTTGATGTATCTGTTATGAAGCACTGAAAATTTATTTTGTTTGAAAAGTGAAAATGTAGGGTTGCAGACTGAAAGGTGGGTTGCTCTGAGCAGTTCTCTAGGTAAAGTTAGAAAAGAAGAAAGTCTTTGCTCTGCTTAGTGCCTGACTGGCAGGTGTTACGCACATTAGCGTTGAATGCTCATACATCACCACAAGCTCCTGGGTCTATATTTTGCACCAATACAAGTTCATCCCATAAGCTTACTGGCATGCAAATAAAATGTGCACTAGATTCCAAGACAGTTGAAATGGCTGAATTACTGCAAAGATAGAAGTCTACCAGGCAGGAGGAAACTCAAGCAGTGAGCCAGCAGAAACAAGGATGAATAGCAAGGAAACAAGATGGGGAGAGGGAAAACAGTGGTAATGGCAGTAGTGGGAGGACCATGAGAAGGATCAGAACTGGCAAAACTAGGAAGAAAGAAGGTCAGATTCAGCATCCACTAGTGATTAGGCCATGGAAAGGAGAGCCAGCAAAGAGGTTAGAACCAGGGTTTCACTGAAATAAGCTGCCCAGGGAAGCGGTGGAGTCATCATCCCTGGAGGTATTCAAAAAACACGTAGATGTGGCACTTCAGGACATTGTTTAGCGGTCATGGTAGTGTTGGGTTGATGGTTGGACTTGATGATATTAGAGGTTTTTTCCAACCTTAATGATTCTATAGAAAGTATACAGATGTTTTATAGCTGGCAATGACTGGCTAAGAAGGGGTATTGCTCTGTGTACAATTCTTTTGCTCCATTTCATGTCACGCTGGGAAGGTTCACAAGGAAGAGAGGCTGCTGAGGCCTTCACATATTAGTGATACTGCCAAAATCTTTCTCAGACTGGAATGCTGTATTCTCTTCCCTGATGCTCTGGGGGCAGGTCTGATTACTTGTTTGCTCTTCACACTCTGCTGAGGCTGTCCTGCAATGCATCACCCACTGCCTGCTGCTTCCCCTCTGGATCAGCTGTGTCCTCGCTCTCCAGGCACCTTCCCAAGCACTGCTCACCTCCCACCCTCCAGTGAACAGTCTGCATCCCCTAATTGGATTCATATATTCAGTAAGTGAATACACAGACCTACCAGCAAAATGTTATAGTAAATACGCCCATGCTCCCACAGTCACACTCCTGTTATACACACATCCACTTTTTTCTCCACAACACCGCTGTGTGTAATTGCTTCCTTCCATCTGGCAGATAGGGCCTGGGACAGGTAGTGTATGGGGTGCCATGGTGGCAGCAAGGGATGCTGTCCAGCCACAGAAACTGTGGCACATTTGCAATGGCTTGCAGAGGCCCCTAGTTCAGCTCAAAGTCCTGGATCAGGGAAATGCTCTTACTCCAATACCAGGAAATGAGGGGGTGTTCAGGCTAGTAATGCTGCCTCCCAGTCACAGATACAGAAGGCGGTATGAGATGGGAGACCCTGATATAAGAAAGATGGGTTTGGGCTTCAAATACACAGCTGTTAAGACAACCAGCCTCAATCTTCAGCTCTACTCTTGAAGAAGCCCCTCTTTATATGGATTCACATCTATAAGAGGTGAATTAGCAATGCTTACACTCACTGCATCTATTTAGATATCAGGGCAGGGATTGTGGCTGTGCATGAGATACTATCACTGTGCTAACTCTGGACACTGGTACACCCGCAGATCACAGGCCTGCCCTGGGCAGAGAAACCAGCTGCACTTGTGGGAGCAGGGAAGCCTGGCAGCACAGTGCTGCACTCTGGCCAACGACCCTCAATGCTCAGCAGGGATAACAGCCTGGGATACAGGGGCACAGCAGCACACTTGTAGCACAGGCTCATCCACAGCTAACAGGAGGTCCCACACAATGTGTTGTGCAGCTCCAGTTTCTCCTCATTCTCTCACACCCAAGGCAATATGGCTTTATGTTCAGCTAAGATTTTTGTCAAGGTTGAGGACACTCCAAATATGTGCAAATAAAATGTTAGCTTGGTCAAGATTGCTGCTTTTATTAGCTGTAAAAAATGAGCAAACAGAAAGCTAAGGATGAATCACCGTATTAATGATGCCGCTCAAATAGCAAATTCATACTTAATATCCTAAAAATAAAATTGAAAGCTACCATCAGTTCCACCTAAGGAGCATTACCAATACTTGTATATACATTTCAGAACCATCATTGGAAGCTGATTTCATTACTATTTACTCATTAACAACCTTGAAAATCTTTGAAATAGATGAAACATATGATTTACCTACAGTTTATCCATATCCTTGAAAGACATTTACAATGTCAGTAATTTGGAAAAGTCTTAATTGATTCCATAATATTCAACAGCATGTCAGTAATGTATGTTTTAGATTTTTTTTCTTCTGTATTAATGACATAAGGAAATGCAATAACATGAAAAATCTTAAGAATGGGTATTAAAGTCCCATGAGTTTAAAAATCCAAGGCAACTATAAAGCAATGTCTCTGAAGAGTGGCAAAGAAGTTCCAGGTCTAAAGAACCAAAACTGACAGGTTGTGAAGTGCTTTCAGTTGAAAATAGGAAAAACTCTGGACACAAGGAAATGGATTTTGTTGCTGAATAAATACAGTTAGACACCAATTCACAGTGGCTTCTGTGTCCTTCCTTATGAAGGGTTTAATTTTCAAATAATGCTAAAACAAAATAATACCCTAATTTAAATCTTTAAAGCTCCATGAAAATGATACTTCTCATTTCAATTAAGACTACCATGCACCTAGGTTTCCCTGGAAATTAACTGTTTTTCCAGCCAGACACTTTATCAGGGTGAACATTGTCCAGGCTGTGCAGACATCTAGTATACTGGCAGGTTAGAAATTTCCATGAAAGAGCTGTTAACTCCTGCAGGACTACCCATAAGTTCTCTGCAAGCATGTGGATCAGCTCAGTAGAAACTCCACTGCACACATGCAACTATTTAGCTCAAGAGAAGAGCTTAAATCTCTGAATTCCATCTAAGTCAATAAAAATATATATACACTATATATATTCATGTTATGTTATAGACTTAAAAAAAATAATCTCTGAAAGCAGACACTAAAATTCAACCCCAAACCAACCCACAGTTACATAACCCAGCAAGTTTTTAGATGCAGTATTTTCTAAAACAAAGTGTTTCCTCTCCCCATGCAATAAATAATCCAAAATTGTCACCCCCGCACCTGTAGTCTGCTTTTCTAAGAAGTTTTAAATGCATGAACAATCACTATGCGAAGTCAATTAAAGCAGTGAGGTCACTCTAGCTAAGGGTTGTGAGGTTATAGATGAAATAGCAGTGGCTTCTATGGATTGATTTTTCTGAGGCTTGCTAAGTTACAAGAATGTAATGGGGCTCAAAGGAGAGTGACACCACCAGAATGAAACTTTGGGATCTTAACCCAAAGCTTGCTATGCAGTTTCCAAAATGTGGAGATCTGCACTCTGTTCTGGAACACTTCTGGAGAGACCTATCTTCCCTGCCAAGACAATATTCTTCTCATAAAGTAATGCTAGGTCTCAGTTCTGAGAGCACTCTGGTGGCATAGAGAATTTTAAGCACTGCTCTACCGTAGCAATCCCTCTTCACACTATGTATTCTAGATGTTACACTGAAATGAAAAAAAAACTGAGAAAGCTCCCTTTTCTCAGGACAGTGGTGTAAGGCTTTTGCTGCTAATGACTGTTTCTTAAATGGAACACTGTTGGCTGAAAACCCTCTGAACCTGAGAGTCAGGAAGCCACCGCTTTCTTTGCCAGAGGAGTCATTTAGAGGAAGAAATGTGCCCAAACAGCTCATACACTCTCCAGGGGTGGCTGAGGGCTCTATGACCCGAATGAAAGGGAAGCATGGCTGGTGTGAATCCCTGTGGCCATAAGCACCTTCTCTTGATTTTCAAAAGCTCTATCTAAAAGATTGGCCCAAAGATGTTTGAACCTTAGCCAGGGTGTGCTGCAAGCCCACAATGAACATAGCGAGGGAAGTAACAGGATCACTTTTTAGTCTCACAGTTCCCCCCAATCTGGCTGGCAAAAAGGAATAAAAGTTCTTTCCATGGCTGTGATCCTGAGCACTGACAATAGTTTGTAGTTATGCAAAGGTCATTTGTCCTGGTGTCGAATTCCCAACACCAGCCTCTCCCTGCAGCTCTACCACAGTAACAGTTCTTTGTTCTGCACCATTTCCACAGCTGTAAAACAGGGGAATTCAGGTCCTATGTTTCTCAGGCTCCAGGACTCACCAACCCAGGGATACTTCAGCATTTAATGAGCTGCCTTCTCCTTTGACAGGCATGTCTCCAGACAGGACAGTTTTGACTAGAGCAAATATATTCTACATATGGTTTTGATTAGGATCCACCCCATTGTCCCAATATATTCCCTGCATTGCTTTATGCGGTGTTACACAGGTCAGCTTCTAGATCTGCATGTAGCATGACATAATTATCAGTGACAGGGTGCAAAACCCCAGGGCAGCACAGAAAGGGAGCCCCATGAGCTCAGATCAGATGTCCACAGATAACTGTTTGCTTGTCACCTAGGTGGCATGTGAATAACATGTCAAGTTTCTACATGTTGCAGAGTTTTGACTTTATCTTGCTAAATTCATTTGTTCTTCCTTTAATATCCAGCACAGCCAGAGAGCCAGGGTGGCCACAGTGCATTTCCAAGCGATGTGTCAGTGTTACTGTGACACTGATTCTCAGGGCTGGCTGGTATGCTGAGGAGCATGTGAGACCTGAAGGTGCTCTGGGATATGGCAGCCATTAAAAAAAGAAAATTGCTGTTACCTACAAGCCACAATAGGTGAGCTGCTATGGGACCAGTGCCAGTGCTGATGGTTATGCTGAGAAGGGCTGTGGGTTTTCTCATTTCCTGCAGATACACGGACAGTTAAGGCTCATACGCTCCTTGTGGGAGAAGGAAGTGGCTACATAGTCCTCATCCTCTAGATAAGGCTGGGACCCCTCTTCCACTGAAACCACTGGCAGTTCATTATCCAAAAGCCTTCAGAGATGTTGAAGTGCAACCTTTTCTGCCACACATTGAATACCCTTTATTCCTGCTGTGTGCCTTGGCAGCAGTGTCTGAACTTGCTTTAGTAGGTTGGCTTTTCCCTCCTCACTTTGCAGTGTGTTGTCAGATGTCTGTTGAGAGAGGCTTGCCCACAAAGGGTCAAACTTTACCC
Source organism: Brachypteracias leptosomus (assembly GCA_013401335.1). NCBI lineage: Eukaryota > Metazoa > Chordata > Aves > Coraciiformes > Brachypteraciidae > Brachypteracias > Brachypteracias leptosomus. Next base: position 147,941 of record VYZX01027920.1, on the reverse strand, counting down.
AGGCTCTCATGGGTGGAGTTCATCCTGAGAAAGGAGTATTGTGGAAGTGTCTCCTAAATGCAGGCATGTTCATGTTAGCCCTAAGTGATCCAGGACAGCCCTGGTACCACCTTCAGCTGCACCACTTAGACGTTGCCTGAAAAACTGTGTGTTATATGCCCTGTAACATACATGCATTTGCCTTCTCAATTTCTATCCCACAGATAGGAAATCTGAGGCACCAAACAATTCTGGGACTTGTTGTAGGTCCTCCAGAGAGCAGAGAAATGCACCTGCTTTTGCAAACTCCTGCCCTGCGTATTGCTAGTGCTATCTTCACTATCACCACACACCAAAGCCAGAAACCAAAAGTGACCTGTAGAAAAGGAAGTGCTAAAAACAAAGTGAACCCACCCCAGAGCAGGATGGGGCCAAGGCCAGTCTGCAGAATGAGTTCAAAAGAGTTATTGAGGGGGTGGAGGGGAACAACACAAGGAACTGAAGCAGGTGATCTGACTCCAACTGGGCTACAGGGCTAGCCAATCCCACTCTTCAGCAAGGGGTGTCTCTGTAGCAACGAAGATTCTCCCTTTCTTTTCTGTGCTGTGGTGCTCAGCTGCCCTCACATTTTGCAGATGCACTCAGCTGAGACTCATCCCAGAGCCTTACATACAGAGCACATAAAAGCTCATGCCTCCCCCTGTGCCCACGTATCACAACAGTGTCAGTCCATGTCACCGATCAGAAGTGAACTACAACGGGGCTATTGCACAGCTCCCCAGCATGGTTCTGGTCTGTCAGCCACTGAAAGGAGGCTCACAAATATGACTGAATGAGGCAGTTCTACAGGAAAGTAAAGATTCAGTGCAGGCTCTTGCAATATTTTGCCTGCAAAACAGAGTTCTTGAAAGAGTGCATTTGACTTGCTCAAAACACAGCCATTTTTCTAAACTTTTGCAGGCTGTAAGGCTTCTTCGAGACTTACACAAGTATGATCAGAATCATAATTTGGCCTGCAGCCATTCCCTGTCATGACCAGCGGAGCTGCCTGTCATATATCCGACTGCAACACAGGGACATTTGGATCTCCTGTAACCCACCACCTGGTAGCTGTTGAAATGATCCCATTTCCTTCCATTTACTACTTGCCTTAAAAAAAAAATTAAAAAAATTCAGTCACCTAGTCAGATTAGGTGGTTCAGATAATTTCTTAGAGGTCAAAAAAATGCTAAAATGCCCTCAGCTATGTCCTGCCAAACTAAATCCAAACCTCATCAGTTTTCAACAAGTCCCTGAGAACACATTCAATTAGTATAAAATCAAACAGACAAGGACATTTTGCCTTAGCCAGTCCATTTTACTGAGGGTAAATGACGCCCTAACCCACAGGCACACTCTCCAGCCAGCACGGCCATTCCGGAGTCACACAACCAAGTGTGCACACACAAATGTATTATCTCCCATTAGGCTGTTCAGTAATGATGTTTTTATAAAATCCCGGCTACATATCAGCTGCCTTCAGGAAAGAAGAGGCCATATGCTGAATGTACATTGTCTAAGGGAAACTTTAGTCTGGGATTTACACTCTTTGAGGGAGCATTTCTTTCTTATGAAGGAAAAAGATGACTGATCTAGTAAACAGAAATATAGTAATTTTAACTTGTTAAATGGTTAGGAGGGAAGCTAGGCTTTTTCTAAGGTGTAACACAACTCTCTAAAATATGCAACATGTAATACATCTTGCCTACTTGGATTTTACCTGAACATGGTCATCACCTTGTGCATAAGATGAGGCATAGACCCATTTTTTTCAGGGTAAGTATGTAGCCTACATGCAGATGCATAGGTAAGAGGAGGGGAGCTATATGTGCACATAGCAGACAACAGAGGAGGCACACAGGGCAGAGCATGGTGCTGGGGAGTCAGGGTTGAAGAGACACTAACAGCAGAAATGGAGTTAGGACATGGCTGCTACATTGCAAGGGACAGATTGCTTGTAAATAAAGCATGTCCAAGCCAATGACTGCCCCTCCTGTGCGTGCTCCACAAGCACCTTCCCACCTGGATCCAACCCCCAAACACATAGACCAAGCAGAACAATTTGGATTAAGGCAAACCTGGCACATTGCAAGGCAGGGGGACTCGGCCTATCAGCAGGGGCTTACCAGCTCAACACTCAAAAGCACCAGGATCCTGCATTCTGCCATCCCCACACAGACCAAAACAACAGACACTATGAAAAACCAAAGTCCTCTCCAGAAGGATGCACCTTGCCAGGAAGCTTTCACAAGTCCCCAGGTTGAGCAAAGGAGGCAGATCCCAGCAGGAAGGGTTACCACATCCAGGGACCTCCAGATGCAAACAAGCAGACCAGAAGGGCACTTGCACGTGCTTGGGGCTGTGGGTCTGGGACAACCCCTCCTCCCAGAGCTCCCTATGCTGAGGGCAGGGGAAGGCCTCCTGCCCCTTCCCACAATGTGTGTGGGCCAGAACAGGGCAAAGAGACCCACAGACATTTCCTACCACCAACCACACAACAGCCAGCCATGTGCTGAAGGGCAATTAAATTCCTCATTAGCTGTAATTAGCAAGCACCTGACACCCCTTAACAGAAGCTCAGCAGCAGAGGGGCCTCTGTCTGGCAGGAGAAGGCCAGTGGGAAGCCAGTTTGTGTGGCTTCTTTTATCAGCCCCCATTTCTCCAAGGTCCCTGTGGCTGTGCTGGAGTCTCACCAGAGACAGCACCTGTAAGTATTAGCCTGATCTGCAGCTCATCAGTGTCAGCCAGCGACTCCTGCTGATTTCAGCAGGCTGTGGATCAGACCTTCCCTGAATAGACTGGAAATAACGGCCCAGGGGAGCTAAGCCTTGGGCTGAGCTGCAGCCACCAGCAAGAGCTGCTCTGGGAGCCAGAGATTGCATGCTACTGCAACTCCCATTGGTTATCCCACCCCTCCTGCTTAGTGCTTCTGCCCTCTACAAATGTACAAAACAAGATCTACAAAAGTTGCCTTCTCTGGATGAGATCTCTTGTCAACCCTCTCACCCAGATGAAATCTTCAAGCAGTAGGAATTTCACTTTATACCCCTAAGGTGGTTAAAAGGTTAATCTGGGTAGGGAGATCTGCTGACAACTTTTCTTGTAATCAGACATGTTATCCATTGCACTCCCAGTCCTTGGCAAATCAAGTGGGTCAGGCAATAGAATCTTTCCAACTTCATGGCCAGAGAGAAAGGGGTCCCTGAATGTACCATTGACCTTTTGGTACAACTTGGTTGCTTCAGCACACGTGAGTGGTGAACAGCACAAGGCTGTTAATGTGTGTGGTCTAAAGGACCTTGATTATTTTCAAGGTAAAATAATCCAAGGGACAAGGGAAACTGAGAGGCAGGGAACAATGAAAGAGAATAGAGGAAAAACTTGCAAGTGCACACTCTTGTTCTTGCTTCACTTTTAATTGGTTTTACATTGGGCTTTGCTAACTGGTTGCAAGGCTGGAGGCTGATGCTATCCAATCATCAGCCAGTATTGCACTGTTGGGTGGCTCTGCCAGAACTGCTTGGACAATGTTGAACAGTCAGTAAGACAAATGTTCACCCTGCTTTTTGGACGGGAAAGGCTTTGGATCCTCTTAAAAGCCTGTTCCATCAGCCATCAACCTATTTATTGTATGTCCACATCCTTTGATTAGTGCTTAAGCACCTGGCTTTCACTTTGCAGCACGTGAGCTTCCTACAAGCCTTAATGCATTTATCTTCTCAGATAAATGTGAGGGAAGCAAAGAGCTACTAACTCCCTTGGACAGAGCAGATCTTTAGATGTAGGTCTCTTAAACCCTAGGCTAGCCATTAAATCCTTCCAGTGTTTAGTGGTCTCCAACTAGTTCTTTAGGTCATTCATTATTTATAGTAGGTGCCTGGCTGTATGGTATTTCATTACATCTGGAGGAGGATGGCAAACACAAAGTCGGGAATCTCTGTGTCCTCCTTAGCGTCAGAGACACTACAGGACTTCAGACTCTTGGAGCTAATCTCATACTCTTTTAACTCATTTGTAGAGTTCCTCTTTATAAAAGAGGAAAAGATCAGTCAATGTGATGTACAGGTCCTATATTTTCACTTTCTTACTGTCACATTGAACCTGAGAACTGAATGTAGAGAAAAGCTTACAGAAAGTAACATAGTATAAAATTATTTCTAGTTAAAATTTAATCTCCAGCTGTGGTTTTTATCATGACTCCACAAGAGTGGAGCCCTTCACAACTGGGTAAGTTCTTCCCATGATGGCATCTACCAGTCTGAGCAAGGGTCATCTTTTTTTTTTTCTTGATGCACTAAGCCTGAGCTCTCCACTTCCCTTACTGCAAAACAATCATAAACTCTCGATTTTTGGAGTGTGTGTGGCTTTCAACTGCATCTTCCCTAATATTTCAGTTTCTTTAAAATTAAGCCCTGTTTTACAATTTCCACAGCAAAGGTTTGGAAGGGGAGGCAATATATTTTATTAAACTAAATGACATAGCTGGAAGGACTAGAGAAGTCTTCAGTTAGTGAAGAGTTTTACCTAACGAGAGATATTACTTTTCTCCAGCATTCTTGCCTTGCTAATAGCCTTAAACTACTTCATCTTCAGCAATTCCAGTACCACAAAGAAAGCATAGAAATCTTAGAAAGGCTAGACATTTAATCTGTACTGCCATAAAACAACATTATTATGAGGACTGCACTGCCTGGGCTGGTTTGTTGTTGTAGGATAGCTCACCAGTACTAGGCAGCTCCTATTTCTTAAACGTAAATCACCACTAAAACCATTTGTTTGAGCTCAAAACCAACAATGGCATACTTGAATTGCAATAAATTAGTTACGCAGGATAGGACAGAGGATCACCAAAATCTACACTAAGTCAAGGGGGATATAGTAAGTATTTTGATAAACTGTTGTCAGAGCACAAGGCAGCTACTTTTAAGATACAGCTCTAATCTCTGTCTAGTTACAGATAATGGGTGAGATCTCTTTGCCTGTTCTCCTGTCTTCTCCTCAGGCTTTGAAAGTTAGGACTGTGGTAAAACATCCTCCCACCTTCAGGCAGATTTTGAGATACAGCTGCCCAGGACATACAGTGGTTACCTGAGCTGTGACCTTGCATTTCTCTTTCCCAGCAGCTAATGGAGTACCTGGGGAACAACCTAATGCCAAAATATCATATGTATGGAGAAAAAAAGTATTTCAGGAAAGCATCACTCCTAAAGAGAATGAGGCAGACTGTAAATCTATCCAGCTCAGTCTCCCCTACAGCTGGGAAGGTCTCTTGCTTCAGATTCCCTCCATCTGTCTTTTCAGCATCGGCCTGTCACCACAGAAAGCTGCTGACAGATGGCCCCGATTCACAGAGCCATTGCAGGAAATCCCAACAACACATTATCACTGTGTAAGAATTCATCTTGCAGACAGGCATCCCTGCCTACCAGTGTCTGCAGTTTCATACACTGAAGTCCCATCATCATTGTAGCCACATCTTATTTATCTAGTTAAAAAAAAAATTGAAAAAAACTAGCAGCACCACGAGGCACACTCTGCCTTGTTCAATAATGCCAGTGGCAGCTCCTTGTGCCAGAAGGTTGGGAATGGCTCTTCTTTCTCAGAAAAAATAGACTTCGGAGAAGTTCATAAACTTGCGATCAGAGTAGATCTGCACTGTGGTCCTTTTTGCTTAGCAGCTTGGTGTCAAGAGCAGCATGGACATGGCAGCTGAGAGATAATCCCTCAGTAGATCCCAATCATTAATAAGGATTTTTCTACCTGCTCCCATAATCACCCCAGCAAACTTGCAAGAATACAGCCCTGTCCACCACAGCTGCCATGATACCAGTATAAGGAAACACCTACTGCCATTTCTGTACCTGCACAGAAAAAGAGAGATAAATTGTACCGATACAAAAGACACCACATTCTTGATGCTAAAGCTGAGTTGATATAACTACTTTGGCTTAGACACAAAATTACATCTTCACAGCATTATATTGACCAAACTTTTATGAGGAGACCAGGACATAGAGAGTGGTCTAGTGAAAAACATAATAGCACAATGAGTAAAATAATTTAATTCTGGATCAATTATTTACATCCTGCCCCAAAACCCACATCCTTAGACCTGTTAAGGAAACAAGGTTTATTTTACAGTTAAAGAGATACCAGCAGATACAAAAAGCTATTTCAGACATCAAATGAAAGCATTCCTGAATGGTGAAAACCATTGTGTACAGAAAGGGCACAGAGAAGGAGCCTTTGAGAAACCTGAATAAGAAAATAAATCTCCCATTATTTGCCTTAGAGAATCTTTTTTGATGTCAGCTCAACTTTTCTTAGAAACCTTTACCATCAAGTTGCATAGTGCAAAAAGGAAACTGAGATGTTTATTTATCAGCAGAGAAATACATCTCTTAACCCTGGCTAACAATATTGCCCAGGATAAGAAGCCTCAGCAGCAGTATGCAAACCCCATCTGGATCTAGGGATCAGAAAATGGTGAAATGGCTTGAAATGACATTTGTTATATTCTGCTGTTTATGAACATAAAAATATCTGTTTTTTTCCTGTTCCCTTCCTCAGGATGGTGGGACAAATCACCGTATTTCCTGAATGAATGAGTAGAAAAAAGACCCTTTGGAGTTAAAAATTAGTTGCAATGCAAAGCTAAAAAGACAAGATTTTCTCATGTATACTTGCAGTGCAAAAGCAGCCTTCCTATTAAATTCCTTGGTAATTTCATAAAGTAAGAGTCACTCAACACAAAAACCACTGAAAATATGTTAACTTCTTGACTATCAGGAGGCTACAGTCTATGACAAGCTCAGTATTTTCTCTTCTCAATCCCTAGCCACAGCCCCCACCACCCTCATCATAAATGAACCATGCAGAGAAACTCCTTCCACAGTGGACTCCTCTCTGGGGTCTGAAGCAGGGTGCAGGGACCATTGGTGGGAGGTTTGTGCTGCCAACACCTGGTGGTGGGACACGGGCTGGGATCTCACACAGGCTGCTCTCAGACAGCAAATGATCTCCGGCTTGAGCTGGATTTGGGCTGGTTCCTAGAAAGAAAAAATTTGAGCAGCTTAGTTACTGTGTTTGGATTTTGTTCAAATGTGTCTTCACTGGCAGTGGATAAGTTTCAACATGTACTCATTAACTAGCTTCCCTCCTTCCAGGGACTAGAATGCCTGAATGCATAATTTTCCTTTTACCCAGAAAATGTCATTTCCTATTGTCACCAGTGCCAGCAATTCCTGTTAGTGCTTTAAAAAGAGCCCTACCTCTCTTGTACATCACTATGTTTTTCACAGTCTCTCCCCAGTTAATAGTTATATATTTGTCTCTGTTTAGGGCTCAGGGCAACCCCCACGGAGCAGAATTAGTTTCACCCCTCTCCCCCCTCCCCTCTTCCCTCCCAGGGGAGGAAGAAAGGCCTCACACAAAGTTGGAAAATTAAGATCACAACTTTTAACAGGGAGTAACAAAAGGGATATCAGAGGAAGGGAAATATACAGAAGTAACAAGGGAAGGTATATATACAAATATATACAACACCGATCCTCGGATGCCACTGGATTTCTCCCGAGCCACGTGGAGTTGTAGCAGCCACAGAGCCGTCCGGAGCCAGCAGCAATCCCAGCGAGGAGGGGGGGGAATGGAACTTCCTGTGTCCTTTTATAGAGTGTGGCAGGAAGGGGAGTGGAATAGCCGCTCCACCTGTCCCTCCCCTTCCCCAAACCTTAAACCACAACAATATTGGATGGGGAAACTCAACCAGGTGGTGGATCAAGGCCATTGAGAGAGTCTCCTAGTACCCTAGGTCTGGGCACTGCTCCTGGGGTTGCATGAGACAGGTGCAGTGAGGGGCCTGGAGAAGCAAAGAACACAGTTACAGCCTGGGATAAGTGTGCATAGCTGCAGACTGTGGCCCAAGGCAGAGGCTGCAGACTATTGCACCATTTGTACATTATGGAAGAGCAAATCCCGTCATTTCAGCAGGTGCCAGCCCTCCTGGGACCAGATCTGGGGTGGTTTCAGACAGATCCTCTGTGCTGAAGCAGTGCTTTCTCTGCCAGAAAAGTCCTGATATGTTTTTCCTACCACCATAAGCCTTAATGCCTTCAGCCAGCTTCTTGTTTTCAGAGATTGGTTTCAGGAAACCAAGATGTCCAGCTTACAAACTCAAACTGGTTTGTACAGATGATCTCAAGAACAACTAAATACACCTCCCCTAAGATGACCCATTAAAATTGATCCAGGCTCTAGGCAAATAAATGATTGTACTTCTATTTGGATGGCTAAATATTTCCAATTAAGAGTGTTACGAACAATGCATAATGTGTTTGCTTTGGAGGGAGGCTAAAGATTTAAAGCTCACGTTAGAAACATTAGCTCCTGTCACAAATGTGACTTGCTGACTTGAGTGTTTATTTTTTCTGACTTTTTCCCCCTTTCCCTCCAATTTTTCAATTAAAACTTAATCACCTGCCTGTTCACTCACTGCAGAAGTGATAGGGAGATTATAAACCATCATAAAACCTTTTCTGGTCTCACATTTCTCTCTGGCAACATGGAGAATAGGTCAGTTCCAATAGTGGCCTACACACTAAGCCACACTTTTATTGCAGTCTTGTGACTTAAGCATTTGCTTTAGGAATGTGCATTGGGTGTTGGATGTTGTGTTCATGTTCTATCTTTCTTCAGCTTTGCCTAAGTGTGAAGATAGTGATCTAATGAGCTGCATTGCCATCTCATCAGGAGAAACCAGGATCCAGGTCTGGGGTGACATACTTCTTGTGCTGTCCTCTGACTTTCAAATATTGATCTGGTTTAATGGCTTATTTCCATATGTTGAATTGAACTAGGGTCATCTCTGCTTATGTGAAATGAGAAAAAAACTGCAGACTTTTGTCCCAGTGGAGCAGCTGTCAAATAGAGGGAAATTTCTGCAAAGATCATTACTTTGCTATTGAAAGCAGGCTGAGTATGGACAGTACACCGCCTTACCTACTAGGAGACAATAACAGCCTAGTGCTTTTGCATTCATTTCCTTAAATAAGCGTGTAGCTCTGAAATGAGAAAGGACTTGTCTAAGCTTGTAGCCAGAGCAGTGGCTGGAGGGAAGCTATAAAGAGAGTTTGTATATACGTGCAATGATAGCAGCAAAAGAAGAGATTAGATAAACAGAAGAACATTTACAGCATCATGTGCCTCACAAACCTCTCCTGGCAGGAGATGTATCACATCCACTCCAAAACAATTATCTGGCTTGACAAGCCGGGAATATTCACTAGGGGTAGGTAGCAAAGGTGATTTGTCATTAAGACCCCTAGGCTATCAGAAAAGCAGAGGCCAGGGTTTTCCTGGACTCTTTTATGGCCAGATGTTTATTTTTAAGAATGAATTTCTTCTTCCTGCTGGGTTTGGTGCAGTTGCCATACTAAAAGAGCTGTTGTGAGTGATATATCCTTACAGGAGAAGCCAGGGAGAAAAACGGATTTGGTTTCTCTGGTTTACTGAGTGGGGTGGAGGTCAGCAGCTTGGATCTACCTTGCACAAACAGAGCAACAGGGCCTGGAAACATCATAGTGATCCTCTGCACAGACACATGGAGCACGAGATGTCATCCCCGAGCAGGATTCCACTCTCCCTGACTCCAAAAACAACCACAGGGGCTCCTGAAATAAAATTTCACTTTATACTGCTGTAAATGAAGAGAATCTTTCACCTGCAAGGATCTTTTTTCCCAAGGTGCCAAGCATGGGAATAGGCTCAAGGCTTTTCAATAGTATAGAGAAAATTTCCCTTTCACCTGCATTTTTGGGGATGGCAAATTTTACAGATGCAGTAGAAGTGGTCCTGCGAGAGAAGCATAAGGAACTGGTGGAGCTTTGAGGCCTCAGAAAATGTTTCAGAGTAGCTCTTTGTTCCTTCAGCTCTCGCCCATTTCATACAACCCTAAACACAGCCCTGCTGAACTCATGCCATTCTCACTGGCTGGAACTGCCACGTACCTGGGAAAACCCCACACAACAACCAACTACCCATTATATCACAAAGGAACAAAGTGAGGCACAGGGTTTGGTGAGTCTACAGTGCCCTAGAGATCACAGACCTGCTGGCAGAACCATGGAGGCTTGGTGCCCATAGTCCAGGCAATGGTCCTTCCCATGGTCCTGGTTAGTTACTGGCTATGTTGGAGGAGTGGGTGAGCCAGCATTTACCTGAACTACAGATTCATGAGTGCAGCGCTCTGTATCTTTGTGAAAAATATTATTTGTCATCCCTTTTCACAGATAGTAGACTGTTTTCATCCAGATCCTTTTGGCATTCCCAAGGATTGCCCAGATAGCCAGATGAAAAATGTTTTCAACCACTTTCCGTATCTGATTGCTTTTCGCCACTTGAGCCTGGTCTCTTAGAGCCTATGGCACTGTGCGCATTTCTGATTGGGAGACTGAAAGATTTTTAAAAGGTGAAAAGTAAACAGCAGATAATAATAATATAACTTTTCTGCCAGGTGGTGTTAGCAGTAGGAATGGGCAGAGTCAGACAGTGTCTAGAGTTTCCATTTAATGTAACTAAAATAAATGGTTCTAGCCTCCACCTAATACCTTGCCCTCTAGAGTTTTAGGAATGCAGACTGTAAAACCCTGATCACCGTTAGTGCCTGTTATTTTCTGGGCCCAGAGTTTATGTTACTCATCAGCTGACTGAACTAAAACCCTTCTGAAAACTCAAGACTTCTTGGTAAAAATCCCCCTGGACTTCACCTGCCCAAGAGTCCAGTGCCACTTCCTTCAAATAGTAGAAAGGCACTGTAGCTACTGTCTTTCCTATGGAGCTCTGCCTTTCTTTCCTTGTAGGACACTTTACTACTTAGCAGAGGCCACCTTAGTAACGGAGTAACTATATTTGAAAAAAGATTACATGCAACATGCTTCTTCATAACAGACTCGTGACTTGTCTATGGTCACAATGCTGGTCAATGAGGTAGCCATCTAGTGCAGCTGCTAGTCCCACCAGTCTCCTTTAGGCTTTCCATTGCCCTCTGGGAAGACCTTGGCTAATATGAAAGTAGTGGAGAGAGCAATATTTTGGCTGAGAAAAGATGCAAAGATCTCACTGCTTGGATGGATGTCTGGATTTCTGTACAAGTGTACCACTCAGCATCCTGACTGAGGGACCTATGAAAGATGTGTTTCCCATGTAATAAAAAACAACAGGGACTGCAGTGCTTGATGGTGACCTTCTAAAGCCACTGCAATACTGCAGTGTTTGAAGCCCTGCTACCATGGAGAAGAGCATCAGCATTCATCCCCAAGGAGGTGTAACCATATAGAGGAGTTTTATTTGGGAACCAGAAAGTCTCACTGTGGTTTAGGAAAGGATTTTCCTTCACTGTCCTCATTCCAGAGCTACGGGCAATCTTTTACATAGACTGGATGGGTGTCATAGCGTGCCTTGAAGATTTAGTCTGAAACTTGATTCTCACGAGGAAAGTTACCCAAATATGGTCTGTATCTGGTGTACAGCAGTCTTGAATTTCTTTACCCTAAGTGGCTCCTATCCTGACAAAAATGGTAAGGTAGCCCTGTCTATGTGTTAAATTCCATGAGAAAATGTCTAAACTTTAGCTGTTTCCTTACTCTCCCACCAGGCAATATTTTTCAAGAGTTAATGAAATAATGACAGAAAATCCACTAATGGGTAAAAAAATCTTATAGAGAATCCCAGATGGGTACCTTTTACTTTTTTCAATGGGCCAAAGTCACATTCAGTATTTGTGATATGGAAGAAATATCATTCGTGACACCTCAATAGCAGATTTTGCAAGGAAACTGTCAGGAGGGCTTTCCATAGTGGCCTCCCATGACCCTACTGTGAGTTGAATGGATCAAATCTGTTTCCAAAAGCAGTAAGCCACTTAATTGATCTCAAAGCTTAAAGATGCTTTCTGAGGTTAAGCAGCTGGTTTCTTTTAATACAAGACAGAGCAGTAGAAGTCCCTGGTCTACTGGATGAGCAGAGGAGCCAAAGCAGAGGTCTATTCCTTGTTTGATCAGGCTGTCATTGTCTACTCTAATGCACTAATCAGAGCTGACTTGGTTTTTAAATGCTGTGCTACCCCCCTGGGTGGATGATCCAAAAACTACTAAGGCAATCATGTCCTGTGTATATGAAAAGCATAATCATATTTGAGACACTCATTTGAAGGAAAACATCTCCTTTGGGCACCTGCACACATGTTCCTTGGTTTGAAACAAACACCTGCTGTTTATGCTCACTTCAGCTTCACTTAGGCTCATTGCCTCAGATTCAGCTATGAAACGGATTTGACTGTTGTACTATCTTAACACTGTTACAGCAGTAGTTTCAGAGCTGGGTCTGCTGAATTTTACACATGTATGTTTATTCCATTTAACAAAATCCACTGAAAACTCCCATAAAGATCTTTACCTCTTTTTGCATTTGCAGCAGGACTGGTAAGTCAGAGAGCAAAGATATTCAACTAAGGTATTTAAAGGCACTTTAAAGGCTCATTTTCTGAATGAATACCTCTATCTCTCCTCCACATTACAGATATCAGCAGATGGAGGAGGAGACAGGGTTGTTGTGCTCCCCTCCCCTGGACCCTGTAGCATTCAGTGTGTGCTGACGCTTCCAAGGCTGGAGGCTTCATGCCCAAGCATATTGCACTATTGGCAAGACAGAAGCCAATGGAAGTGTGTATAAGGCTATGGCTTTATTTGTGAGACTACAGCTGAACACCACCTACAGGATAAAAGAAGATTTTAAAAGACAGACTCTTTGCTGTCCTAGGCAAAGCTCCTACAAAGCCTTCTAAGCGTTTGAGTCCTATTTTCTATAGATGATCCAGATCCTAAAAATAGTAGCATCTGGGGAGTAACAAAATACATTCACTTACAGATCTGCAAAAGTTTGGGTTAGGAGTTCAGAGCATTGGAAAAATACCTTCTACCTGGGAGGAAAAGGAAAATTCAGAGACCCCACTAATTTTGGTATAGAGGCTGATAGTCCATATTTCTTTGGAGGCTTATTCAGACCTTTAATTTATACAGACACACTTTACCACACATGTCCAATATACCTCCCTGGTAAACTCTTCGCCTTCCTGGCCTTTCAAGTGCTGGATCTCACCTGCTTGGATGTCTCTGAGTGATGGTCATAGGAAAACAACCCTTGAAATGCCAAACAGATGTGAAAATGCTTCTGAGGCAGAATGTATAGGTGGTACCCATCTGTCATCACCCCTTTCACCATTTCATCTCCTCCCCTTTCATCTGGTGCCCACCTCTGCCAAGCTATAGACAAGGGAGCTAGGTGAAATGTGAGACTGAGCCCTGTTTAACCTGACCTCTGTTTCTGCAGTATGAGCTCTCCACTGGTCTTTACCTAGCTGTGTGAAAGTCAGCTTTGCTTCACTGAACACTTACTTTAAGGTGGAAGAGTAGTACTTAGGTTTTGGGGCAGGTTCCTATTAAAGAGCTGGCCCACCTTAACAAAGATCATAAAGATATGAAATCCCAGAAGTCATTTCTACTTCCATAGAAAAAACAGTCACCACCACCCTCAACATGTGTAGCTAGTCTAAGAGGTTGTTACCTTTATTCTCAGCTGCTCACATTTCTCAATTTTTTTTAATTTCATTTTCTTTTTCCAGACCTACTCTGAAAAAAGTTAAACAATTTTAAACAAGCAGGGTTTTTAGTTTGGAACTTTTTTTTTGTCAGATGAAAATGCTTATTTTCAAAACAGACGATTTTCCTTTGAGATTTTTTTTATAATTAGAAAGTTTTTTCTGGAAAAAAAAACAAACCACACAGCCTTTATTATAGTGATTATCAGAATTTTGTTTGATGGAAATATAAATGCAAGTAAAAACTAATAAGCAGTATACGGCTAATTTCTAGCTTAAAACCAAAAATAAATCACATTCTCTCCCAAAAAGTATAAGAAAATTTCAGTGGATCCCTAAAGACTTCATAAAAATACACAGATGCAGCCAAAATTTCTCAGTAGAAGTTAAAAATAAAATCACTCTGAAACCACCAGAGTGACGCCATCTTCATCTTCTTTAAGAAGGTTTTCTTTCTCCTCCAACCATTTTTCCTACATGGTAAATTCCATTTTCTATAGGCAATGGAATAGTTATATTAATCAAAACTCTCCTACAGTCTTCTTAAATTATAGCATTTCCCTGCAAATGCTTTGAAAGTCTCTGATTTCCAGAGACCAGTTATCTCCATCCCGTTCTTCAGTGCTACATGGAACAGAAAGCACATTCTTGTTGCCCATATTGAGAAAAGAGGACATGATTTACTTCTTGCCTGTACCAAAATATCTCTGCTGCCTGTAGTAGAACCACTTCTAAATTTTTACCATCACAAAGAGACTTAAACTCTTCTTTTCACAGTGTCATTTGCTCTTCTGTAGAAGTTCACAGAGTTGCTGAGGGATGTGAATCACTTTGGTGCCATCCTCCCTGAAGCCCCACTCTGCTCCATGGCTGGGTCCTGAAGATGTGGCTATGAAAGTGCACAGCTTTCTACTCAAAGACAAGCTGTACACAGATGCGCAAACAAAGAGAAGACCCTTGCAGTAACTGACACATTGGCTGGGTGCTATGAAGCCTGGGAGTTTCTTTCACCCTCTTACAGAGGTGGCCTTGGACCACTGTCACCATTGCCAGTGTGTGACGGCTCCCAAGAGAAGCAAAGACATGTCACCAGAGCTGGTTTTGCATTCAGAGCAGGAGGTGCAAAGACATTTGTGGCAGTGAGTCCAGCCAGGCTTTCAGATGTCAGCTCCTTGGACCTACAGTTTTACTTTAGGGAATAATATGTGACCTTTCTCTTTTTCAGAAAAAAAGAGGCTCTTGGCATTCTTCAGCTCTTAATGTGCCTGAAACCTGAGCTGTGTTGATACAGATCTTTTAATTATTGTTCTCTGTTGACCTGGACAAAGCATTGTGAGAAGGCTTCAAATCAATCATTCCGCTGCTTTGAGTGAGTGCTCACCTGTTCAAAGGTTTGGTTTTGGTTGATTTATTTTTTCGAAAAACTTGCAAGCAAGCAGAAAGATAAAATATTTTCTGCTATCAGTAAGCCATTGTAAGACCAGGAGAAACTGTTGTCCTATTCACTGATCTAAAAGCCCAGAATTAAATTTCCAGAGACAATAATAATTAAAAGCAGAACAAAAAAATGAAAAAAAAAACCCCAACAACCCACAACAAAACAAAACCATGACTTGGTTGATTGCATTGGAATGAATTTGACCAACAGATGGCAGCTGTGAAAAAAAAGATGGGTCACTTTCCCAGACATGTAAACAGAATGAAAGCACTATAACACATCTGCCATGTAAAAATGTTATTAGTCCTGCTCTTGAGACAAGTCATAAAAAAGCCATTCAATTGGTCAACTGGTTTTGACCTATATGCAGTAGAAAATGCTGTACAGAAATATTCATCACCATGCTGCAGTGTTCCCTGATCAGCCCGTGACTTTGCAGCTTCCAGGGAACAAAGGTTTTATTTCCTCTGCAGAAAACCTTTCTGCGCTCAGAGAGTCAGGATGACAATGGAGGAGAAGGTGTAAGTATGGCAATGTGCATGGATGGTTCTGCCAGAGGACATGCAGAGGGCTGGAAAGATCCCAGGAATAATAAAACCACCAACATGCAAATGTCAAAGCCTCAGGAGAAGCAGCAACATGGGTCACCCGACTGTTTCATTAGGGGCCAGTGCTCAGCCCCAGGACACCCAGAGAAGCATCCCTGTCTGACAACACAACATAGACACCTGGCTGCCAAGTGTGCATTTGGACATGGGCACACAAATCTTTCCTCTGAATACACTTAAGCAAATCCAACACCTCCAAAAACCAGGGCAGAGTTAGACATAGCCAGAAGCTGGAGTGGGCAAATGCTTGTAGTAGAGATGGAAGTTTCACTTCTGGTGAAAGTCTCCATTCAGGTGACAATTTTTAACAGAAAAAAAAAATCTGTACATGAATTTTTCTTTAAATTTGATTTCTAGGTAAAGTAATGACTTTTGATTCAAGAGAGTTTCAGTTATGAATGGAGAAAATTTTTCTTTCTTGTCATCAATATTTCTGAGTATAGCTGGTGCAAGAAGAAAAGGCAGGTGAGCAATCTGGGACTTCCTACCCTTTGTCATTTTTACGTGGGCACTCCTTCTGGTCTGCTGCCACCTTCCAAAGGGATGCTTCAGCTAGGAAAGACACGAGGAGCAAAGAAGAAGAACTTGTTCAGCAGGAGGAAAAGTTCTAGTCTAATCTGTCAAGTGATCACAGGCAAGGATCAAACAGGATGTAAAAAAAGAAGAAGCTGCTTCTGGTGCCCTCAAGTTTTCTTCCAAGCTCCAACACTGTCCCATTCAGAGCCTGAAGAATGACCCAACATTCTTTCTGCAAATGTGAACAACATGCAAATTTGCTTCGCTCAGCCATCCCCATAAGGCAGCACCTGTGAGAACACAGGAAGCAAGGAAAGCCCATGGAAATGAAAATTGTGCTTTTCAGAAGAGCTCAAAACCAAACATTGGAAAATACAGGGATTGCTTATTTAATTTGGGATGTAAAAATTAAGCAAGCATTTTAATGGCAAAAAAAGGCAAGAGAATTGATGCTGATTAAAGGAAGTTGTTGGTTTGTAAGGCTCAGGGTCCAGAGGCACAAACTGCATAGGCAGGTTGCCTGAAAGTGCTCTTTGAATACACATTTTTCTTTGTACTCGTGATTTCAACATGAGGCACCAATCAGACTAAGGTCTGAATAAAAACATCTAGAACAAATGTGTTATAACACTGCAATAGCCTTGGCCATAAGGTGCACAGGTGAGTTAGAGAATAGGACAGAGAATCAGCTCTTAACTGTTGCTCGTCAGTTCATGCACATGTTGAACTGTCTGGTTCCTTTGAGACTGGCCTCATCCCACAGAGGCAGTAAAGCTAAACAAATTTTGGGGTGTAATTAGTTGGCTTGCCAATATGGGAATGTTTGAAGATCCCAATAGGAGCCCTTGAACATCTCAGTAAATCTGATCTTGTTCTGTAAGACTTTAAGAATGACCCAGAGCCAGAGAATTAAGCAAATAAGACAGAACCATTAAAGTCAGAACCAATGTATCTTGATTTCCCCCATTCCTTGGGCACCAGACTGAAGGGAGATTGATGCCAGCCCATGGGCACCTATGAATTACACACCAGAGCCAGTGTGCCTGAGCCTATCAATGGATTCCCGGGAGGAGCTCAGAGTAGCTGGAGTGCAGAAAGGGGATTAACTACCAGCTGTAGTAAGCAATATACATTCACTACAAACCAGGAGAGGGGAACCACAGCACTTCCAGCATGAGATTTGCAGACGCTCAGCAGTACTGTGCATGCTGGTCCTAAGCCAGCTCTGCAAGCTGGTAAGGGATGTTCTTCACTTCATGCATAAGAGCAGCATGCAGGAATTTGTGGGGACAACATGCCTCTTCACACATAGTCCCAGTTTCAGACAGATGTTGTGGATAGTTACTCAATATGAGTGATGACTGTGAAAAAACTTCCCAGAAGCAGACTATGCTTTGCTGTGACTTGTTTTCCCCATCTGTAAGTATGCTGCAGCATTCACACTGTGGGGTACAGAGGTGTAGAAGGTAAACCCACCACAAGAGGGGAAGCACAGAGATTTTTAGAGGCTGCCTTTAAAATAGCTAATGATGATGAGCTGAGCCAGGAACCTGATGGGGTTGGATTGTGTTGCCATGCAGGCTGTTTCTAGTGGAACCAAGGCAGAAGTTCTAAATGTCAGGAATTTTTCTAACAAACGTAACATCATCTGTCAGGAAAGCCTGCCATGTGATAGCTGTGACTGGAAGTGGTAGTTAGGTGAGACTACTCACTGAATAAAAATTATTTATGCTGGATTTATGGGCACTTCAGCCAGCCAAGAAAGTAACAATCAGCTTGGAAAGTGATGCATGATTTGTAGGGACACAACAGAAGTGCCATAGCTACACTACTGACTGAACAGTAAGTGCTGCAAAGGGGTTTGCCAGTGTCTGGAAAGTGCAGCCTATTTTGTGTCCCCACACCTCTGACATCATTCGCAGCTCTGTTTGCACAGTGTCACCTCTCCTCTCCAGGCATCCGGGCAGCTGGAACCAGGACTGCTGACTACATGTATTTTGTAGCTCATATGAGATTGCTCTGAAAAGCCACAGCTTCTGATGGGGAGAAATAATTATTTTCCTCCATATTTTTCTTTATTTTCTCTCCAGAACAGCTTCACTTAGTGAGACGAAATTTAATAAAGTTCCTGCAGCAGCCAGGCTTCTATCCAGTCTAGAGGAAAAGAGATACACACACTTTTTGTGAATCCCTACCTCCCAAGCTGGTTTGGATGTCACTGATGGAAGTGAAACCTTTCATGCAAACTCAGTCCTGATATTAGCACACCTCTGAGCTGTTCTTGGTTTTCTCTTTTCTTTTCCCCACCCACACGCTCACACATATATTCTGCAGACTTGACCTAGAGACAAGAAGGAACCTTGCTCCCTATCTCATTGCCTTGCAGTACCATGGCAGTTTCTAGCACAAGCACCAGTACAGAAGCCCTTCTATAAAATCCATCAGCTCTCTCAATCAATGATTCAATGTTGGAGCAGCAGGCAGGCAGGCAGGGTACATCAGTAGCTCTTGTCTCAGCACATGTCTCAGCTGTTCCTTTCAACTGCAAACAGAGTCAGATCCCCAGCAAGCATCAGCCCTGCCCAGCCACTATCAAGCCTCTGAGCTTTTACATGAAGGGACACCTTCTTCCATAAACTACAAAAGGCAACTCCAGTCTATTTTCTTCATAAATCTGCCAAACTTTCCCAGATGCTTTTAGTGGATGTGAGAGCAGTTCCCTGTTATGGAGTATACCATTCTTTCTGTCTGCAGATCCATCGGTTTTTAAGTCCAGAAGGAAATGTTACAGTCAATCTGGTGTCTGGCATCACACCAGCTGGAGAACATCATCCTCTGTGATGGGGTGAACCCTTCCTTCTGCTGAGGAAAGTCTTATTTTAGAGAGACACCTGGTCTTCATTTAAAGACTACGTGCAATAGAGAAACTTGTACTACATCTAGTAAGTTATTTCAGTAGTTAATTCTTTTCACTGTAAAAAAAATCTGCACCTTATTTCCACACTGAATTGGTCTGGCTTCAGCTTCCAGTTCCCTGGATCTGCTTGGACTACACCTCCAAGAGAAATGCTCTAGTATACAGCTTTCCCCCTTGGCAACTCATGTAAAGCATGACCTGGTCACCTTTAAAGCTTCGCTTTAAGTGCATCTGCACAGTCTTTTAATGAAAGATTTAACCCTCACACAGTCACATGTGCTGAGCCAACCAGAAAAAAAGCAGATGCATTAGTCAGTCCCAAAGACTCTCCAGCCCAGATTCTGACAGTAGTCAGTCATAGCTATTTAAATAAAAATATAAAACCAAGGGAGGTAGAGCACCCCTTTGTATGTTTGTATAACACATCCCTCCAGCTTCACTCCTTCAGGGGCTTAGAGGCACCAAGCTGAACATCACAGTGGGGTTTATTAGCTCAGGCATAGGGTTACCCAGTTTGTGTTTGTATGGTTTCCAGTCTGCTTGGGCACAGGCAAATTTAACTCTACTTGCATAGCACTTCACAGATAGAAGAGTAGGGAGGTGATTGTGCCCCTGTACTCAGCACTTGTGAGACTGCACCTTGAGTACTGTGTCCAGTTTTGGTTGCCACAGTATAGGAAGGACATTGAGGTGCTGGAGAGGACGCAGAGAAAGGTAACAAAGCTGGTGAGAGGTCTGGAGAATATGTCGTATGAGAAGCAGCTGAGGTAACTGGGATTATTTAGCTTGGAGAAAAGGAGGCTTAGAGGACATCTTATTGCACTCTACAACTACCTAAAAGGAGGTTGTAGTGAGGCGGGTGTTGATCTCTTCTCCCAAGTAACTAATGACAGGACAAGAGGTAATGGCCTCAAGTTGCACCAGGGGAGGTTTAGATTGGATATTAGGAAGAAGTTCTTTACTGAAAGAGTGGTCAGGCACTGGAACAGGCTGCCCAGGGAGGTGGTGCAGTCACCATCCCTGAAGGTGCTCAAAAAACGAGTAGATGTGTCACTTCAAGACATTGCCTAGGGGTCAGGGAGATGCTGGACAAAGGTTTTTTTCCAACCTAAGTGATTCTGTATTCTTAGATAAGCATAACAGATAAACCCTCAGGGCAGGTTTTCCAGATATCACCTCACCCACTGCTGTTATCTCATCATAAAACTTGATCAAAGATCTATGACTTCTCATCAAGAGTCCCCAGTCACTTTTCTTTAAGGTTTCCCTACACAGAGCGTGACCAGGACCATGGCTTGATACCATTCCTGTTGCACTTGTACTAAATTAAACACAGGGAAAAGGTTTTTGGCTGCATTTTGGCTGTCTCCTGGACCCACAGCTCAGCATTTCTGGCTCAGTTTACACCACCACTACAAATGCCTTAAATTGACAGTATCTGGTTTACATTTATGGCAGTTTATACAACTCCTTTGGCTAGGTTTTTGCAAAATTTCCAGTGATATATGCAGCCAAATGCAAAAAATCAGACTAGATTATTGTGCTTTTCCTTGACAAATATCACATGCTTCTCTTCTACATTTACTATTTGTATGATGGCACATACACACACCAGCCTCAGGCAAGGACACTTTCTCCGCTTGATGTTATGCAGATACAGGAAGAAAAAGCCACTGCCTCACAAGGTTATGACAACATACTCAAGTGAGGCCAGATTCCTCTGAGACACTACTACCCGCTAGAAGGAAGTGTTACTTCCTCCCACACATGAAGACACAGGGCACGGAGAAGCCCAGCAAGTTTCAGATATACCGACTGGCAAAAACTTCATCTTATGAGTTTAGACAAATTTGCATTGCAGCTAGTGCTAGCAGGGGATCAGGTGGCAAACTCTGCTGTTGACTGGCAGCTCACATGATGTATGGTGAGAATGATGGGAGAAGAAGGGCTGGATGACCCTGACAACAGCCCAGGTTAGAAGCTCCCCTCTACCTCTTCCAGATGAAGTCTGAAAAGACCATAAGGCTTTTTGTTTCTGGCTGGGAAATCTGCTGAGCACCTTCCAGTTAAAGCCATGACAGGCAACTTCTGGCACCAAGCCCACACTTTGTGTAACCCAGTAAGGATTGCTGTCAGAGTGCCTCCATAGCAGGAGGTGGACTGCAGGTCAACACCTGATTTCATGCTGGTAGTCCGATGCCAACACTCAAGCACTGCATATAGCCAGAGGACATGTATTTGCTCAGCATACACCACTGACAGCATCCAGAAGATTGCTGGAGTATAACATTATATAGGAAGCAAACTGATTCTTACTGTGACATTGCTGGATTTCAACTCCACTTACTTGTGCCCATCCGCTCTCAACAAAGCAAGTAGTGCAGGACACAACTGGCCATGATACAAACTCCTGGGAGTGCTGATAGGAAGCTCTGAGATTTCTACAATCATTTTTGTGGTCTGAGTTTCACTTGCAGGAATATTTGTGGAGAACAACTATGTGTGGGAAATAGCAGCAGCATGGCTTCCCATCTTTTATCACATTCATACTTCAGTATTTCCCTCCTTCTATATATTCACCAGTCTGATAAGTAGGTCTCAAAGAAGCGGTAGAACAATTTCCCCGTTGCGAAGTGCAATCCAGCAATATAACTGTTTGTATTATGTGAGTACCATTACTACTGTACCCCCTCAATTGCAGCACTGGAATTAAATGGTAGCTTCTATAGTGGTTGTCATCAGGCAGTGCTCCCTCATTATCAGCCCCTGGCACTTTGCACACACTGATTGTACAAGCTGTGTCTGGATGAGAATGTGAGGCTGAAGCCTTAGCACAGTTTGCTGTTAGTTGCAAATCCAGGGTCCAGCTCCCTTAACCACAACCCTCATACCTGCTGCTTGCAAAGGTTTAACAGGTGGTCACTGAGGCAAGACTGGCTCAACGCCCATGGGGGGCCACCCATGCCCACTGCCTTCTCATGCAGAATCATAACCTTTCTGATTTCTAAGAAAGGATAGCAAAAAGAGGCTTCCTCGTTCCCCTTTCTAATGGCTGCACAATTACTGGTTTTGTGACTTCAGTAGTCTGTTAACACAGCAATTAATTACAACACATGCTGGGGAAACACAAATTAGCTTACAAAGGTATAGAGGCAAAGCTGGTTGTTGCTTTGTAAGTGATTAAGACAAAAATGCAGTGGTCAGGATTTTTTTTCTTCTATAAGCCTGTTGCCTTTGTCACAAACCCAAAGATCCCAGGATGCTCACAGTGCAGGCTAAAATCCCATTGCATGCAGCAAGGAAAATTCCTACATGGAAAAATTGAACAGAGCATCCACTGAGCTCTGGGAAGCTCAACAGGGCAGCCCTTAACTTAGCATCCTTAGCTACACTTGCTCATTTTCATTCAGACAGAGGAGAGAGAGCTTTAGAAATAGAAATCAAATATAAAACAAGAATTTTGCAAAACAGAAAGCTACCAGTCATCCAGCCCCACAGTTGTAGCACTTACCCTGCCCTGACAAATCTCCAGCCCAGATCACGGGATATTCTGCAGTGCTTGGCTCTGGCAGGAGGGTGCAAGGATTGCAGCTGCTTTTTTAGTGCCTAGGCACCACCTGGCTATCAGACATTTCTTATGAGCTCTCACAGCTGTGCCATTGCCCTCTGCACCTTGGGCCAGTAGTTATTTTGATTCTGCAGTGCATCAAAAGTCACCTCTACACTACCTTCCATCATATGTCTGCAGGCTGTGCCAAAATTTCAAGTCTGTGCATGGTCATGATGATTTTCAAAGAGTCACTGGAGGGTTCAGGACTGCATTTATGCTTTCCCTCTCCAGGGCTTAATGCTCTTTAACCTCTTCATCAGATTTCCCCCTCTGTCCTACATCTGCAGGCTATGGGGTTTGTGTTCCTGCAGCCTTCCAGGGGCAGAGAGTGTTGTGTTGGGATGCCAGTGGTAGATGCAGTGGCTCAGTGTGAAGCCACACACATGGTCAGCCCAGCTCCATGCACTGCCAGCATCAGCGCTAGGGAAAACCTCTGGACTACTGTTTCTCCTCCCACCTTCTGACTGTCCAAGGCAAACTGCAGCACATGGAGGTCTCCTTCTGTCTCTCAAAACATGAATGTGCTACAGCTGGTCAGCAGATTATTTTTTAATGAAAATTAGCTGTAATGTAAGCGTTTGCCAGAAAATCAATTTTCAGAAGCAACAGCTAATCTTTCTTTTGAAAACACCTACCTCCTCTCAAATATTAGGGTTTGTTTTCTTTTCTTTTTTTTTTTTTTTTAAGTATCACTTAAAGTTTTGATTGCAAAGCACACACAAACTCAAATGTCATCCAGCATTAAAAATTTGGGAAGGGTCATGGCACCTTCTAATGAAAACATATTTTTTATAGAAAATGTCAATTAAAAAAGAACATTGAAATAATATTAATGGACAAGAACATGCAAAACCAATATTCTTAGCATCCTGAGTCTGGCCAACACATAGACAAGGGAATCCCAAACTCATGAGACAAGTGAATTTTCTTCAGCACAAGCCAGTCTTTTCAGTGTGCATCTGCTCAGTCCAGTCTGCAGAAAGGCCATGACTTCATAGCACCAAACACAGCAAGCCATTCATCCCAGTTCGGTTCTCTACTAAACCCCATGAGCTACACTGGTCTCTATATCTTCAGGATGAAGCAGCTACAAGTTTGTTAGGGTCTCTACAGCCTTTGCCATGAGAAAGACTGATCTTTGCCAGGTCCCATGCTTCAGTCATCACAATCTTGATGCACACTGCAGTTTTCTTCTGCTACCATTTTTATTTAACTAGTCTATTTAAAGACAACACTTCAAACCTGCATTTCTTCCAGATCTAGAGAAGAATCATTCTTTGAAACATACTGATACGGCTTGCTGTGCCAACTGCTCACAGAGATAAAAACAGCTGCCTGAGCCACCTCATGCTCCTAAGGGCCTTGCATATCAATGTTTAATCAACAACAATCTTCTCCACCTACCTGCTTCTGGTGGGTATGGAGCTCATAGTTTTGTTGCCCAATGCAGCCACACTGAAACTCCACAGCAGCAGGAAGCACAGATGCTTCCCAAGATCTAGATGAGGACTTCCTAACAGCAGGGACCAGGGCAGCCACTGCTGCCATCATTCTGTGAGCAACTGTCATGCTGCGGTTGCCATCACTGGGAAGCCACCACTCCTCACCACAAGGGAAGAGCATGAGGAGGTGCCCCCTAGGAGCCTGCACAAGCTGTGCTTCTGCAGAGAAGCCCAGCTGCCAGGCTGAGCATTAATTAAATTAATTAATTATTTAAAGCCAGCTGCACTGGCTTTAAAACTAATTGCCCCAGGGTACGAGCACTTCACTTGCTTTTCCTTTTCGCACACTAACTCCTCAGGCCTGTGGCTGAAAATCCTCAGCATGGGGAAGGGAGGTCCCAGCACAGAATCCCTCTGCAAGGAGGCTCCCAGAGTTTCCAATGCACGCAGGTCTGGGGTTCTCTAAGGGAAAATAAATCTTCCTGGAGACCACTCCCCCCCACACAGGTGCTACCAGGGGGCTAGAGGCTGAATGGGCAAGGGAAGGGCAGCAAAGCAGCCCCCCTGCACACTCCTCCGCTAACCCCTATGGTGGCCAATGATCCTGGGCCCAATTCACCCCCCTTCAGCAGCAGGTTCCTGAGAGCACAGCCCAGTTCCCACTTGGTTTCTCTTCTCCACTGATCCCTATTCATATTATGGGGACACCCCTGGCCAGCTGGGCCTGAGTCCCATCGCAGGCATCACCGCAAGACCCAGCTTCCTACCAGGGCCATAATCTCCCCCACAGCTTTCCAGCAAAATAGCTGAAATTCCTCAGCAGGATGGACCTAAACCAGGCATGAATATGCAACCCTAAAAATAAACAAACTTCCCTCCACCTTATTTGGACCTTTTAATATTTCAGTCAGCACAGGAAACTTCTGGTGAACAGGCAATATTTCAGAGAGGGAAGCAGCCTGTTGGTCACCAGTTTAGCAGGGAAACTCCCTCTGGGAAGGCTACAAGAGGGAAAAAAGCCTCTGTGTGTGCCCATTCCTTGTCCCTGCTATTTTCTCTCTGATAAGCTCTGGCAGAGATAAAATACCACTGAGGACCAGGTCCAGCTACCCGATCCCTCAATTTGAATTGCCTTTCTGATCTTTTGCTGATTGCATCTAAGGATACAAACTGCCTGATTCTGGGAGACAGAATAATAGAAAGGAGAAACAAATACTGATGCACATTACAATTTTAGGACAAATAGCTTGGCTTTCTTACCAGGCACCTGGTGAAGTTATTATAAGACGCCTAAGAAGAAGCATTTTTTAATTCTGTTTACATTCTGTGGTCAGATTTTTCTCTTTTTCCTCCATTGCTTTATTTGGCTCTGAAGCCTCTGAACTGCAGCTATGCCCAAAATGTTTCTCACTTGCTCTTGTCGAGCCATCCTTCGTACCACAGAGCCATGTAGTCCAAAGAGATAGCATTACCTCCAGTGAGCTGACATGAGGTACAAAGTAAAAGCTTTACCATTCATTTCCTGGGGTGGGATGTGGTGTCTTTCCTCCATCTCATATAGCCCAGGCCTGTAGTCCAAGTGCAAACCCCTCTGCAGCTCCATCTCACTCATTTCAGCAGCAGAAGAGTTTCCTCACTCTCCATCCATGACCCCCTTGCCATGGGCACTGACAGCCCTTGGATTACTGCCCCCAAAAGCAATGGGGTCTTTTTTTTGAGGGACCACTCTGGGGAGCTCCCCAAACTGGGTGTCTCCAATGCTCGCAAGCAAGAAACAGATGGCCCTGTAAAGTACATTTAGCATTCAGGAAGAAGGTCACAGATTTGGTCTAGGGAACTGCCACTTTGCAAGGACAGGATACATTGCTGCTCACCCTGACGGCTTGCTGCTGCCCCACCAGAGATGGGACCAGGGACTGTGGCTCAGGGGAGGGGACAGGCCCACCCAGCCCCACAGCAAGCCCATCTGGCAGCAGCTGTGCAGAAGCAGGGCTGTGCCCAGCGCAGCACACAACACTGACCACTGACATCTGTATCTAAGCAAGGTGCCAAGCCCCACTGGGTGCAGCGAGGGGCCGGGCTCTGCCTTCACAGCACACAGGCAAAGGCACATCTGTGATCTATTTCTTATGCTAACAAAGATCCCTGCATGAAGTCTTTTAACTTCTGATTCCTGTTCTTGAAGATGAGGCTAATGATAGTCTTAGGATCTCCTATACAGAGAATAGGAAACTTCATTAATGCTTGCTAAATCCTTCAGAAAACAGCCTGAGGGTGAGCAAAGATGATTTCACTGATAAGCTGTGTATTAACCCACAGCCTGAGGAGTCAGGTTTGCTTCCGATGGCAGAGTGGAGCAGCCAGAGGAAAGTAGCTGTGTTGGAAACATTTCTATTTTGCCCACCTGGACCACAGTGGGATCAGCTTAGAACTGAAATAAGCTTTGGGGAGTCATTGAACTCTGACCTAAGCTAGAATAATAGGATGTGTTTATGTCTAACAATGGGGGAGCTTTTTAGAAACCTCCAGTGAGCTCCACATGCAACACTGTTTTTATGGTCCTCCTAAAAAGGGAATTTCAAGGGATTGTATATGCCTTAAGTGTAAATTATGACATGCATTAAGGACCACCCGCATCAAATGGATAGTCGCCCCAGTCCAGGGTTTTCATGGTAAATTGAGAACAAATTCCACAGCCCCTCTGGTTTGTGCTTCCACAGAATAACATATTTTCAGGTCAGCAGAGCTGTCTGCTTTTCACACAATAGGTCCTTTCTCCCTTTTTCTCATACCTGTCATTTGCTCTCTGTCTCTGCTGTAATTTATGTTTTACTTCCAAACTGTATGACTAAACTCTGGAAATGTTGAAGGTACAGCAACTAGCAAAGGCCTGTTCCCAGTCATGGTCAGTGCAGTGTTACCACTCCAGAAATTCAAATGGGCACAAGGAAGCCTTGCAGATGCACAACTTTGTTGCACAGCCTGTGTTCAAGATGGTAATGCCTCTACCAATGGGCTTATTTTTATAGTTTACTTTGAATATTTTATGCTGCATATTTGTAAGGAAAAAGGTGGAAGCATTTAGAGGTCAAAAAACTTGCCAAAATTGATCCACAGCTCAAAGAATAGATGTAAATATATATATGGATCAAGACAGTATGTAAATTTCAAAAGTCTACCTTTAGTATCTGCTCAATATTGTAAGATACAAGCAGGTTCTACTAGATGTTTCTGGAATGGACAGCTTGTGATTGTCTGCAGAGACTCTAGCTAACCTGAAAATACTAGTTTTAGGACCACAAAGCTGTGTCTACCTTACCTTTTGATCTGCATTACTAGGTTATAGCAGAAAATCAGCTTAAAATGAAAACCTCCAGTTTAACAAGAGAGCTAAGAAGTAACTACTTTACTTGGCAGGCCAGAGACTGCTTATCTTCCTCCAAACTATACTACTGTTACAGTGACTCTTCTGAAAGGTTCTCAGTAGATCTATCTCATGCTTTCATCACACTCAGGTTAATTTCAAAATTGGATCTTTAACAGGTATAGAATGCCATTATTTTGCAGTTCTTGATCTCCATTGATGTTACTAAGCTCACAGATTCTTTCCATCTTCTTCAGAATAAAGAAACACTGAATTTTTCTGCATTGCCTATATTTGAAACCTTTTTTCTTTTAAGGATTGATCTTTACTATTACATTCAAAAATGGAAAGCTTTTCTTCATGATGCTGACAAATAATATTCTACTGCACAAATACTGTTTGTAAGAGACTACTTGCAGGTTTTCTATAGGCTGCTGTCTTTCTAAATCTTTCCTCTGGTTCTTCAGTATCCCTTCATATGGTTGCAGTCACGGCAGTGCTATTGCACAGACTGTTTTCTTGTTTAATAAATCCAGGTAGGTACCAGTATCTCTAGCTCTGCCTTAAACAGTATTTTCCCATATGATGTTTTCCACTATTCCTTCCTCAGTGTAGGGGCCAGTCAACAGTTCTTATCCCCAAAAGCAGCCCTGAAGTTGCTGCAGTGTATTACGTTTTACACCTTGAGATTTCTGTGGCAGTAAAAAGCTCCTGTATTTTTCCCATATACAAAACCAGAACAGACCTTCAAATTTCTGGACCTTTTCCCCGCTGCTTGTTTGGAGAATGGTTTAATGAAACTATGCTCACATGAGACAGCTTTATCATGACTATTCATCAGTGGGACACATCTCCAAAGATAAGCTATAATGCACACCCTGCATGTTTTTCATGCATTCTTTCAGGCAGTCATTAGCAGTGGAAAATGCCAGGGAACTTCCTGATCTTGTGGGAATTCCTGCTAGTGTAGATCTTAAGCAGTGGAGTCACTGGGGCTTCCCACAGAGACTGTGCTCTTACATCTCAGAGTCTCAGAGGTCAGGCTAGAGATAACAGTGTGGAGAGAAATACAGGATTTGGGATTGCCAGGAATGAACTGATGACTGAGAACTAGCCCTGAGAAAGAGCTGAGATATATAAATATGATGTAAACCCATCATAATTTAGAAACACCTCAAGAGGTAACTTCTCCCTCAGCCTCTGCAGAACACAGACTCTTAGACATTACTGTTATTAATCCAGCTGAACTGGTTACTCCAATAAAGAAACAGCAGGGACATCAATGGACATCTAACACTACTCAATTGTGCACCTGGTCCCATCAGTCAACTAACAGATTTGTAAGGATTTTGCTCTTACTGAGTTTTTCATAAAAGGACAGAGCACCAAGTAGAACTAGTACCTAATTCTGAATTTGGCAGAACTGCCTCTTAGAAAACAAGCCAGCAAATTTCATCTTCACCTCTCCTTTTTGTTGGTTCTGCTGCTTCCCATCACTGGGTTGCTCCTCTTCTCCATCAAACTCCTTCTTCCCACCTCCTTTTTTCCATGCATATAATTCACTTAACATCAGATGCACCATTTTACACTATATGTGTTTCCAAAACTTTTACAGTATAAACACATCTTGTCAGTAGGTTGTATTTACTGCCAATTCATTTACAATCTGACCCTGGAATAAGCACTTCACTTTTATTTTTCAAGTTAAAATGCTTTGGGTTTTATAAAGCAAATATTTTGTGTTGACTGCTTTTCGAACTGCCAGCCATCTGTCTATTATTAGCATCAGACCTTGACAAGGGGAATATTCTGTTCATTAAATCACTGTTAAGCAAAGTGTTTAGGTTTTATCATTAAGAAAAAAAGAAAGGCTTTTCATGTCATGAATGGTTCTCAGGAGATACGTGTTACCACTTAAAGCCAAAACTAATAGGGTCTTCAGAAATCACCCTGTTTCATGTTTCCAGCTTCAAAACCAGAAGAATGCAGGCCTGGAAAGGACTTGTTGGATCATCAAGTCCATTTCTTATAGCACCACACAGTACAATCCCTAGAGGCTTGGCTCATGTTTAGTTTCTTCGTAAAGATTGGCAGTAGATGGTTACAGTCACATAGACCCCCAAACTTCAAGGTACCAGCCTATAGTCAAAGGGATATGCAGATGCTCCATACATTAGAATGGCAGGGTCACCCATTTAATTGTCTAAATACATCTCCAAAACTTGAAAATAATAGTGTAGCTGATACACTGGACCCATCTCAGATATGGCATGGAGAGGTCATACCCACATAACTATACTGCCACTTACATTCTCCCTCAGACATAAGTGCCACATTTGGGCTTCTTGGCAAGACAGTGAATCCAGTAGCACTCCTTCTGCAGCAAAACTTCCAGAGGCAGCTAATCTTTTTTGAAGAGGCAGCATCCCTCCAGGCATGTCTTGAATCTTGCAATATAAACTCAGCAGCAGCCTTTTGCAGTCAGTGAAACTGATACTTAAGAAGAATCATATAAACACATTTCTACTTGTGCTGAGGACCAGGCATCAGACCTCTGCACACTAAGTGAAGTCAAACCCCAGCACGCATACTGCAAGCCAAAGAGAGTAATTAAAGACAGTGTTCATTTCTGTGAATATTCTGACCTCAACTCAGCAAAATTAACACACCAATTTCACATGCCTGGCGCCACCAGCCAGACAACCCACCTGTAAAGACTTTGCTTATAGTGACTATCATAACAATACAGAGCATACAGTGTAACTATTACTGTAACAGCAACCTTCAGGCAGCATCTCAGAGAGGAAAAAAAAGGTTGATATAAACCTATTTTTGAGAATGCATCTTCTAATACTAGGAAGGTAAATAGGTGAAGCCAGAAGACTAAATTCAGTGATGGTTTTGCATCCAGTTGCTGTTCAGAGGAGCAAGTCTACTTCTAAGTTATTAATAGCAGCATAGCTTAATAATAATAATAATTATAAAAAGACATCTGGATGAAATCAGATGAGGGGAGCAGAACCACATGGGCACAGGGAACCCAGGCATGTCTCAGGCTCACTCACATATTTTGGTACAGAAAAGCCAGAGTATTTCATTGAGAGGGGAGGAGGAAGCCAGCCAGAAAGCACTTGAAACCTGGAGCTCTGCTACTTTTAAGCTAAACATCAGTACATTTCTGCTTATCTCCTTACCCCAGCAAAGACAGCTTTTGCTGAATATCCAAATGTTAATGGAACAAGCCCACAGGGAATGCAGCCAAGCCAAGTATCTCTGCCCAGAACTAGCTTTTCTCCTTGATTGCTCCCTTTTTTTCATTTGTCCAATGTTTTCCAGCCTGTCTCTTTCTCCTTATTATGCACAGAGATCATACTGACATCCTCCTAATTCATCTTGACTTGTACAACAGGCTCCCCCAGCCCTAGGTACCTCCAAATGCATGTGGTTTTCAGTGATTAGGCAGGGCAGATAACCATTGCTTCTCACATACAAATCCCAGTATAGATGTTCCTTGGCAGAAAAAAGCTGCTGCCTGCATTGCTTTGCCTTGAAGGAGGAGGATGAGCCAAGATGGAGTAGCTCAGTCACTGGGGCAACATGAGCTTGTGCAGCTGTGCAGGAGCCAAGACATCCTCGGACACAAGAGTGACAAAAGTAGCACCGTCCTGCACTGTCTTCCCTCCACTTGTTGATCAAGCCCAGCAGATGGCCAAACACCACTGCTGCTCAAGAAGGCAAAACCAGCCAAGGTAGCCAGCCAAAACCATCACACAGGATCACTTGAGGGAGAAGCCTTCCTTAAACTTGCACAGGGAGAATTGAGGGCAGCTGTGACCAGCAAAGTGGGCAGGGTCAGTGTTCCCAGCTCTGACCTCTCTGGCAGAAGACACTGAAGAAACTGTCTGGAAAGAAGCTTTGCTTTCTGATTAACAGATCTTCATTCTAACAGATGCCCCACTTTCAAACATTAGGAGACAAAAGTGGATTTGTTAAGCTTCTCCTAGGAATGGGTGGTTCCTACCGGGACAAGCAGTAGGCTGGGTTGCTTGTCACACAGCCTGGCTGGGGTGACTGTACCCTTCTTAGGCTGACAAGTGTGAATGCATACAGAGGATGAGTTGGAGCACTCATCATTTCTGTTAAAGGCTGCCACAGAGCATGAAAAAAATCAAGATCCACTGGACCAGAAAGAGTGAACTGAAGTTGTGATGATGAGGACCCTTCTAGCAGGAGAAGCCCATCTGTGCTCCAGAGGCTAAGCATTTCATATAAAGATGACTACTACCAAACCTAACATCTGATATACAGCCACCAAATTAAAGCATATTCCAATACTTCAAAAGCTGCCCTACTAAATGTGTCAACTTTATCCAGGGTGTGTCACGAACAAAACTTCTGGAAACCAAGGTAGAGCATCTCATTCAACTTCCTCCCTCAGCTCACACTGCAGGAACAAAGGAGTTCTCTCCAGGATCCACAGGCTGGAGAAAAAAAAGCCTTGCAGACAGTGATCCAAGGGAGGGCAAATGACCTGAGAATGGTCCAAGTCTGATCCTGGGGGATGAGGGAAGGCTTCACAACAGGAAGGATCCTGGAAGCACAGAAATGTGCTTGAGCTCCATCCATCCTTGCTCCTGTCACCTCCCCCAGGGCAGTGCCATGCAGAGAGGAGATGCTCTGCAAAGATCCCAACCACCTGGCCTCCACTCAACCCTTGTCAGTGTGGCTTTTAAAGTATGAATACAAATGATTAAGAGAGAAAAAGCTTATCACTACAGAAATCCCCTGACATTACTTGGCTTAGCTGGGGTGAAGCAGAGAGCACACATCATTGTTTCTGAGGAAGGGCCAGGTGGGACCATTGAGTGATCCAAAGCAGACAGGCAAGAACTTGTACAATCAGCTTTATACCCCATTAAGCTGAGCAGAGGGATCACCTATGCTCTCTCAGAGCCTCATCCCATATGGCCAAGTCCTACTCCGTGGGTAAGATGAGTGATTTTCCTAGGAAGGGAAGTGCTGATCCCATAATATCATTAGAAAATCTGGAGCCACTGTAATGATGTAAGGGCCCTGTTGCAGGCTGGAAATCCTGTGTCCCAGGTGTGGCAGAGACATGACAGGAAACACTGTCCCTTCCCCCGAAGAGAGAAGCAAGAGTACGTAGCTGGACACAGGAGTGGATGTAAGGACAAATCAGAAAGGCAAATAAAGACCTACCAAGGTGTAAGAACTCAGATCTGCCCGAGAGGTGAGACAAGAAGTTCCCTTTTGCTTTGCCATAGCAGAGAAGCAAGCAAGTCCTTCCTATTGGGAACCCAAAAACTGCAGAGAGGGAAATAAGAGAGGAAAGCAGCCAGCACATGAGCCCTCTAAGAGCAAACATCTCTTCTAGATTTACAGGGCAACCTCTGCCTCTTGTAAACCAGAACTTCCTCCATCCTCTTAAATACAGCAGTTTATGTATCCATTCACCTCTGGTAGCCTAGCCCAGCACTAAAAATCACTACCATGACTCCCTGGCAGACTGCAGTTTTACTGCTGTGCAAGCAGAGACCTAGGAAAATCACCACTGCTCCATCATCTCAGAGCTGGAGATCATCTCAGCTGGGGATGCACCATGGCTCCACGCTGTCCTGGGAATCACCTCACCCGACCAGCCCCATCACTCTCAGCTGCCATTCACCACCAGAGCTTGATGCCAGCAAGCTGGGCTTCAGTAGGCTTTGAAGACCCTAAACAAAGATCCAGGTCAAAAAGCAATGGGTTCACAGACAGTAAAGCCATCAGGGACTGTTCTGTTCCTTACACTACACTGACATCCCTGTCAGAGGGCTTTCTCCAGCAACTCCTATGTCTAGGCAGATACAATCTAGGTGGGAGGGTGAAGCTTTCAGAAAAGACATCCTCTCTTAGAAGTACTAGAGAGCTGACAGTGTTCCCTACATGATCCAATCCAGCAGTTGATCACCACATCATGGGAAAGCTGCTGACTGGCTCCAGCGCAGACATGCAAGTGAAAATAAGGATTTATGGTGCGGCAGACAGGAGTTGATTAGTTTGTCTCAATAGTTACCTGGGGACTAACAACCTTATGCAGATGAAAGGGTGAGATTATTAAAGCTGATTTGCTGAAAATACTCAAGTAGTCCTCTGACAGCTGGAGAGACAGGGATGTTGTTAGAATTGCAGGTTGGAGCAGTATCCGTCAGTACTCTGCCAGGGAAATACGCTGCAGGAATGGAGTCTGCCGCACAGGATGCTGGCAGAGCCTGCTGGAGAAACTTTGCTTGTAACAAGCAATTTGTAAGGACAAGAACAAGGAAATCCCTTTTCCTTCACTTGACAACATTAAGTATCTTCCCACTTCCGCACTGTTTTTGTGAGCTCCAATATCATCTGCTAAATAAATTCACAGCCTAGGAAGGAGCATTATTAGTATGGAACCAAAAGAAAGTGAGAGGAGGAGGAAGTGATACTAGGAGGCTGCACACAAAGAAAATCAGTGACATGCAGGAAGGTAAATTTCAGGGAAGTGGAATTTTTTCTGGGGCAGATACTCCCTATGAACTTTCAGTGGGCAAGAGAAACAAAAACTGCCAAGTTGCAGAACTAAGTGGAGTTTTTATCACAGACCACAGTCCCTAAGTCTCTTCTCTTACAGTTGAGGGAACACCTTTGCAGTAACTTCTCAAATAAAGAATAAATCTTTTCCCTAAATAGAAATAATATGGAAAACTGATCTCATTTTGGGCCTGAAAAGTCAATACATCTCTACTACAAATGGGACTAGAAAAGTAAGGAGAGTTCTCTTTAAAGAAACAGCATTGAGATATGAGCAGTCATAAATGTTTTTACAAGATACCTCTATTGTAACACATAGCTGAAAAAAACACAGTATTTTTAATAATCCAGGAAGGAAAGGACACCACAACCAGAAGATGCTTAAATGGTCACATACAAGTGGCTGGGGAGAAAAAGAAATACTTTTTTCCCCATTATAAATCTCAACCATTTCCCTAGTCCCTGCTGAACAAACAGCTCTGTCCTAACTTTCTGAATATGAGCCAAAAGAACTCACTTATAAACTCTGCAAAGGATCATAAATCGAAAGAGGCTGCCACTCCTTGGAAAGGCAGGATCAGAATAAAAAACAGCCTTGATAATTGGAGAAATAGTCCTAACCAAGATGAAATTTGCTAAGTTCAAGTACAAAGTATTACCAATATAAGGGGGAATTAAGTGTGGAAACAGGAGAATTATTAGCTATGCACTGACTGAACAGGAATGGCACAGCATAAAATGATCAAGTCATAAACTCGATGAGTTGACAGTGCGATGCCTTTGCAAACAAGACAATTTTCTGTCTAAGATGTATTACCACAAGTATTATGTGTATATAACAAAAGAGCAATGATTTCACTCTTCTGGAATACTGTATTCATTTTGGGGCACTACAATTAAAGAGAGGTGTAGAGAACTGGAAAAAGTCCAAAGGACAGTAGTAAGAATGATCGAGATATAGAAAATATGGCTCAGGAAGAATAGATGAAGGAAGTAGATTTGTTTAGTCTACAAAAGAAAAGACTAAGGAGAGACGTAATAGCAATCTTCTCACATTTAAAAGGTCAGGAAGATGTTGATCGATTGCTCTCCATGTTCACTAAGAGTAAGGTACACTTAAAGGGGATATTTAGAAAACTTTCTGGCTATCAGTATATTGCAGTAGGTTAGCTGGGGAGCATTTTTTAATATGAAATCAGGCAAATAACCATAAGCATTGTCTAGAAATAATCCTCCTGCCTAAGTGCAGACTGATGAAAGAAATCTCTTCAGGCCCACTTCAGCACTACATGACTATGATGAATCTATGATTTTTCATATTAACATTAGCCCCAGGAAAAACTCAACACCTCTGGCTTCTTCAGCTTCAGAGAGGCTAAATTTACCTTAACATGGGACAAAATGCCACCCTTGGGTCACTTGCACCTTCCTTTATTGCTGAACACAAATCAAATTAGTGTGTTTAGCAGATGAAAACTGATAAACACATAACATACATGCAAATCAACTTGAATGCACTTTCCTCTATGTCCATAAAACACCATAGCTTGGCCCTGAATATCAAGCTTCTCAGAGCCATTAGAATCCCAATGCCACATGCAGAGTGAAAAAAATGTTTATTGATGGGTTATATTTACATTTCTATAGCCCATTTCTTAGTTCAGTAATAGGGATTTCTGCTAAAATTTCTTTCCAGAAAAATGTTATCCTTTTGGATTCAGTCCTACTCTGGAAGAACTAACTGACAGGAATCTGAGTGTCTTCAAATGTTTGGACACCTCCTGCCCCTGGAGAATTCAGGCCCATTAGTCATCACTAGATATTCAAGTTTCTTGCCCAGCCCTGGAGATACTCCAAAGCACTCTACAAAGTTTGTTAGTCTCCACTGGACTCCTGGAATCTGCCTTTATGTATTTATTTTGTCTAAAAAAAATGTTGCATCCTTTGGGGAAGAAAAACAAATAGCAAATAAATTCACAGGTGAAACTTAATTGAGAGGTGTTGCCAATAGTAGGGGACACAGAGAAAACATAAGAGGATTTAGAGAGATTTTAAAACACACTCTGCACATACCAGAAGAAGCAAAGAGCCAGACTAGGGAAAAAGCAAGCAAATTAATTTGGAGAAAATAACCTGAAACAAAGATGTCTAGGAGAGTAGGAGCTGGAAGCAGTAGTGCTGGCAAAGCATTAGGAATGGCAGCAAGCCACAAATTATGTCTGAGCTCAGAGACAGCAAGAGCTACAAGGTGCTATAAACCTAGGGAAATAGAGCACATGCTGTTATTAGAGAAAAATCACAACCTTTTTGCTCCATACCAAAGGACAATTAGATTGCTCAGTCCCCTTTCTTGGGAGACCTGTGCAGCCCAGCAACAAGCCATTTGGAAATTTGTCTCAGGTATTCACGTAGCAAAAGATCCTGGTTTCTCCCTCCACCCCAGCATGTCCTGCAGGCCCAGTACCACTGCTGAACTCATCCTCACTCCCAGCATTCTTGGGGCAGAAATACCAGGTACATTCACTATATGTCTCAAATGTCAGGGTGTCTCAAACCCATGCAAGAAGTAACAGGGTGAGGCACAGCACACCTCTGCTGCAGCTGGGGTGGGGAGAGGTACCCTGGAATGCAAATGCCCCAGTCCCTGGGGATCACTCCCTGATTTCATTCAACTGCTGCATGCATGAAAAAAACCTGTCTGACCCTTGCCTTTGCTTCACTCTTGCCTTAATTGTTCCAGCAACCTTTTCCAAGACCCCTGCCAAAAGCCATTCAATCTTAGTGCTGCCTGGCCTCTGTTCAGAATCCAGACTTGGCACATTGCAAACACCATAATCAACCATATTAGCAGGGAATTGGGAAGCTGTCTTGAAAGAAACAAAAATCATCCCTCCTGGTCCATAACACTCTTTCACTGCACTTGAATGCAAGTGAGATCAAAACACTGCTCAGAGGAGCGTATCACCGAAGGAAGAGACAGAACAAGATGATTACAGGGAGCCAGCGCTTGATTTACAATTGCACCCAGACCAAGAAATAAACGACTTCATTATCAGCAAATTGGAAACAGATCAGGGACTGAGCATGGATTTGAATCATAATAGGAGCCCAATGCTGCTCACAGAGCGCATGTGTCTGGGGGAGTTCAGAGAGGATTTGTCGTGATGATAGATGGTGTCCCCAGATATTTATCCTGTGGTATTAAGCTGTTCACCAAATGCATAGAAAGCCCGATAGCCAGTGTTCATAAAATTCCTGTTTGTGCTCCAGCAATACATCTCCCTTCAGCCATCTCAGTCACAGGGCCCCCTACCACCAGCAGGGAGGTCTTGTGCATGCAGGAGGGAAAATCAGCTAGACAAGCCATCCACAGCCTCAGAGGTGTCGCATTTCCAGGCTACTTACATGCTGCAGACAGATGTCAGCTGGTGTTCAAGGATGTGGGTCAAACTTGGGTCTGATTTACCAAAGAAGTTCACTGGGGTTTATCAAGAACAAGTGCTTCAAAGCCACAAGTATTTAAATAACTGCCTCAAAAGCTCAGGGTAGACAACGCTTGGAGGAAGGACATTTTTGGGTGGAGACTGAGGTTCCTTTACCTGCCACAGAGGCTCTTTGATGACAGAATTCAGCAAGGACTCATCCAGTCCCCTCACCAAGGATGTTAATGAATACCCACCATAGACCCTCCACATCTCCCCACATTTTCCTTCTCTACATACAGTTCTCTCTTTCCTTCAACCCAGGCAGTTATTGCTCAGGTCACTGATTTTTACAAATGCATAGGTAAGTAAAATATGTTTGAGATTTATTTTTTTTGGCAGAAAATACTGTTTTCTGCAACATTATTGACATAATGCTGTAAGTACATATTTTCCCAATTACCCCAAACTTGAAAATTGTGGGGAAACACACTAAAGTTTTAACTTTTTTCCTCTTAAGAAAATGTTTCTTCCATGATACATCCAGACCTGCTTCTGGCAGGTACCAGCTCCAGAAGCACATAGAATGAGATAAGGCAAAACAATGGCTTGAGGCAAACTTGACTTAGAATCCCTTCCCATGAGAGGATAAATGTAAGCTCTGGTAGGGTTACCACAGGCATCATGTAAGATGTCTGAGTCTCTACAGTATTACAGGCATCCCACACCTTTATGCTTGTCTGCCCCACAACACTCCCAGACCCCTGGTGCATGGTCAGACCCTAACCCTTCCCAGCCCAAACCTTGATGCAGACCATGCAATCTGTTTCCATTCACAGCCAAGGCTTGCCAGCTCGCCAAAACGGCCACTTCCTTGCCAGGTCCATACATTCTCATCCCAAAGGAAAGCAGATTACAGGTAGATTACAATTCCCACAAAACAAAATCGCTGTATTATATTCACGTTAGGGACTGCTTCAAAAAACAGTGCCTGAGAGAAGACAGCCCCTTCCCTCTTGCAGGCTGTCTACAGGGCTGGTCTGCAAGTGATGTGATCCATGGGGACCCTGGGGCTGTCTCCAAACCCCCTGCAGCTTACCTCAGCTGCCCTTGCAAAACCTCACTTGGCAAACATGGCAGAGCCTGTGCACAACTGCTTGATTGGAAAGTGGGGCTTGAAATGGCTTCCCATGGCCTTGCTACATTAGAAGTTATGCTAATACCTGCAGTAATATCACCACTCTGGCCTGCTCAATGTCCTGGTTTGAGTTAGAACAGAACTAATTCTGTTCAGCGATTTTACTTTTCAGCTCAGTCTCTTCTAAGTAACTGCACTTTCTGAAGTTAACAGCGTGTTTTCACAGACAGCATCGACTTCTAGCAGTGATAACGCTCGATGTTTAGAGTTACTACCAAGGACTGGTGTGCAGAAAGGCTCTTGCTTATACTTGCTCCTCTGCAGACCAAGGCCACTGCTAAATCTTGTGTATCAGGAAGTAAAAGGTCACACCTGCGGGGAGGAACGGACAGGACAGGTGACCCTAAACTGTCCAGCAAGGTATTCCATCCCATATATGACATGTCCAGTATAAAGCTGAGAGGTCACAAGGGTCAAGCTCTTTTCTTCAATGGCCAGCATCCAAGGAGGACTCTCTCCTTTCTGCTTCCAATCCTGACCCCTGTGTTCCACAATCCAGGTCCTGAAACCAATTCCCATCTCCCACTGTGTCCAGTCTGGGACTTCCCCAGTGCCTGTTCCACAGCATCAGTGGTGACTGTGACGTAATTGCCATCAGGGGGATTTGGGCTCAATACTGGGTTTGTATATTTTTAAATTATAT
The DNA here is from genome assembly GCA_013401335.1 of Brachypteracias leptosomus. Classification (NCBI taxonomy): domain Eukaryota; kingdom Metazoa; phylum Chordata; class Aves; order Coraciiformes; family Brachypteraciidae; genus Brachypteracias; species Brachypteracias leptosomus. Next base: position 108,550 of record VYZX01027920.1, on the reverse strand, counting down.
TTAATTTTATTTTTCTCATTAAAGCTGTTTTAGTTTTCTAATCCATAAGTTTCACTCCCTTATTCCCTTTCTCTTCCCCTTTAGGAAGGGAGAGGGGTTAATAGAGAGCATCTGTCATTTGTCTAGTGGGTCACCCAGCTCTAAACCTTGACACACAATTTGTCGTATCCAAGTTTGAACAACTATGCATGTTCTCTACAGCCTGCAGCTTCACTGAGCTGTGAGGGGGAGGTTACTGCATGGTGTAGGATACTTACTGCAAGTTAGCTGGTGTCCTCAAGAGCATATAATGCATTAACAGCACAGAAAATCCCAGGAATTCTGACATTGTGTCTCAGTCAAAATAAGGTAAGTTCCTAATTCCTTCATGCAGTTCTAGAAACTCAGGTTTCAATTGTAAGAGGGGCACTTGATTAGAGATGGGGGGAAAAGCCTGATGTCATCCAGGCAGCCCTGGATGGCAGGAGTTCTGGATTCAGTTCCTGACAGTTTGTTTTTCCTTCCTCTGTATGTACTCAAGCACTCTTTAACTTAACTTGAGTGACGATTCCTGTCTCAGAGGTGCTTGGTGAGCAGCCAGCAGCAAGCCAGTAATAAAACACCTTCACATTGCTGATAAGAGAACATAAGGGAATTGTGCTGTGAAGCACCCACCCTGGAGAAGGAATGCAGGTAGCCTGTGATGGATCAAGCCCAGCTTTTTCAATCCCCTCTTCCTCCCCCAAGATGGCCCGAGTAATGAAGCAGAAAAACCCTCCCTTACTGGTCTTATTTGACAGCTGGTTTTGGCTATTTTGGCTAGAACAGCACACAGTCAGGCCATAAGCTTTGCAACATTGCCTATCTACCATCTTTCCTTAGCCAGATGGGAAACCAAGCACCATGGGGGATGCTCCTCTATCAGAGGTCTGGAAGGCTCATTCAGGAATAAACTCTCACCAAGAAAAAGAACATTTTTGCATTTATGATTTTCAGGACTAGATTCAGCCTCTGTTCAATGACAAAAGCTATGTGACCGCAACACACCACAGCCTGGAGCACAAAGATGACTCTGAGAGCATCAGGACATAACACCCCTGGCCCCACATCAGCTGGTGAATGGTTGGAGGCTACAATGGACACCCAAACTCGGGTCTCATGGTTGGCATGAATTACTTCAACAATAGGCTCAGCACTTTTGTTAAATACTGCAAACAGTAACCCTGAAGAGGGCTCCATTTCTAACTCCTGTGAGACAAAGCAGCCTTGACATTGCAACTCTTGAGCAGCTGAATTTTTCAGCAAACCACATACTAGGGAACTGATTCAAGGCCAAAGAGAGCCAGAGATTCCCATTTTCTCTAGAGCATATTTTTGTTTAGGTTAGGACCCTGCAAAGCAATGTGGCCTTGAGGAAGCACCTCCAAAAGTGGTGGCAACAGAAATAGCCAAGTCAGTTTTTACAAGCTGGTCAGATACCTGGTTATAAAGCCCCATAGACTGGCTGCATGCACCACTTTATAGCAGGATATAGGAGAGCAGAGCCTATATATGGCACTCCTGTGCATTTACCAAAGCAGTTGTATTCTCCCAAACAACTTCACATGGGAGGTGATCCCTAATCCAGTGGGACAGATGCTAGACTTCAATGCAGGAAATGGTGTGATATAAAATGTCTGAAGTTACTTTTGCTAAACACATTTAGGCACCTTGGTTTTGGTCATGGAAGTATTTATCCGGTATTAGAGTATGACCATGTGAGAGTGCTTGCCAGCAATGCAAAAGTTTAAGGGATTAAAAACAAGATGAGCTTTCAAGAGAAGCTGGGGAAAATACACCACTTAGTGCCACGGCCCAGTTGCTGTACTTCCTTGTCAGTAAGCAAAGATGCTTTTTAGGGACTGAAGGAGAAGCACTCATTTGTATCTCTGCAAAATCTAACAGTTTGTGCAGGACAGATAAGTTGGCAAGAAGGGAACCACTCCCACCACCTCTTTTTAAATTACTTACATCTTTTACTTTTTTGCCCTCCTTCCTAGACTTACTATTGAAATTGCAGGAATTGTGTGAGAATTTGGACATGAAAACAACATTATCCAGGACTAACTCCAAAACATTCCCATCACTGCTCCTTTCACATATGCCTGTCTTTTAGAATTCAGAGCTAGCAGTGGACTCCAAAGGGAGTTCATCCCACAAGTGGTAGAATCAACTCAGTAAACGTCTCCAGATAAAGTCAAGTCTGACATTTCTAGGAGCACAGTTAGACCACAGCAACATTTCCAGCCAAGCAGAGATGAAGTAACAGACTTGGTCTGGTACTGTTTGGCTTCAGTAACTACCAATGAAAAACAAGAACACAGAATAGTCACAGGTCTGCTGATAATTTAGGATGTTTCAATTTGTGAAACAAGCACCATGTTTCTCTCATGACTAGCAGTGGAATAACAAACAGACAGATCTAGTTTCACTGCTGCTTGGACTGTCAGTTTGATTTGTTCTCAGATGTTATAGGTTACATACTGCTTTACAGAGATTCAGCAAAGCAGAAACCCAGAGAGCTCCATGAGCTAACAACACAGTTTCATAAGGATTTCAGTCTTATGATTGTTGCAAGCTTTTCCTGAAGTTGCAGCATGGTGTTTCTCCTTAGCCCTCTCCCATTTTAGTTGGGGGTAAGTTTATAGCACCTAATGAGTTCAGCTCCCTGAAGTTTTGTCCCATTCTCAAAAAATTAACAAGGTCTTGCTCCTCTCTTTAGGCACTTATTTTCACAAGAGATACTGGAACACAATTACCTTTGAGAACTGTGCCTTTCTGGTAAATTTGGATTAAATTAGTTGCCACAGTAAAAACACTGGGTGGGGACTTAAGAGGAAACTCATACATGTGCAAATGGATTAATTTCATAATCAGTTTCCTTAGGAAACTGGAGCTTAAAAAAAAACACAACACAGAAAAGAGTAAAAGTTTCTGAAAAAATTATAAGGCTAGAAACAAATCACAGCCAACACAAGTGACTAACACAACATTCAATGAATAAAGGTAGTGCATGTTCTCCTGTGGTGCAGTTGAGTCTGGTGTGATGTTCTACTCTTTGCAGAACAGATTCAGCTTTAATTCATTACTTGACATTATTTTTATTGTTAACTTGGATGGCCCTGGAAAGAAAAGGGTTTAAATTACAAAAAAATGGTTCACAGACACAACTAGCTTTGTGAACCCATAAAATAGTTTGCAAGGTTCATAAAACCTCAAAAGCCAGAAAATCCTCCACCCCTGATTTCCTCCTTACTTCAGCTCCAGTCTCACTTCACTCATTGTAGGATGTTATAAGCTCTCTCCTCTAACGGACTGTAACATTTACACTCAGAGCTGATTACGTTGCCTGCACTCTGACATCTCCATGCTGGATTGGAGCCTGCACTTGTGCATAATCCCCCTTGTAATGAACCTGACCCTCCTGCTTGCTGACTGATTGTGAATGAGCACTGGTGGGTTTACTTGGCTTTGCTCTAATACCAAGCAATTGTTTGCGCAACAGCATATAAGTCCCTAAGGCATAATTCCCTATTTTTCTTTTCCATTCTACTGAATGAAGAGAAATCCTATTCAGCTCCTCAGCAAGCATAGTGCATCCTCTGCAGCACCCCCAGCCGAGTGCCAAGTGATTTGGGGGGGATAAGAAATCTTTATATTTTAACCCAAGGGGCAAGCCTAAAGCTGCTTCCACTCCCTAAGAGACACATTTTCTGGCCCAGTAAAGCCCTGAGAAAAAGAATATTTTCAGAGCAAAATAATTTACACTGAAATACAACCTGTGAGAATGTTCCCAGAGCTCTGAGTTCCTGGTAGATCCCATGACCCAGGTCTATATGTCCCATAGCCTGCGTAGCCAGCAGTTGTCAGTTCAGGCTGCTGCCAAACCTCAAGCAGGCAGTTTCAAGCCTCTTATAGGAAATGTAGTGGAGCCACTGCAGTGAAAACGCCCTGGTCATTTTTGCTGCCTGATGTCACTACAAAGGCAGATGAGGTCTGTATAGAGCAGAGTCTGGACACAGTTAATTTATGAAGCTTCCATGGCATTTTCAGGGGCCCATGCTCACATCCCACCCAATCCACTTATGAAAGGGCTTCACTGAAGGCTATCTAAGGCTTGCTTTACTCTTCATGAAAATTTGCATGGTGCCAGTGTAAGGAGACACCAGAGAGAACCATGGAGAGAACCCACCTGCACATGGTGCTTTGTGTCAGCTTAGCAAGGGACAAAGGCATCAGCAGTAGATCTGGTGTCTCTTGGGTCATCCAAACAAGCACAGTGACTACTGCCTTAGCAGGTCCAGAAGAGCTCTCCTACAGTGTTTTGCAGACTGAAAGAAAAAAAAGCCTGGATGTATTTCCATCCTTACTCCTTGAGAGAGCATAGTTGGACGCAGACTACTAAATCTGGTCCTTTCTACGACAAAGACTGAAAATACTCTCAATGGCCTTGTCCACACCATCAGTGGTTGTTGCAGCTGAGGATCAGGGCACTAGTCACCTTTGAACAATGTTCATACATGGGGCGTGTGAGTTGCAGATACATTAGAAAGAGCCCTTAAGCCCAGCTCTCCTCAAGAAGGCAATTTGGACAGACAGGGAATTTTGAGCACTCCTATCTCAACCCTCTTTACTGTTTGACAACCCTGTCAGCCTCTAGGGGTTGCAAAGGAAACCTGCAAGGTAATGGGATAGGGAGACAGAAAAGAGACTGAGTCACCAATGAGAAAATCCAGCCCAGGCTGAGAATATCAAAGGAAAAACAACAAAACAAGGAGAATAAAATACCTCTCAGCTAATGCCAGTAAAAATGAACCAGTGATCTACCACCCTTGAACACTGGCAGAACTGCAAACTTAGAAAAACGTATACATTGGGCTGAAGCAGGCATCAGCAAAAAGAAGCCCCAGCTTAAACAGCAAGAGACTGGCAAAGATACTAGCAACTGAAAACCTATTCTTACAGCAGAAGCTGCACAGTGCACGGGCAGGGCTGCTGAGCCTGCTAGCCACAGCACAGTGCAGCCCTGCTGCTTCGCTCTGCTGGCCTGGCCAGTGGGCAACCACAACAGCCTGAGGGCAACCACTGCTTGCCTTGGGCAGCAACTGGGGGGATCCCACCCTGTGACTACCATGCACAGAGCAGGTACTCACTGGGGGCAGCAGGAGGCAAGGGCACAGACCCTTAGCTTTTCTACAGAGATAAGACCTTTTTGATACAAATTCATACATATATGCTATGCAGCTATTGTTTAGAACATGATGGAAGTACTAAACTCAAATACTTTGCAGTAAGCACTTGCTAGTCAGTCTTGATAAACAGAAGCATTGTTTTAATTGGAATTTAATTACTGTATTAGTCATTTACTGACCACAGATCTTGCATTAATGGTGGCTTTTCCTTTTCCCACAAGGCATATTCAGTATTTCTTAAAAGACAAACAAATTCTTCTAAAGTCTCTTGAAGAAGATCCAGAATCCTTCATGCACAGCAGCTCCCATTATGCCTGCAAGAATCCCTGAGCTGTTTGAAACATGGTACTAATCACAATCACTACCAGCAGTCACAGACCTTTATCCAAATAGGGAATTTTAACTCACTGAAACAAATGAGTTAGTTATGGAAAAGGAACCCCCCCATTTTTGCAACCACAACATCCAAATAGGCAAGACTCTTTCAGTAAACCAATATGAATAAGTGGCTGCAATTTTCCTAAGCTGCATTTAAAACACAGGCTTTATCTTCAGTTCAGCCAGAAATGACCTTGTGTGACTTTGGTTCTAGTCTCTCCTCATCTGTCTGAAAATTATTATTCTGTAATAGGCAAAGGGATAGCACTCCTATTACCAGTGTACTGTAGCCAACATACTATTTCTTGGCAAGAACAAGGCTGCCAGAGTCCAGGGCTAGAGTCTGAGAGTACTCAGTGAGTTACATTCATTACATAGCAAGAACAAGTGAGAAAAAATAAACACTTCCTAAGTCTATGACTAACTGAAGCTGTAAATTTCAAACACCTATTACAGAGTCATAGCTTAGTAAAACAACATGGGATGTGTTACATATCAGAAGGCAACCTTTAAAGAAGGACTTATGCTCTGGGGAAAGTTTTAAAACAGAACAGGATGAAGTTTATGTGCCTTTTTTTTATGTGGTTCTTATAATTAACCAAACTGTCACAGAAAATCATCCTAGAGGTCTGGATTCAATCCAGCCTTCTCTAACACACGTCCCATCATCCTCTCAACTACTGAAGTATCCATACCATATTAAAATTAGAACTTGTGAACAGTTTTTCAACATATTTTTTTTTCCAGCCCCTCTGTTTACAAATGTCCTCTAGGCAGACTGTAGGAATTTATCCTTCTTTTCATTTAATAGAGTCAAACATAACTTTTCCCAAGAGAACAGAGCACCAGGTGATTCCCAAACTATTCTTGACACCAGTGTAAGTAATTTACTGCTTAGGCTTTGTGTCTGGTCATTTGGGGCACGTGGGCATGATTTTTCATCACTGACTACATGACCTTACTCAATTTTAATACATTACTTTTGTTTCAAAGTTAAACAAAACAAAATCTATTTCTTGGCTAAATACATGCTGGCCACAGGCTCAAAAAACAAAACAAAACAAATTATTCTCCTTCAACAACATAAATCTTCGGATGTGCAAGAACTTGATAAACACCAAAAAGGAAAAGCTGCACAAAGGGACCAGACGGTAACTTAGCTTCTAATTCAACAAACTGTTTGCAAACAGGTTTCAGCTTTTCAACCACTTCTCCATACAACTGTAAAGGGTAGCCAAAGGGCTCTGGAGTTATAATTTTGCCCAAGCTATTTGGGTGTTCAGATGTGGATCTTGGCTTGTTCCATTATGAAGAACCACATAAATGGAACTTCCACATTGAAGGGAGGCTGAGGAGAATCCTTAGTCCGAGAAAGTTTAGCTCTGCATACTGGCAATGGGCCATTGTTAGTGAAGGTCACAGTTTGTGTCCAAAATGCTCTCAGACATCATCTCTATTACAAGAGTAGCTGGGATGAAAGCATACATCAAGAGAAATATGTTGCACATTTTCTTCTCCATTTCCTTCTTCTCTCTTCATTGGTTTCCTCAGTTTGAATCAGCAAGAACAATCTATCTGGGTGAGGAAATACATAAACATATATGTTAGCCCATGCAAATATCTGGAAAATGCCTGCTCTGTATACGAGGAAAGTTAGTGATGGAAAGACATAGCCAATGACTGCACCATTTGTAGCAAGAGAACAATCTAAATTGATGATTCTTTGCCATCCTGATGCACATCATCTTAAAAGAGGTCTAATGAAGCAGAAAGATGATTGTAACTTTGTATCAACCAATGGTATACTTGAGTTGTATGAATAAGATCTTAAAATAACAGACTGATGCTGGTTGTAAAACATTCACTGCTTGGCATGCTCAGTTTGGTGTAGAAGACAATTGTGTCTCCAGCTCTAGTTGTAGTGTGTAATTGTGGAACCACAAGACTGGAAAGGCTCACCCTGTTCATGAGTCAGGTTGTTGTCTTTCTGTACACTGACAAGGCTATTTTGATTATACAGAGTAGTTTGAAAGAGCAGCTAACATCCATGCTCTCATTTGTAGTTTTGTTTTTGATTCACATTGGCAGTTGTAGATGCTCAGTCTGTTCTCCAGGTATTCACGTGGAAGTGACTGAGGCATGTCAAACCTACCATCAGCTTTGCATTAATGGCTCTTCCTTGATTATAACATCTGGTGAGATGTATGACAATAACAGAAGAAAATGTGAAGTTCAGTCATTTGGAAATTACTTAAGTGAAGGCTGTTTTGCACAGTATGATGTTAAAATGTTAGGAATGATTGAGGCCAAATTTATAGCTCAAGCAGTCTTGCATCTGTATTTAATTTATGAACAACCAACACAAAAAACACCTTTAAAAAAAAAATCCTAATGATTTCCCAACTGACCAAGAGCTCTGAATGTTCTGTCAGCAGTATAATCTAGACCACAAAATGTTGCTCTTGTTGAAAGGAATTTCCAGCATATTGTTATATGGCTAGTCCAATAAACCTGTACTAGTCAAGGCTGACAGTATCCTACTTTTGGCTTGAAGAATTGAAGATCATTGAAGAACAATCCTACTGCTGATCAGTAGGAAATATTCCTATAATATTCCTGGAGAGAACAAGGAGATCATTCACAAACATTTAGCTACGAAGAAAACACAGAATTTGGAAGCAGTTTATATCTGCCCCTCTTCAATAACTAATGGTCAATCTGCAGATTGGCCTGCTGCAGTAGTTTCTCCCCAAATAGTGTCCACAGCTCAGCATGACAATCACGCGGAAATAGAGGAAGGGCTGTGAATTTGGTGGCTAGGATGTTGCAAAATTAATTACCTATCGGAGTTATGCAAAACTTTCATCTGCAGCAATGTTTTCGAAGTACTGGATAGTTGATAAGCTTATCTGATCAGCTTATGGCATAGTGAGCACAAATTGAGATTAAACTGTACTTAATGCTACCCAAATATTCTCCTTACATAGCAGAGCAGAAAGCTCAAAGCTATTCTATATAAGACGCTTGATTAACACTGCTACACAATCAACAACAGTCAAAGGAATTCAGGTTTATAAAAATAAACCATCAAGCCAGTCAGAGTACAACATACATACATGTATTGTTTTGCAATGAAAGTTAAGCTCCTAATTAAGTGCCAGATCACTTTGAGTACTCAGCCACAAGACAAAGATGCACTGAAATGTCTTCCATGTCCTTAGAAGGACAAAAATAATAGTTCTCTCCTGATGATGCAGCTCTCTTGCTTGCACACCATGTAAGGCAAGATGATAAGACAAAAGTCTTATCCAAGATAGAGTAGATAGTTAGGCAGAGTAGAGACATTTCTAAAGCAGTTGAGGAGTCGCTGCCAGCACAAAGGGAGGTTTTTATGATTTTTGCATGCATATGTAGCCTATGGTTGGGTCATAAACCAAGATGCTCTAATTAACTTCAAAATTCCTATTTGCCAGTGTTATGACCTTTGAGCTAGGAATCATCTTTGTTACCTGTCTGCCAGACCCTCCCACAGGCTGGTGGGGAAACTTGATGAGTTTTGGTGGAAAAATTGACAGGATTTTCTGATGGGTTACTGTACTCCCAGAACTATCCTCCTCCTCACTGACAACATCCAATACTAAATTTGCAAGAAGCAATCTAAAGAGAGGAGAGATTCCAGCAGTGTTCCCTTCTCACTGTCCTTCTCCTCTCCTATAGGCAGGAAGGCGGAACACACAGACTGCAGTGGTGGAAATTCAACACACCAGAGAAGGGGGGTTCTTTGAACATATGCCTATTTCTTTTAAAGTAAATCAGTTGCTTTCTCATAAACCATGATGCGCATATAGTAAGGGAAACTCTTCTAAACCAGAGAACTCTCCTCTGCTCCAAAGGATTTATCATCTCCTTTCAGCACCATGTCCACATAGAAGTCACCTACCCTGTGCATTGGCTGATGGGACATCTGCCTGGGTACACCAGTGTGCTCTGGAGAGCCCCAAGCACAAGGGAGCCTATCCTGGCTTTTTGTCTGCCTCTGGCACCATACAGAGCACTGACTCTGCAGCTAACTTCTGTAGGAAAACTGGTAGGGAGAAAGACATACTTTACATCAGTGCTGTAAGTGCCTTGTCAGCCACAGGTCATTAATGAGCTCCTGAACCAATATCATGTCAATAACAACCTAAGAACTCACAGGCAGCACTTTGCCCACTGACCAAGAGCCATTCCTGTTGGGAAGATGCCTCTGTCACTTGAGCAAGCCATGGTCTGTCTGCACCCTCCCTTGCTAAGGTCACCACTATATACCAGGGCACCTTTGGGCACCAGAAGGGAATAATGAGAGCTACACAGCACCCCAAAATAAGATTTAAAGATGTAACATCCTACACTTCAGCATGAAAAGGGATTTTACCTCACACATGAATGACATTAAATGCATATCTTAAAATGCACTTAATGTGGACCCATGACTTAGCAATGATGAGACATCTAAATTTTCTACATTGCCTTTGTAAGCTTTTCCAAATAAAACAAGTTCAACTCAATTGACTAACGGTTGGATTCACAGTCTTAGAGGTCTTTTCCAACCTAAACAATTCCATGATTCTAACTGAAAAACAATAATCAATTGCAAATAACACTAAGTGGCCTCCTTCTCATTGCAACAAGGCTAAAAGCATCTCCTCTGTCGTAAAGTATGCAAAGAGAAACAAATTTAGTGTGTAAAAACAAGCTTCCTATACCTCAAGGATCTTGTGAGCCAGTAATGTTTGAAAGGCACTTGGAAGGTAAGTGGCACTTCATACAATACAAATACTTAAGCAGTGAATAGAATAGCTAACCAGGAGCCTGATCTTGTTTTACCAGACTGACTCTGTTCACTGAGATTAATGCCTCCCTGTTGTTCTCATGAATATTTCTGGGACAGGCTCCAAGTTTAAAGAGAAGTTCTCACATCCATACCTGTGATAGACTGCAAACACTCATACACAGAGCTGATCCTACAGGGAACTGAACGTCTCAGACAGCTATAGGCACCACTATTGCTAAACTGCAGCTCCAAAGATATAACTGGACTGATTGACACTTCATTTTTTTGGATCTCCAAATGATATATTAATTATTCAGGACTGCTTGTGTTAGAGATCAATTCCTGATTAGCCCACTGTCCAGAAAACCACACCAGCCTACTCAAAGTTAAACTTTAAGGCAGCCCCCTGCAGTTGACAGCTAGTCTCATATGCTCAAAATTAGAATAAGTGCTTTGCTGAATCAATGATGATTACAGAGAAAGCAACAGCCTGCAGTAAAGGTGAAGGCCCCAGAAAGACACTAATTGTTGGCAAACAGCAACCACTAACAGACGTGAAAAATAATAATGTCAAGATACACAGAGTAATTATCTGTACACAAAACTGCAACATGAACTCTGTATAGCTATGAATAAAAGGCTTTGTTTGTGAAATGGGCTATTTCTCAATGCTTAGATGCATGCAAACAAGTTGAAACAAAAAGTTATAGGCCAGGAGTCCTCAACACTGGTGCTAATAGTCTTAAAGAGTCTGGACTGGACAACGCCTTTCAAATAAATATTTCCATAACAGATGTTTATTTTCTTCTACTTCCCTGTTGGCAAAGACACCAACTAATTTATTTTTCACTGGTTTCAAATTTTCTGGCTGTCCTCCTGATTATAAACATCAGTGAAAAAACATTTATTTGTTTAGAAGTACACTCTTGGGAAGACTGATAGAAGCTATTCTTCAAAAACCTGAAGCACAGGCCAAATTTGAGAAGAAATTACCTTGGCGTTGCCAAATCTTGTGATTTTCATCCTACCTCTTCAACATACAGGACTTTGTCCAGCGTAAGTGTTAAAAAAAGGAAATGGGACTCTTGGATTTTGTTTTTAACCTTACTACTTACTGAAAGAAAACATGAAAACACTTGAGCATCTCCTACCTCACTTCTTGCCTCTCTACAGGCAGCAGCAGCACAGGGACAGCCAAGCAGGAAGGATATTCCAGAGGAAAAAGATGAGATGGGTTTAAATCAGTGCCAACTGGAACCATGGTGCTGTTGCAGACATGGTCATGGGCACTGAACACTAGCCTGGGTGCTGGTCATATTACAGAGAGCCAAGTTTTATTCCATGTTTCTAGGCATTTTGTTCTATTAAAAAAGCTAGAAAGTTTATCCCAGACATTTGCTTAAAATTCAGATGAGGAACAGAGGGCAACAGCTGTGGCATTTTTGTTTTGATTTTTGAAAACAGTGATTTTGAAGAAAAAGCTGAATTCCAGATGGCTGACTTATTAGCAAAGGCACAGGATTAGCAATATTAATTTCTCTTTGAGAACGCACATAATAGCCAGGAGCAAAGAGGATTTATTCCTCATCTTCCTTATGAATTTACAGCCTACAGTCAGCAGCTTTGCAGCTAAGAAGGTTTCTTATCATTAAACAAGAGCTGAATTGAGTAAATATGTCAGTGAAACACTTCCAACGCTTCTGACAAAGGAAAAATTGCCTGGCTCCACACTCAAACGAGTGATAAAGATTTTTTAACATGTGTTGTTTTCCTGTTCCTATGGTCTTCAACATCACCTGAGTGTCCTTGAAGGAAACCAGTCTGTGGGTGATGACAATTTAGAGGAAAGGGATTTCTGTGTGGCTGCTGCCCTAAACATTGATCAGCCTTTGGTGCCTTTGCCCAATGTAGTGAACAAGGCAGAGGGGATTAATCTTTCCTGTCAGTTGTTATGGAGTGCTTACACTGGAAGAGCAGTCACTATCCTGTTACAATTTTAACTCCTTTTCCCACCAGAAGGCCTGTTTTGAGACTTCTGCCTGAAGGTTATCCTGTGTGGTCTCATGCTAAATTCTTTTGTAGTAGAAGTTTGTGGCTAATCAGACAAAGCATTCATATCACTTGCATTTGGAAAAGCCATCCATGCTTTCCTTGGGAAAGCACGGCTTACAAATATCTCATCTTAGAAAGTTCACATTTTTCATTTGCATGCCCTCACAGGAAACTTCTGGGCAAAGTGGGATGTAAGTCTGTGAGTGAGTCTGCAGTTGTTTCGTACAGGTTTTCATAACTACTGAAAATGCTAAATGCCTTTCTCTTCTCTGTAGAGAAGAAAATTCAAGAAAAGGCAATCCTCTGGATGGCAAAGCCTTATCTGGACCTTTCAAACTACATGCAGGAGAATTCAGTACCAGCCTGCTGTGGTAGCAGTGCTGCACTCCCCGAGCTCCATGGACAATCCCAAGCAAATGATCCCCAGTTTGGAAAGGGAGAGGAAGTAATCTCTGCTTATTTTACTTGAGTTGTGTATGCAGCTCACTCTTCATGGACAGGAGGATGGATAGGATGCTACTTGCATCTGCAGTGTTCCACACAGTAATCTTGACCTCAGCTGTAAGCAAGCTGTATTTCACACTGCAAGCCCAGAAGCAGTAGCAGCAACTGCTTGATCCTCCAATTGGCAAATCAGGAGCCCAGAGTCTTGCTGCTGAGTGGAAAAGCCAGTTAATAGCCAGGCTTTAGCCATTTTCAGATGGCATGACATGTGCTGGAGGGAGCTGATTACCAAGTAAATGCAAATAGTTTATCAAGGAAACAATTTTTATCAACTGTCAAAATCGCAGTTTGCTACCGGGCTCCACACGTTCACTGCAGAGAGAACGTCCATCATTCTGGGCTTGCCATTTCTTAGGAAGTGATCACTTTGTCCCTATGTTCACCCAGATAGCTTGACTCATCATAGCCCAGTTGAAGAGGAAAGATGCTTGGAACAGTCAGCATGCAGCAAGCATTAGCTGTCTCCCAGCATCCTCCTCAAGCTTCATTACACAGCATTTATACACCCATCCCACTTCAGCTTTACAGAATAAGAAAAGGCAAAACAACCATTATAACAGCTGAGAAAAACTTTGAGTGTAGCCAATATTAAAATACAAGTCATGGACTATTGCTCCATGAGATGTCATCATAGAGGAAGGGCAGGACTCATTTAACAGCTTCTCACTATTTTCTTCCACCTCCACTGCTCAGCATGGGCTCCTAAACCCTGCTGTCTGCATAATGCTATTACTTTCACCTCCCTTAATTTGTCTTGCTCACCACTCTTCAGTCTCAAGCCCCACAAATACCAAATTTGACAAGCTCTTGTGAGGGTAGGGCAGCATTGCCCCAAATTTACAGGTAAAACAGCAAGGCACAGAGCTGGAAGCCAAAAGCAGCCATGCTGGGAAATCAAGGACCTAGTTCTTCTGCCTGGTTTTAGACATCCACTTGATGCAGAGTCATCATAGCTCCTTTACATTCCTCCCAGATTAACACTAATGGCAGACATCTATCTACATCTACCAGCCCTGTGCCATCCTGAGTGCATACATGTTTTGGGACATAATTTGCACAGAATTTTTACAAAGTGTTCCTTTGATTTAACCAGCATTAGCCACACTGGTCTTGTAATAGCATCTCTCCAACTGCTCTCTAACACTGCATATCCCCTCCAGACAACCCCAAGCCACCACACAACCCTCCTTTTGCACTCTTCACACAAGTCCATGACAGTGATTAACCAACCTCATATGCAACCAATTACCCAACTTTTCAGGCAAATCCACAAGACTCCACACTTCACTTTGTCTCCATAAGGCATTTTTATCATGATTGATAATCCATCTTCAGCACTGAGAAATTCCTCCTGGGACAGGTAACTTTCCTAGAGGTACGGACTGTTTGTGAAGCCCTCACAGGCATGTATAAAGCAAAGAGGAGGAGTCTGAGAAAAGGGCCAGAGCAGGTACAATTGCATGAATTTGCCAAAAGAAAGTGAATGGAAACCAATAGGAAGAAATGGCTCCTAGACCAAGAAAGTCCAAGAAAGTGACTGATTTCCCATTACTTATGACTGTTAAGGTAGTTTGGACAGAGTACAGGAAGGAAAAATTGCCCTTAGTTTTCACATGCATTATGTGCCAAATAACTTATTTCAGCACTATACTGCAGAGCCAGGTTCTACCCTCTAGGGCCTGAAACCACTTGGGGAACAAAACATGTTGCTGGGTTGGGACTCATCCATAGGTCAACTCCAACTCAGGGCTCACAGCCCAGGCCCCAGCACTTCAACATCTGACTTTCAAAATTAGCCAGGCCCCTTCCATTCCCTTTTGACAAGGTCTGCAGCCAGTGTTTAAAAAACCTTCTGCATCCCTCTTCATAGGCAGAACGTTAAGGTGCTGAGTACAACTGCAAGTGAGCTTCCATAGAAACACCACTATATTCCTTGGCACAAAGTTCACAGAACCTTTTGGTGTAAATTGCATTTTCTTTCAATCAGGAAAGCATTAGAACTACAGGAAACATGTAAGCATGTTAAAACAAGCAGCACATTTCTGTCCTTATTCTCCTGGTATTCTAATTGCCCAGATCAGGAACTTAGCCAAACATGTAATAAGCCTTCTTCTGTCCCTCAGGATGCCTTTGCAGTGGAGCTGATAGGATTTGGTGCTTCTCCTATTACAGAGTTGAAACAGCCAGGACAAAGATGCAAGTCCTGAAGGCAGTGTCAGGGTACACTGGCACAACATACGCATGCTGCTCTACAGACGTGTGCTGATGTCACAGCAGACTTGAAGGAGCACTCAACTTCCACAGATGCAACTTCCTCTTGCTGTGAGATCTCATGGAAGTTTTTTTCAATGATCTTGGGGTTTTGCTTCTACTTCATGGGAATGTTTTGGATGGTCAGCTAAAGGGAGGAGCCAGCTCCCCTGAAATCAGCCACAACTTCAGACTTCTCTAAAATCCAGGTGTATGCCTCCTTCAATAGCAGCTCTAGCCACACTGTCCTGGAGGAGCCACCACCACCAGCAGAGATAAGAGGCAGTTGTTTCTCAGAGCCTGCTCTGTATCACTTGAGAACAGATTGTTCCAATATGCTGTGTTGGTTTTATGAGACAGACAAGTGCCCATTGGGAACTAAGGTGTAATTGTAGTGCAAGAGTCAAACTGTGGTCCAATAGGGGAAAAAGGTCAGTGCTATATCTAGCAATGCAGCTGGATGGCGGTTTTGCACTTGGCTACAAAACGAAGGGAAACCCTAACTGGGGCCAAATATATCCCTGTCTTCAGCTTGATTTGTTGCCAAGCATCAATCCCAGAGCAAATTCTGAAAAGATATTTGCCTGGCTTTACAGTTTAAACAATGCATTATACACTTCTTTGTTTTAGCAGGTTCAGGCTGCAACTTCCACTCTTTCCAGAAAAAGCTTTTTTCTTACGTTTTCCTCCTTCCCGAGCTCTGATTGCAAAATAACTAGCCAAAGAGATCTCCTTCATAGTAAGAGTTTCTCAGCTGTTGAGTTTTAGATCATAGCAAAAAAGACTGGCACACCATCCTGATCTAGTTTAAACGATTTAAGGAGCAAACACAGGAAACAGACTTGCCAGTTTGTTATGAACAGTTGGAAATTATCTCAGAGCACCTCCTAGGGAACAAAGTCTGAGAAAACCTCTGGAAGGGAATTTAATGAAGTACTAACTAGGACAACAAACAGTTAGCATAGCATTCAAAAGGGAATGTCAAGAGAGCATAACTTGTTTGAGTTCTAAAATTGCCTAGAAAATACAATATGCTTAGAAGGTGTTGGACAGTGCTTAACATTGCAAGTCAAAAGCTGGGCCAAAGTAATATGAAAAAGTATACAAAGCTAGAGGCTGAATAGAAGAGCAGTTGAAAAAAAAAAACAAAACAGAAGGAAAGCAGATATCAGGTTAATTCAGATGGTAGCTGGGACTGTGACCATAGGTGAGTCAGCCCCAGCAGTGCAATTGTTTATTGGGGCTTATAAAAGTGGCTTTGGCCGTTTACAAGAGTACTCCATCTTTATCAGAATTCAAAGAAATACTAGACATGAAAATTTTTTCTTCAAATAGATCTTAGTCTGGAAATAATTCTTCAAAGAATTTGGGATACTTGCAAATCCTGTCTGGCTGCTTTTGACCAGTCATAGATATGCAGGCAAACAACAACAGATTACATATTTCATGAAATCCTCAGTCTGGCTTCTTGCATGGGGTCTGCAAGTGTTCACACATGTCTATGAATGCTGCTAATCACAAGGACTGGAGATAGCAACAAGCTCTCCATCCCAGCCCCCAGGAATTTTCAAATGCCTCTGCCATCAGCTGGAATACCATCTATCCTATTAAGTTTTTGGCAGCAACAAATGAGAATCTGTTTTTAAAACAGGGCCAACTACAAGGTCAGACAAGTGCTCATGTCAGCCAACCATGACATATCATCCAACTTTAAGGGCAAGTAGCCTTTTAGGTTTATAACCATGTAAGAGAGCAGCATCTCTGTGTAGCTTACTTCAGAAATAGAGGATGTAGCCTGTGGAAGGAAAGGCTGAGTCAGTCACGAGCACAGCAAATTTTACATTGGACTAGAACAGCAGGACTTTTCCAAATAAGTCAGACTTCACAGAAATAATTGGTGTTCATCTGATGTCCACTTAAAAAACAAGATTCCCTTTGGCCAGATGGAAAAAAAGCCAACAGAAACCAACCAAAATGGGCACAGAACTATGCCAACAAGATCTGGGCAGAGATAAAATGGACCTGGAAGATAATATGAAAAGCGGAATACAAGGCTCTGTACTTACCACCACTAGATATCATGGAAAAGGCACAAACCCTAAAAAAATAAAACAAGATAACTGGCATGACCTCAGTGACAATATCTGAAAAATTGCAATGAGCAACACTAACTGCCCATGTCCCCAGGGGACCTGACAGCAAATGATGGGTAGAATCAAATCAATCTGCTCCTGGCATCAGCAGCATTTTCACCTTGGTCAAAAACACTGATCAAAAATTGCATAGCTCACAGCTGCCTCTTTTCCAGAGCTAACTTGCTTCCAAGAAACTTTTGAAAAAGTAGGCAGTGCTGTAGCAAACTTTAGGTTTTTTATTTATCTAAACTTTCCGGAAAGTTGCCAAAGAAGTTTTAATCTGACGAGATATTAACTGATTTGATCTTGCTGACACTAGTTGTCTGAATTGCCATCAACTTCACTAGGACAAACTTGTATCACGAAAAAAGGAAATCACTGAGAGAACTGCCTAATGGTTTTAAATACACCAACAATCTGTCTCCCAAATATACTTAACGCACAACTGTTACAACAAATGCAGCAGCAGATCCATCATTTTGTTGATGAAGGTTTTAGAAGACATTAAATCCATGGACAATCCTATCATAGTAGAGAAAGGTGTCTTCCAATGTGTTCATGCATTCACTTTTGTGGGAGACACCTTTTGTTAGCACTGGAAATACACCAACAGTACATTTTGTGAGGCAAAGGCAAGTGCTGATTTCTGGAGTCTGGCACCAGTATGGAACTGCGACCTTATTACAGTATCAACACTGAGACAGAAATCTCTAGCAGCAATGCAGGAACAATACACTCTATCCAGCTCTCAGCTATGGTGCCTGAGCCAGAAACATGGACAGAATAAAGAATGAAAAAAATTTTAGAGCTTGCATGACTGCCTGCAGCTGCACAAAATGTGGAGGAGAAAGCCACCTTGCTTCAAAGTTGCTGTACAAAATGGCTTGTTACTTCAGCTCTGCTCTGGTGATACCCAAACCAAAAGGAAGAGAAGCTGATCCTTAGGGGCCCAGAGCAAAAATGATGGAGACAGCAACTTTACACACCAGCAACTTGAAGAAATTAAAGAAACAGCTCAGGAAAGTATTGGCTGGCGATTCTCAGCCTTTTGCACCTGACAATACAAGCTGCCAATTGGTTTGGATATCTTGCCATTTCCAGTTTGATGTGACATGGGAAACAAAACTCTCCTTGTCCTGACTGCTATTTGAACCTATCATTTAAATCCCAAAGGAAGAGGCTTCCTTAGAGATGCTTGTTTCCTAACCCTACAAGACACATACCAAACAACACCCAGAGCTCTAGACAATTAACCTTTTATCTCTTAAGCTCTCTCCCTTTTTGCTGGGATCGCACCATAAAAACACTACTTTTGCTCCTCCACCTGGTTTTCCATCCTTCCCTGTGATTCCAGTGCCTCTGCCTGAGTCTAAATTCTCATCTCCTCCAGGCCAGCCCTTTGCATTCAGCTTCCCTGCAGCCTGACAGTCAGATGTGGAGCTCTGCCTCAGGTCCACTTCACTTTCCTTTTCACTAAGACTGAAGAGCTGCATCAACAACTGGCAGCTATTTGGTTATGCCAAATACCAATTTGACTTGCATACATGTTGATCAACTGAAAAGTGATCACAGCTGGAGGAAAAGGCAGACAACTGAATCCCCAGCTTGCCCTGTGGATGCAACAGAGGATCCTGGACTCAATTTCTCAACAGGAATGCCTCCAGATCACACAGGACACAAGAATCTGTCCAGGAAGTTAAGCAGCTATACACAAACCATAAAGTATCTGTCAACACCCAGAACTGATCCTGTCTAAGTTTCTAAATAACCCAGACCCACAGTGTTTTGCTGAATCTCTAGAGCTCTGCCAACATTTCTTGGACTGTCCAGCTGTCAACATATAGAGACCCATATTCTCTGTACATTCATTTTTCAAAGACAGAAGCTGAAAATGAAAGTACTGCCCACTTCTAAAGCCCCTCCTGCACAGAGGTACACAAAGTGTCAGAACAAGCAGCAGCTCGCCACCATTCCCATTACACGGGTAGCAAACCTGTTGAGCAGAGGAGAGATTGTTGCTCCCAACAACTTCCTAAAGTGCCTGGTGCAGATAAGGCAGCACAACACAGCAGGTACGCTAGTGCCTGTGGGACATCAGCAACCTGAGAATACAATTCCAGAAATGATAGGATAATAATAATAATAATAATAATAATAGGATAATAATAGTACCTGCAGCAAGGAACACAAAGGGATTAATACATTTAATGCCATTTAAATCAAAGGGTCCTTATGACTCCTACCTGAAACAGGAGAACTAGAAAAGTATAGCAACCATTGGAATATTTTCCTGCTTCTAGGCAGTTTAGTTAAGTACAGCCCTGAGTACATCAGTTACATGCAGTCACACAGGCTCTGCTCAGAATGTTTACACAGAACTAGGAGTACAGCTTTTATTTGTACAGCCCTCATCTGGGCTTCAGAGCTCTTCTTATGATATTATTCATAACATAAAAATAAATTAGATAAAAGATAGCAAAGCAGAAGCCTTAAGAGCAGGAAAAAAAAATAGCAATGCATACAGTGTTTCCAGGCTGCTTACAAACTGTGGTGGATAGCAAAGTTTCCAAATTCTTTTGAAATATTGGAGTGCTGCAAGGATAACATGATGGATTTAGATTTAAGACACTGAAGAACTATCCAAGAAAACAAAGCCTTTGATTTACACTCAAGTAAATCTTCCCCTGGATTAATCTGCCCAGCTCTGAGATAACATGTACATTTTTTTTTTTTACACAGCCTAACATAAACAAACCCTCCATGTGCAGTGAATGGCGGGGCAGGAAAAAGGAAAGCAGTTTGGGAGCATGTACTTTACAAGGAACAGAAAAACCACTTAATCATTCACCCTGGGTTTGGCTTTCAGAAGTACTGCTAGGGCACTGAGTGATATCAGCATTCTGCTACCAAGAGCTTCGTTTAAACACAGGGAGTTCCCAGCATTGCTGGGTGATTCCCCGAACAACAGGGGGGCTGGGTAACATCACCTCACCCATCTCTGCTCTCCCTCAGCTAAACGTAACAGAACAACTGTGTTGAGGGCTCCAGCCTGATGAAACCAGGGGCAACTCCTGCAATTGCATAATGGCATTATTGGTCTCCAGTGAAGGCAGACTGTCAGTTTTTCAGCAGTCAATGAAATGAGCCTTCACCGTGTACTACAGGGCACCGTGTACTTCCCCTGCATTTTCTGCCATGAGCAGCATCACTCTGATGTTTCATTGCGCATTAAAGGAACAATACATGGTCCTGCAATATGGATGAAGGTGAGATGGGTTCTTGCTTAACCTGCACAGACCTTACAGGAAAATAAACTCATGTCTTGAATTCTGTTCCCTAATTTTATGAACGGTAAGCCTAACCTCAGCAGTAACCCACTGCCTGTCAGTCCTGGCTGGACTCAACAATTCTTTGCCCTCACTCCAGTCTGTCCCCAGGCTGCGGGTGGCTGAGTGACCGGCCCGGCCCCTCTCCCCTGCCCATCGGGCTTTGGCGGGGGAAGGAGGCAGCTCCCTCGGGTGGCTGGAGCCCGCAGCCTGTAGGCTGAGAGCAAACAAATGCTGAACTCTGCTGGGGGAAGAGATCTCAGCTCCACAACCGTCTGCTTCAAAATCCTTGCTGTGTCTGTTTTCTTCACCAGCAATGTTTTAGGAACAGTAGAGCACTCGGATTCCCCTTTCCTTGGGACTGAAAATCAAGCAAACCCAGCTACCACACAGCTGCTCCTTCATCTAGAGCACAGGGTTGTGCATCTGTCTAGGCCACTCCTCAAAAGCGTGGTGAGAAAAAAACCACTTGGATAACAGTCAATTAACACAACAAAAGACACTTGGAAGTAGTACTTTGCAGGCGTGCTAAATGCTAACCCTGCAGCCAGGTCTTCTGGATTTCTACCGCACACATTTTCTTCATGCAAAGAAAACATTTTTCTCTTCTTGCACATCTCAGGCAACACACCACATCTTAAAGACACAGACCTCTTGTTGGGATAGCCAAATAAAGCCCGAGTCAGCAATATAGGTTCTTCAGGCAGTTTCTCCTCAGTGGTGCATCTAGCAGATTCCTATCACTGGCAAGCCTTTGCCAAGTGACTGTGTATGTATTGCACTGTAACAACAGTTAACAGAGACTACAGTAGATGAGTGACAGTATAACAGTCAACACACTTAATCTGATGTGCTCCAACAGTTTCTCACATGGCTACATTGAACCACCTCACAGCAGTTTGAAGCAATAGTCCTTACACACCTTTGTGGAAACTGAGTCATAGACCTGCACTGACCATCTCAGGGTCACCTAGCCTGCTCACAAAGGCAGAATTAGAAAGCAAACCTAGATCTACCAACTCTCAAGACTCTGGCATCAGCAACGAACCACCCAATCACAAGCAGAATCACCAGGATAGCAAGAGACTCGAGTTTTACAGCTCTCAAATCCATTCAAATTGAGAGGCAGGTCTCAGCTGATGAGCTGCAGCACTTCCAGGAGGGAGCACAGACACAGACTGCTGCTCAGGGCAGCTTCCCCACACCTGAAACAGAGCATGAAGAGCTCCATTTTACACTCTTTTCCAGCAATAGCAGAACAAACAGCCAAGGAGTTTACAGACCTAAGCACATTATGTGGAAACTGAAGGAATCAAGTGAAATTAATCATGCCAGTCATTTCACAATGCCTTTGGCTCTCACCTTCTGCTCTATGGACAGATTGGTGGGGAGGCTGTGGAAGAAGCAGACACTATCTACAGCTGAACAGCTCCTTTTACAATCAGCTGTTTAATAGGGAGACCTTGGATATGGAGAGTTCAAGTACAGCATTAGGTTAGTTAACATGCCTAAATTTACATCTGTCTCAGAGGGCCACATTTCCTGTGCTACAAGCCTCACAAGAAGGGGAAATTAGTTTTTACTTTCATCAATGTCTGGCTCTGTTTCAGAGGCTTTAGCTTTTTTGTCCTTGCAAGGAGCTTTCCATGGGAAGCTATTTCCTTGAGGTCTTTCTCCTTGTGTCCAGCCTTTGCCTGAGCAGGGGTTAGGGGGGCCCCAGTCCTACCTTCAGAAGGTCTCTGAGGCTGAGACTGGCCAGGGTGCCTGCAGCCTCACTCTACATCAGGCAGCATCTTGCTGGCAGAGACCCTCAAAGAAAAGGCAACTGCACAGCAGCTGATCTGCAGTTGCCCACTCTGCTCCCTCTGTGGAGTAGCACTGGGACAGGACCTGGCCTCAATGCATCCTCATGAGGCAACAAGCACATACACTCCAGAGGTGCCGGCCTGTACCCAGAGTCCTTGTGAGGCTGAGACTCCTCATTCACACACCACACCTCAAATTTGCATCACAGGGTCCTCATCAGCTTGCAGATGTAGGAAGTCAAACTCCCTCCCATTCAGACTCCATTTCAGAGTATGAAGGAGTAAGGTTGGGGTTCCTGGGGAAAAGACTCATCTGACTTCCAAATGGCATGAAAACTTTGTGACCCTGTCTCGGCCTAAGCAGCAGCAATCAGTATCATCCTACTGCACATGGCATGACTCTCACCCCTAATGGCCCCAGTCCGAGAATATGAGCATGCAGCAGCTCAAACAGCAAATGTATAGGAAGAGCCACATTCCACCAGGCCTTCCACAGGCGCTTAGGAAAGGGTAAGGAATGAGTCAAGGAGACAAGCTCAGACAGCACAGGGAGAAGACATGCACTGCTTGCCAGGCTGACAATGCCAGCAAGACTCAGCCCTCACCTGCAAGCAGAGCCTGAGACAGACCAGCAAGATGGAGGGGTCTTAGTGGGCTGGAGCTGCGTAGAAGGACAGCCTGTAGGAGACATTGCAGTTCCTCTGTACAGAAAGGCTGAATTATGCACTGTGCCTGGGATGCAAGGGACAAAGCCAAAAGCTTCTCACCTGACAGCAGTGAGGCTTCAGCAAGAAGCAGCACAGGGCTTTAGAAGAGAAATTGTTATTGGGTGGGTCACATGCAGAATGAACCTCAAATGGTACAGCCACTATTGAGAAAGCAATTAAACAGAATAGCATTCATGCAAACCTACTTTACTGAATTTATATCGCTACGTAATACAGCTGATGAATAAACAACAAACAATACCTTTTAGTAAATGAACCATTTAAGCCTCAAACACATTTCTGAAGTACAGGTTTGCTTCCAAACAGTAACAGAGTAAGAAAGAACTCCCTTTCTTGAGCCATCCCGCTGCACTCGCCCTCCACCCCAACAGCTGTAGAGCTTCAGTTCTGTTTAATACCTCTCCAGATTTATTGGATGCCCAGCTAGAAAGCTCTGATTGTTCCCTGTTACAGTATTTTGCCATGGGTGAAGAATGTGGGAGGGATCCATAATATTTTTATGACTATTATATGACCTTCTGTTAAGTTGATGGGATAAGTCATAGGGCCCTTACTGAGAAAAGGGCAAGCATCCCTTGAAATGGATGCTCATGGAGAGGCATAGAGGTCAAATCAACAGTGGAGCCTGAACACTGGTTGGAGTTTTAATTATGAATTATGAAACTAGCTACTATAGATTTCTATTTTGGGAGCTTCTAAATTGACAGGCAAGTAAGAAACAGAAGGATCTGCTCAAAAGATAGGGCACTTTTGCCTCACACCCATTAAGGGATGTGAAATTTTAAGTCCTGGATCTGAAACAGCAGTGATTTGTGGTCTCTGATTTATCAAGGTCACAGAGCACCAAAGCAAAATCTTGCCTCCATTCCTGTCTTTCCTCATAGCAAGGAGAAAGCTAATCCCTCAGAATCACTCTTACCAGCACAGATTATATTGCTTAAAAAAGGGTATCATCTCCCTTCAGTTCACTTTATATGGTCTGGAGAGTAAAATTGGGTGGCTTCTGGCTAGAGCTAGATAACACATCACTCTCATGAGAAAATATTGCCATGTTAAAGCTGAGAGTTTTGCAAGCAGACATGAATCTAAAGCAAGAATGAATTCACTTAAAAGTGGAAATATCAGATCAAGAAAGAGTGGATTCATTAAAATGTAATTTCACCTTCTCCTAAGACCTTCCTTTTCCACCCTTCTGAGAAAGGTTAAAATTTCCTTTGTATTTTTATGCCAGAGTTGAAAAAAATCACAGGAAAATTCATATCGGTTAACTGAAAATGCTGCCACGGCTATCTTATAAAGGTGTTAAGCCACTCAACCAGTGACAGTAAGTGAAATTTGTATATGCTGACACCTCTGAGAGGCAGCCTTAGCATCACAAAGGCAAGCTAAGCCCCAGCTCCTTTGAAGGCTCAGGAGAGGGGAGTGACTGCGGGGTGCTGTGGTCTCACAGCAGCATACATGCAGACAGGGAGGGCTTCAGCACCTTTTCTCACCAGAGCACTGCAGTATTAGGAGACTGGACACTCAACTCCCTGGAAACCCTGCTGCTCACACTGAGTTCAGGTGAGCTGGCAGTCAGATGCAGAGCCTGCTTGAACCTCAAAACCCTGCTCATTTCCACTGCTTTTTTTTTTTTGCCAGCAAAGCACAAAAAAGACCAGCAAGTATTGCACTGTCAACAAGTTTTTGGAGAAAAAAGTACTTTTCCATTCTCTTTATAATTAAAGCTCTTCTCATCAGAGAGCATGAAGGCAATTTACTTCCTCAAGGGGAGGGGGTTGCTGGCATTCAGCTAATGGAAACAGGCTGCTATCTAATGGGTGGTCTGCAAGCCCTGTTTGTTTGTGCAGTGAGCAATCCCAGCCATGGCAGGTAAGCAATATGCTGCCCTTACTGCTCCCAGTGACTGCATGCACAAATCGCCTCAATCAGCAGTTATACAAAAGTCTACTGAGGACAAGACTGCTGAGCAAAAATTTAGCACCATTTACATCACCAGCTTGGATGAGGAGCACCATCTGCTCCAAGGACCCCAGCAGCACTGGCAGAGCCCTTGCTGCTGCAGGATGGCCAGGGGAGCAGGCCCTGGGGCTTGAAGGAGAGTTATGCACTTCAGAGTCATGAAAGTTTCATTTATTCTGCTGTAACTGCTTAAGGAAGGAACAAGTTGCACTGAACACAGCATTTCTACCAAATATATTTATGGCAAGAAAAAAACCTTTCAGCTGGAACCAATGCTATTTGTGGACACAGACTGACTCCCGCAGACCTCCCAGAAGAGATGTCACTAGAGCTGCAGCAAGCTGTGTGCCACCAGAGATGTTCACAGGAACAAATTCACTCCTCTCCCTCCACATGTGTAGGAAAAAAATATTTTATGAATTTGTTTTCTTTCCACTTTAGAAACAGAACCAAACACGAAACCTTAGACTGTAGCAAAACAGGACTAGCCACCCCTGCTCAGCTAACCAGCAGCTGCGATGCCAGGCTAATGACAGCTCCAAAATCAACACTCATCATACATTGCCTAGCTGATTAATTAACATCAGTTGATGATTTCTTCTTTTCTCCCTT
This sequence comes from Brachypteracias leptosomus, assembly GCA_013401335.1. Classification (NCBI taxonomy): domain Eukaryota; kingdom Metazoa; phylum Chordata; class Aves; order Coraciiformes; family Brachypteraciidae; genus Brachypteracias; species Brachypteracias leptosomus. The sequence continues at coordinate 82,775 of VYZX01027920.1, read as the reverse complement.
ATCCTTGCACCAGATCTCACTCTTAGCAGTAATTCAACTTAAGCTCATAAACCCAAGGCCTCTGTTTTGCTTTTAATCAAGGCTTATGCCTAAGCAGACCCACTAGCAAGCACCAAAACACTCAAGCCTCACTCAAGGCACCTCACTAGCACATGGGAAACACAACCAAGCAGGGCTACATGCCTAGAACGTGCATGATGTAGCAGCAATGTTGAGTTTGTTGCAGTTCAGAGTACCACCCAGCCCCAGACCTCCATCAGGATCAGTTGCTCATTGCAGCCTGCCCAGCTACTAATCCTCTCAACATCCAGCAGAGCCAGATACAGCCCAAACTCCTACCCACTGTACTGGCACTCAGCAGTGCAGTTCTGACCCACAGGGTAGTGCACTTCCCTGAAAGAGACACTCACCTTCAAAGCCAGCCTTTCACCCAGGTGTCTCCAGCTCCTACTGTCAGACAGGTCCTACTTGCAAGGTGATAATTTGGTGAAGAAGTAAAAACAAACAAACAAACAAAACAAAAGAGACCCATAAAGTGGTCCATTTGGTTGGAACCTCCAAGACCAACAGGTACAAACCCATAACTTCCAATCCAGACATCAAATAACAGGAGCGAGAAGGGTACAAGCTCATTCTCTGGTATCTCAAAGCCTACTCCACAAACCACAGTGGCTATGCCCTGCCCCCAGAAACAAACATCTCCCAGCAAAATTTACCCAGTTGCTGCCTTTGATATTTAAGTATGGGAGTGCTCCCATAGGCCACCACAATCATCCAAGCCCACCCTTCGCCTACAGGTGACCTCCTCCCTGGCTCTCTCAGGTGAAGCTGATCTTGGCTCCTAAAACCCCAACCACAATTCCCCCAGGTGCATCCTGGGAAGCAGGGAAAAGGCTGGGGAAGAAACAAACACATGGATGCCAGCCAGTAGATGAATGACGGTATCTATTGCTAGCCCCAGATCACAACCCTAAGCATTAGGATAATCCCATAACATACTGAGAAAATTTCTGGAGACCATGCCAGCAAGCTGTGCTTGGGCAAGCTGCAGCAGTGCACCATATAAAGTGGAGTTCACAATCAGATACGAGGATGTTGTGCTCAGGCACGCTTATCAGTTTGCACAACAGTGTGCCTGAAACATTGAAATGTTGCTTTCTTTTTAACGGAATGGGTTTTTACCTCGAAGCAAGTTATAACTTTGTGTTTTAAATGAAGAAGAATGCTTCTCCTTCTAAATAGTTGCCATAAAGAAACAAGGCAATGCAAGCTCATTCATGACACCCTCCAGTTAGCAGCAGAGAGGAGAGTCCAGGCAAAGAGCTTGTTAACAACTCATAGGCTGAAAGTCATCTGATGTTTTGGGGTTTTTTTAAAAGCTGTATATAATCAGAGAATCATGAGGTAGAGTTGGAGAAAGAAGTAATAAAATTTCATGCATCTTTGGAGATTTTATTCTGGTTTTTGCTGCAATTTTAACTCAAAAATATACCATGAGCTGTAGCACAAGCCCAGCAGGACTACATTCACAGAAGATCCTCTGCTGAAGTCTGTCCACCTCTCACTTGATCTTAACTGAGAATTTCTGAAAAGCAAATGCTATTTTCAATGCTTGTTTTGACCAACTTTACACAAACAATTCCTATGAAGAAGACAAAAACAAATTTGTGACAAGTTACTTCCTATTTGGTACCAAAACCTGGTCTGAAGCCATTCCTGAAACTCAACCCTGTTGCCCTTGAGCAGACCAGATCTTTACCCTGCTGTCCTCAACAGCCATCATGGTGCTGGCAAGGGGAGAAGGCAACCCGGCGGCTGCACTATGACCACAACAATTGAGGAACTGTTCTGTCTAATACTTTGCTTTTAATAAGTATTCCCAACTGAAAAGCAAATGCTGCCCCACAGTCTGTTTAGAGTAAACAAAAGAAGAGAAATGTGTACAAGACACGAGGAGTGTGAGAGGAAAAGAAATGTACAATCAGCTCCCAACTGTCATCGCGTGGTTTCTCCTTCTAGGGTGGTTTGCAGCGAGGGAACAGCAGCAAATCTCCTGGAGGCTCTGGTTAGATTTACATGATAAACAAGAATTATAAAATCAGTATAAGACTGTCTCTGTATAGACATATATATAGACACCTTATAGTCATAAGACTGTGTGGATGAATCTGAGTTGGTTTTGCAATTGCTGTGCAGGCCAAAGCCAAGTTGTATTCAAGTACAGCTTTCCCTGAGAGGACGTTTAAAGAAGGGCCTGAATCTGACCCAAGTCCACATCCAAAGGTGACCATAACTTCTGGCCCTTTTTCCTGCAGCAGGAGACAGCAGCACTCATAGCCACACAGTCAAGCAATCCCTGGAGTTACCTCCAGCCTCCTCAATTTTTCCTCATATTCCCGCTCCCTAACCTTCATTCATCTTCTTCCATCCTCTTTTTTAGCTTATTAAGTCTGTGGTGGCCTCTCAAACATACTAAATATAAATCTGTGGACACAGCTATGTAAACAAAATGGCCCATGTGGTGAGCACACGTGAGCGCAGGGGGTCTTTCCCATGGATGGGAAGGCTGATTGCCAAGCAAATCCCAAGCCCTGCACTCTGCATAGAGAAAGGGAGCCAAAGATTTAGGAGCAGTCACAACTTTTCTTAAAGCAGATGAGCTTTTTCTCTATGGTGGGAAATACCAGTTACTGGTAGTGCTAAAATCTGCCTCCAGCACCAGGAGATGGAGACCTGTAGGAAAGAAGGTCAGGTAACAGAAGGACATATAGGGAGGGATTCCTATGCATGCATGGTATGCAACCAGAAGGGGAAGGATTTCTCCAGTGTTACTGGTATGGTACTGTTGCTAGTATATGTGTACATCAGCGCTGACCAGGGTGCAGGCCATATGGGGGCAGCTTGGGCCTGTTTGGAATTGTATGTTTGAGGAACTCCTTTGTTGTTCCTTCCTGGAAGTGGAAGACTGGAAAAATGGGTCAGAGGGACAGTTCAGAAGAAGACTGACAAGACAGCTGCCTCACTGTCTGCTGTGGAGTGTCCCATAGTGGTGGGAGATCTGACCCTCTGTCAGACAAGCAGATGTACCAGGGGCGGCATGTAATGTGGTGAGACTGGTTGTGCAAACTGTGAGCTCTCACTGGTGCACACCCTCTGCTAGGTCAGAGGGTGACTTTACTACTCATCCCACAGTGAGTACCCTCTTTTAACTGAAGAAGTCTCATCAAGTTGCCAGCTCTGATACAGTCCTCTGTGCTTCCCTGAGGGTGCAAAGGGACAGGGGGAAGGCAGTCCAGGCCATGTGGTCACCTATGAAGGTGAACTTGCAGGGTGGCACAGCAGTAAGAGCTTTGGAGACAGCAGCTGGTATCACAAGCTCTCTTGCTTGCTGTCATGTAACACGGCACTGAGCCTGCTCATACTTTTCAGCAGGCAAAGAAGAGCCCACACCAGGTTCAGGGACTGGACCTCAGTGCAAAGTGAGGTACAACACTGCCAGTGGTCCCCAAAATTGCAGGGGATGCTCAAGCCAGACAAATATAATACATGGCCAGGAACTTCTGCCCATTACCACTCACACCTGGAGGTCTAATGTGATGGACAAACTCAAGTTTACACCCCAGCTTTCCAGCTGAAGCCAGAACAGCCTCCTGCTCTCCCTACAAATCATACTAGCCATGGCAGGGTCACAGGGTTTGCAGGGGAAGCCTTCTTTTTTCTAACCCAATGCCCTGTGCCTAGGCAGGAGAACAGAGAGTTGGTGTTTGGGGTCCCTTTGGGGACTCATCTAACCTCATCTAACCCCAGTCTCCAGGAGATAAGTCTCCTTTGCTGCTGCTTCTCCTTGCTTTTGGCCCCTCTATTCCCAGCCCTAGATAGGTGTGATATGACAACTTCCTGGTTCTAAACCTATACACTTGAAACCTCTTTAGACAGCATAGTAAAAGAGGTGATGAATCCTGCTGTGCATGTTTGACTTGTGGCCTCTTGGAGACAGCACCAAATAAAATGAAGCCCCAGAATAAATCCTGCTGAACAGGAACATTTTCATAAATAACTGCTGCTACACAGCTTGCAAGTACTTGAGCATTTCTACATCTCTGCAGCCAAAAACTTGTGTTTTGTGTTGCTTCATATAAATCTCTCTGGTTATTTATCTGCATAAACCCTCCTATAAATTGCTCACTGGGTCTCAAAATGCAGCAAGCAGGCTCTTTGATGTATGTCTCAATCACCAGGTGAATCAATCACTGCTGTACACACCTTGTTTGCTCCCACACAGGGAGAAGTTACCAGTCCCGTTTGCCAGAAAAGAGGACAAAAAGTCAAAGGTTTTGATGGATGGATAAATGTCTGCATGCTGAACCTCATGCACAGAGCTTGTTTGTACTGAGAGTTACTAGCACTCCCTCCTCCCACTAGCTGATAAACAACTCCTTCTCCATCCATTCTTATGAAATATACTCCACACCAACACCCTGCACATGAATATTTGATTCCTTTGTGAGGTCCTTTTACAGTATTGCATTTCCTCCTGTGGTGGCAATTCGTTTCTGTACAGGAATAATTAAAACATCAGCCTTTTCTGTGGTGTTGAAATGGTATATCAGTCTTGTTACAGAACCGCTCTTCACGGAGCTGGATCTCACTATTCATTGCCACAGCACAACTTTAACTATTTATTCTGAGTCCTGTGAATGGATTGTATTCATTTAGGTTAGAGTTTAGCTGACTTTCTTGATTGAGAACTATCATTGGATTTCACAAGGGATGTGCAGACTCATTGACAGAGAGGCAAGATTTATCACCCTCGAGTGAGCTGTGCAGCTGACGTGCTACGTGATACTGTGTGGAACAAGGCATCACTCGGCCTCAGCTTCTCCATTCAAAATGAAAATGAGTCAGTGCGATATAAAAACTAAGAGCATTTACATATGTTGACATAGACTACTGTTGGCAATGTTTTTGAGTCTCAAAGATAAGAGTCAGCCTGCATATACAGTACATTGTAACATATTACACTTCAGGGAAAGCAACCCCTTGTGAATGCTCTCTCACCCTGGCACATGGCTCCTGCACTGCTGCTACGAGTTGCTGTCTACTAGGGTGACAGCTCATATTAGCAATGTTTTTGTAGCAGGGGCTGAAAGGATGAAGAAGTTGGAAGATGGAGCCTTAGACATCTTGACCAGCAGTTCAGACACCTCCTAGTGTGACAGCTGAGAGCTCATATCTACTGGCAGCTACTGAGGAAGAAATTGGCTGGCCTTGGAAGCAGGCTACTGTCTTTATTTAGGGGTCACAACAGCAGCTGGACTGCTGATTCAGAGACAGTATGTGTGATTGATTTCATCCCTTCTTCAGCTACATACAATAGGCTGAGGCTGTTCTGGAGTATCTCGTGGATAATTTTTCTGCCTCTGCACTGCTGCTGTGTAGTTATCTTTGGTACCCCCTGAGCTTTTTGCTTTCCTGTGACTTGTGATGTGGGGATGGACTTTTTTACTACAGTCCACTGCTAGAAAGAAAATACTATTATTAAAAGTGAGGATAGGTCTTTCAAGACCCTTACTCCCCTTCCTATTTTATCACTCCAGTCCCATGGGACTCCTTGTGGAGTGAGAAATTTCTCAGTGACAGTGGGAAAAGTGGATGTATGCTTACATGAATCACATCCTCCCATGAGGCTGAAATCCATGGCCTTCACATCCAGATCACAAGCTACGTCTATCTTCCATTAAGTGATCCCAAGTATAGCCTTTTCCATCTACTCTACTTGCTTATGTTTGTCTTACTCATCACTTCTAGCTGCCTCTTACACAATACTAACCAACATACTGTCCTGCTAGCAGGGTTTTGTCACATCGAACTCAATATACTCTGGAAGTATTTTAGACTTCACCCCAGATGTACAGACTCTGTGAAAGAAGAAGATGGATCTATTTTTAGTGTGGCAGAGCACTGAGAGGCACTGATGCCAACTTCAATTTCAGCATGATAAGTATCTCCAAGTCCTGAAGGAAGCTTGACTGCTTCATGGCAAGGGGAAGGGGGGGATGTCCTGCATGTGTGGGCAACATGGATGATCTGTGTGACATGTCAGCTCATCTTTGAACATGTCTGGAGTCCCTGCAGCCATCATATGGGAGCATCTTGCAGCAAGGTAGTCTGACTAAGCCCACACTTCTGCAAGAAAGTATGGGAACGGAGGGGCACCAGGCATATAAAGGACATGCAGGAACTTGTGCAGGGCGTAGCCATGCCTCAAGATCACGCATGCAGCTCCTTTCATGTCTCACTTCCCTCTTTATATGGCAAGTCGAGACCTCCTGCCATCCACCTGAGAGCCAAGATCAGGCTCCTGAAGACCAGATTCCCAGACAAGAGGGACAGGGCCCCTGAGTCCCCACCACCAAGCCCAGCACTAAGCTCTGCTCCCTTTGCCCCAGGCATGCCACAGCAACTCCATCATGCTGAGGTTTCTCCTTCACTCTACTCCCTCTCAGCAGAGACAAGCACCAAGTAGACCCTGGTGATCAGGTCCTTTGCTGTGTTACCTCTCAGCATAGCAGACACAGTCCCACTGAAGAGGGCTCATGCCTGCTCACTGCTTGGTGCACCAGGCACATCTCTGATGGCAGGAGCAGCCAGGGCCCTGGCAGCTCTCTGGACAGGCTGTTCATTCATCCTTCTGGCTGGCATTCCCTCCCCTTCATTAATTAGGAGGAGCACCCTTGTCCCTGTCAGGGCTTTGCTGTCTCCACAGTGCTTTGCAGCTCCCAGGCCCACATCTCAGCCCTCCTAACCACCCACGCTCTGCTGTCAGCTGGGAAGCGACGAGATCAGAGGCATTCATTTTCTAGGGGCCTAGCCTTGATCTTAGTGCCATGAACTTAGTCTCAGCTCTCCTGATGTGTCCTCTCTCTTGTTCCACTGCAACATTCCTGGCTAAGCTTTACTGTCACCCTCCAAAGATCATGAGCTTAAATCAAGCAATTCAAAGTAATACTACTAATAATAGCAAACAGAGATTTTTTTTCACATGGAATTTTTCTTTTCTCTGGGCTCTGAGTCCTTTTTGCAACTTTTCGCTGCAATTTTGTGAACTAGAAATGTGTTTTCATGGAGAGTCTTGCATAATTACATGATTCTGGGAGCATGGCACCAACCTCTGGGAGCCTTGCCATTGAACTCGAGATCAGATGCATAGTAAATAAACCTGCTATTGATCTCATTATCACAGCTTGGTTTAAAACACACACATGGGTTTTCATACATACACAGATACATGAACATCCTTATCACAGACTTATCTGCCAAGCACTATGTAAAATACTTGCAAGCTCAGTGCCCACCCAGTCCGAGGAGGTGTCATCAGGATGCGGATTGATTCCAGCCATCCTGGTGCAGAGCAGAGCCCTGGGAAACAGCCAGCCAGAAGGAGCCTCTCACGGTGTCATGGAGGGCCAGTGTTAGGCCACTTTTCTGGAAAGCCTCTAAGGTTGGTGTCAGACAGGTGACCAAATAGGAGAAGGGGAGTTTATGCTGACATGCTGGGAGGTCCCCTTCTGAGTGAGGGGAGCAAGCATGGGGTTGGATGGAGGAGTCTTAGAGGTTTCACATGGAAAGCAGGAGTCACCAGCAAGTCAGAAGCATAGTTTGCTTGGACCCTTGGTCCTCATCCACCTGGTATCAGCTGCTTTCGAGATCTGTGAGTTCCCCATAAATACACCAGATGTGTTCATATATCCAGTTTCTGCCGACGATTGCTCTTGCCACAGAGGCACCAACCTCTGTCCTCTTCTTCTGGCAGCACCTCCACACCATCCCATGCTACAGTGCGATGAGCTTTATTAATGCTGGACACCTGGATGAAAGCTTGCCCCCAGCAATTGCCAGGCATAAGTAATGCCTTTTCCTTCATACCAGCAGTGAGAAGGTAGGTTCCCAGAAGAGGCTGTGAGCATAAAGACTGTTCACCAGCCTTCCAGCTCACCCGCTCCTCTGGCTCAGCCTCTGGGGCTGGCTGTCCTGCAAAAGGACAATTGGGGCAGTATGATGCTGAGCCTTGACCTCATCTCTGGCAGGGTGGGAAATTCCCAAAGGAGTGGGCGAGTGTTCGACAGCATGTTGGACATCCTTTGATCACAGAGCATAAAGCAAAACAGACCAGTTATTGATTTGTGTTTGCTGTGGCTCTGGGCTCTCCCCAGCCCTCTTCAGATCCATGTGGTGGCTATCCTGCTCTTCTTGTTCAGACAGTAACACTTGATGGTGCCTTTTCATCACTGCCTTGCAGCGGGCTGGCCGCAACCTGCCTTGTGCAGGGAGCAGCCGGGCTGGTGTGCAGTGATGGGGTCCTGCTGTCCCCTGCCGGGCATCCCCAGCACAGCTTGCAGCGCTGCCCCAGGTTTTGAAGACTCCATGATTCAGTGGCTACAGCAAAAGAAGAGGAGGCACATTTACTATTTTCCGTCCAGCTCTGCTGTTTATGTGGTTTCAGACTCCCTAGCACCATGTTTTGTCCCTGCCCCAGGAGGGGAGGGAGGTCTGCCAAGCTCACCTCAGGATGCTCTCAGTTCCTTCAAACTGGTTTTGAAAGCTGTGGACCACTAGTGATAAAAGGCAGGGCAAAATTCCCCCTGATTATAAAATGTTTGTACCCAGTGATCCCACAGCTTCCAACCAGGTGGGTCCATCTACCATCGGCCAGCTGCTGTGAAAATCCCTTTTCTCTTCGTGACAGGTGACCTGGTGGAAGGAAGACACAAGGAGGCAGCACATTGCAGCACTGCAAAGGCTCTGGGAAGATGTCTGCTGTCTGCCTGTCCTTCAGCAGCCAAGGGACAGCATTGGTGTCAGTCTGTCTCAGATGTACACATTCGTTGAAGGAGATTCCACCTCTACTGCTACTGCTCAGAGAGGTGACCAAGGCTGCCAAGCAAGGCTGCTTGCTATGGTGGTTATAGCTGAGAGCTTAAAGATGGGAAGGAGGAAAATAGCAGAAACAAATTTTTAAAGCATTGTGCAAAGCAGTTTGGGAACTCTTTTTACATCATCAGAGAGTGAGAGTAGCTGAGTAAGTCAAGCATATTCCCACAGGTTTCTGCCTGGCTCATGGTGCCCTCTGCTTACCAGAGTGCTCTTGCAGATCACCATTTCACAGAGGCAAGGCATGAGGTGTCTGCTGCTCCCCCACAGCCTTCCAAGGGCACAGATGTTTCGCTGTGGCCTTGGTCACAGACAAACAGCCACAATGGCCATGCCACAGCAAAATGACTTGAGTAAAGTGTGAGGAGAGAGAGACGAAGATGAGGGCTAACATCACCCTGAAACCTTAACACTGAAATAAAATCCTCTCAAATCAACCCATATATCACCGGAAGCAGCCTGTAAATGTGAATCCTGGCTGGCAGCCAAAGTGCAAACGGCAAGCCTCTGTGCAAGAGAAGTGGCTTAATGAGCAGTGGGGACCACTGTTATTATGTGTCCCAGAACAGGCTGTGCTGGTGCATAGGTTTTGCAGTGTTGGTTACAGGCTATTAAACCCCCTCTAAGGTCATAAGTTTTCAGTCCTATTCCAACTGCATGAATGCATTCCTATAAACCTCACCAAAACACACTCAAATGACTCACAATCGCATTGAGGGCATCACCTGCCCACTTGAACAGAGGCAGAATGAGAAGAGACCCCTCTAACAAGAAAAATCAGGTTCGTGTGAGGTTGCTTTGTAAGAGCACTAGTCAAAAAATTCCTAAATTGAAGCAAGGAGCTGCTAAAGAAGTGTTGGTACAAAGTAAGCCTGAGGATACCTGTCCTGGTTGGTCCATGTTCCCCTCCTGGGCACTGAAGTGAGAGAAGCACTGGTGAACAGCAAGTGGAGAAGACCTTAAGTTACCCTAGACTAAAGGTCTTCCCAGGCGGGTGACAAGGACTTTCAGGGAGGTTGATGTAGGCCCACTCAGAGGATGAAGGTTGGACAATACCTAAGGGAACATGGGAGAAAGACAGGAGATTTAAATTGTTAACTTATTAATCTGCCTTTTCCAAATAGATTCTGTTCCTCCATCACCACCACCACCCATAAATTTATGTTTATTTTAAACCCTGGGGCTCCAGAAAGGAAACATTGGTGTCAAGGGCACTTAGACAAAGTCATTTAGTTTCTGGGTGACAGCTCAGTGCAGTTTAGTAAGAGCTCTGGAGTAACAGCAGCCCTGCCCATGTTGGCAATGGAGACCCCCATCATTGGAGGAGGCAGGGACTTGCCATACTGAGAGGCGCTGGGTGCTGCTGAAGGGTGGGTTCTGACAGCACTCAGGGTTGCACTGTGGTGTTTTGCTGCTTTTCTTCAAGCCTGAGTTTATGGCTCTAAGTGATTCTGAAGGACTTTTATGTCTTCCTTTCAGCTATTTGCTTTTTAAATAGTTTTCTAGCTTTCATGTTTGTAAAGAAACACCTGAAATTCAATACATCAATGTTAAAAAACAACGAGACAGCAAGCACAGAAAGCAACCAGGCTGTTTGCACAGCCGCAACATCCAGGCTGTTGCACAACTTAAGGGCTCTTAAGCCGGTTTGGTGATTTCTGGAAGCAGAGGGTGCTCCTGGAGCCTGCAGCAATGTGCTGTGGGAGGGCACAGGGATCACTGAGGCAGGGCAGGGGTTGCCCCACCTGGGCTCTTCCCCAGCCTTCGTGTGACCTTCACCGCTGACATTTCTCTGTTTCCTTCTCTGTGTCTCTCATGAAAGGGAGGTTTTGACACACCACTGAGTCATCAGTTGCAGAAAACTCATAGTTCCTTACACCCATGGTAATGCGGGAGGACAAGGAGAAATGGGAATATCCAAAGGCAGTGCCAGTGCAAAGACACATTTTGAGTCTATGCCATTCAGCACTGCCCCTCAGGACACTCTGGAAGCCCTTCTCCAGTGGGCTTTTCCATTTTTGACATGAAAAATGTACTCTGCCCCCAAACCTTGTCAGCATTGCCTGCTGCAAAATCCTTGCCACTCAGCACCTTGTAAGTGTTCAGAAAAACACAGTCTGTCATTATTTACAGGACTCATTTTTTTGAGCTCAGGTATTTGGCTGTCCTGAGAAAATCCCAGTCTGAAATACAGATCAAGATCCTGTGGAAGAAAAGCTGTGGCTGTGCCCTTGGACCAAGTCATCTCTAACCCCAAGACGCATCAGTATAGCACATACTGGCCAAGTTCAGCTTTGTGATCTCAGGCAGGTGAGAAGGGATCATGGGAGACAAAATTGGACAGTTGCCACCTCCCCACAAAGCCGCCTGTGCGTGAACTGAGTGTGATTCACCCTGCCCCTTGCCTGCATCCCTGCCAGCTTCACAGTGTGGGGCAGGGGCTGCAGTGACTTGCCCAATGCCAGACACAGCACAAGGTGAGCTCGCCGACCTGTGAACCCATGGCCCTGCAGACACCAGACGTCCACGCTGCCCACTGAGATGATGCTGTTGCTCACACACCCCTCCTGATCAGATGCTACTGACAACACAACCTCATCCCTGGGCTGCAGCAGGTGGGGATCAAATCAGTGACTCACCATGGTGAACCACCAGTGAGATGCACCATGTTCAAGCACAGGCAAATGTGTGGCTGGGATCCAGACCTGGCCAGTGCTGTCCTGTCTTGGCCTTCAGACATGTGTAGGGCTGCCCCTCTCAAAAGGTAGTGTGTCCTGCAGAGACAAGCCAAGGACCCCCTGGCTGTCTACCAAATCCAATACAAAGAGGTCAGACTACTTATGCACCCCACTCCACATGTCAGGACACTTGTGCAGCCTTGATGCCGTTCAAATGGCTCTGGTGACTACAACTCATAAATGCATTTCACTGAGGTTCCCAAGAAGAGAAATACACCTCTCCCTGCTGTGGTCAGCCTGGATCTGTAGGATCCTTGGGAACAGACCTGATCTCCTTGTTCCTGTGGTTGTACATCAGCCTGGAAACTGCCCGAGCTGTACGAGTTAGAGCCTGGCAAAACCTGCATGGTGAGCAGCAGCAGTGGTGGGCTCAGCTGCACAGGGCAGCAGGGCTGGGGTGCCCCGGGAGCCTCATGACTTGCCAGAAATGTGCCGCTCTCTTGCCAAGAACAAGCATTGCCATCCTCACAAATAGTTAACCTGCTGGGATCTGCACAGCACTAATGACTTCACATGCATTTAATCAGCTTGGACTTCCAGAGCCTCCTCCTCAGGAGCAGTAAAGGCCATGCACCCCGGGTGCAAATGCTCCCAAAACCTCACACCCCCCCCTTATCAATCATTAATCACTGCTGGGCTGGCAACGTAAGCAAGTGGCAAGCAAGCAGGAAAAGGCCAAGTCTCCACAGCCTGGTCGGGAGCAGCAGGAAGCAGTGCTGACTGGTTCTCTGTGGTGGCAGCTTGCTCTCTGACCACCCTCCCTGGGAGGCCCCGGTGGAGTGGTCAGTCCTGCACGCACTGCCCTTTCCTTCAAGAAGGTCACTTGGTCCTGGGCGCAGGAGGCTTTGCCTGTGGCTGATAGCTGCTGGGTTACGTATGAGGTGGGAGCTCTGAAGAGGAGCTTCTGCCTAGTCGGCACAGAAGTCTTCATCTCCTTACCATGCAGCACAAGGCGTTCTGGAGTGCCCTGGAGTACACCTGCCGATTGCTGGGCATCTCTACTGCAGCAGGTAAGAGTGAGCTCTCTTTTTCTTTGACACTAAAAGTCATGGAGTGGGTGTCAGGAACCCTGAGCTGTCTCCCTGTCTTCAGTCAGGTGCAGGCACTGTCCCATCCTATGAAAGGAAAGAGGAAACTTGCTCACATTCGATTTGGGACCCAAGGAGAGAGAGTGTTGAGTGTCTGGTCAGGCTCTTTCTAAATGCTATAGGAGGCACAGTGAGACATCAGAAAGGAAGAGCCAGCACTCAGGGTGACAAAGGACAAGCTAAAGCAAAATGGAAAAGAAAACTAATTATATTCTTGTAAAACAGACTCAGACACAGGCAAGATGTGAGTGAGACTGAAAAGCAAAATACTCATGGCTGCACAAAACTGCCAGGATGCTCTATGAGATGTGAAAACGAAGGAGGAGGTCCTTGTGCTGTGCACAGTGAGATGTCCTGTGCCAGGCAGGATGGAGAGGTCCCAGCCATCATGGCACTGTAACTGCCAAAGCACACCTCTGCCTCTCTAGCAACCCATCAGGGACCAGGCTCAGGAAGCAGTTCAGGTTATAGCTGCAGTACAAACATCATAAATTCACCCACCTGGTTAGTTGCATCCTCTCACTTGCTGCCAGGGGCTGCTTGGGACCATCGTCCTCTGGGCTTGGTGACACATCCAAGTGCTTGGTTTCAGGTGAAATGCAGGTATTTTGAGCCAAATGTCTCAGGCACAACGTCTCACCCAGGACTGAGCTGTGATGAAAAACCCTCTTACATGGGGCATCTCTGGATAGGACATGGGTAAATAGTAATGCAGAGGGCTCATGGGTTCATTCTGGCACTGCTGCTGACTCACCGTTATAGGACAAGACAGATAGCACTCCCTGCCTCAGTTTCTCCATCCGTAAAACAGAGATCAAAGTGCCTAATTTGCCTAAAGGCTGGATGTGTGAACCTGAGGTTCCTGATGAGAGGTGACTTGAGGTGGTACCTGTGGTTCCTGTGTCAGACCCCTGGGAATTTGAGATTCAGACACTGCAGAGTAGGTTGCAGCAAGCCCTCCTACCTTCACATTTACTTTATCAACTGCAGACAGCTGTGAGAGACACTTTGCTCAAGTCAGGGGCAAAGTAGAAAGCACACAGGTCAGCTGAAGTGAGCACAGGTCCCCAAGGACACTGAAAGCCCAGCTGGGACACTGGAGGCTGTGCTCTGGAATGTGCTCTAAACAACTTATTTGAGTCTCTGAGTTTATACAAACTCTCAGTAGATAGGTGCACATCATGATGACACTGCAACAGACAGGAGCTGGCACACAGCTTTAACCAGCAAATGGAAATCTCCTTCTTTCTACAGCCCCCTTGGGCCCACATGAGCCCTATGCTGGTCATATTTCTCTTAGAGCTCAAAGGAAACTCAAAGAGACCTTCCTGGGAGAAAACATAAACTTGTTGTCATGCGAAAACTAAAGCTAGAACAGCAAAATTCAAAGTAGCTTATAATTTGGAAGCATTTTAGTGGAATATAATCTCTCTCCTGCTCGTTTTCTTTTCATCATGCACCTCTTTTTGTAATTCTTGAAATAAGCAGTGCAGTTTTCTCTTTGCTGAGCATCAGAGCACAGACAGTTGCACTTCTGATCTCTGTGCTTTTCCATAGCTCTGATGCATTTCCAGTATCATCTGACTTCCCCAAAAGGCCAGTGAAGAATGGGAGGTGCCTCTGTTTTATTATTCTATGTGTCTCAATGGAGTAAGAAAACAGCCTGATGTAGTGTTTAGTGCCTGATGAGATGTGTGAGTTTTTTGCATGAAATGGAAACCATGCAGAAGAGAATCCCATGGGATTCATCTGAAAAAAAAAAAATGAAAGGGAGAGGAGAGTGCATCAGCCTCACTAATTGATTTTGAGAAGGCCTGGCCAGCTCCATAAGCTGCTTGCAAACACAAAAGGTTACCTCCCCTTCCCCCAGGATCTTGGAGTGTAATGGCTATCTGCCACGGTGGGGCTACAGTTTCTTTTGTGTGCAAAACCAGTCAGCCCTGTCATCATCAGAGCCTCATGGTAAGTTAGTAAAGAGTGATCGAACAGCCCCATGATTTGCTGCAGTGTTTGGAGCATCTCTGTAGTGCAGAGATTTTAGGCCTTGTGATTTCTGCATCTAGGAGAGAGTCCGTACTTATTTCTTAATTCTCACGCTTTCAACCATTTAATTCCTAATCATGTGCCTTTAGCCACATGGTTTGGATAAAATCCAAATCGAGGCAGCAACTAGTCCAAACAAACACCTCAGAAACAGCCCTTTGCTTCTTGCAGATTCTTCATCCAAACAGCTTTGTGAATAAAGCAGAAGCTGTGCAAAATGAGGAAACCTCCCCATCCAGAGCAGAGACTCAAGTGTAACAGCCGAGCTGTTGAATTCTGCATTCATCCACAGTGAAAGAATGAATGAACTCCACCTTTGTAGGGAAGATTATAAAGAAGGTTTCTCAGTCACAAGATAACAAAGGACGATGCTTTGTATCTAGGATTACACAGCTCACACAGCTTCACAGCTCTCTGAAGAGACTGATTTCCCTATGCCTCTCCTCAGGGCTGGAGAGGCAGCCTCCATGGAGGAGGGTGGTGCATGGGCCTCATGTGTTCCCCTGGCTGAGAGGGGCCAGCAGCTGCAGGTTGACACAGGGGGAACCAAAGCAAGACCACAGCACCCTGGAGGGTCTTTGCTCAGCCAGGATGGGAGAGCTGCATGCTCAAGCACAGGCATTGACCCACCTCACAAATTTGATGTACACTGTTCTGCATTCCTGTTTGAGAGCCCGGTAGCCTTCTCCAACTGGGGCAAACCACAGCTCAGAGAATTGAAGCCAACTGCCACCTCAAACCTTGGCCAGAATACATTGAGCAGGACCAGTGGCGAACTTCCTGAACACTAGTGGATGGGCAGGGACTGCTTGGTGCAATGTGGGGACGTCAAGCACAGACAAGAATGCAGTGACTGCCTAGAATGAGACCTTGACCATGAGACCTGGGCTCCTCTCAGCTCCACACCACTAGCACTTGTGCACTGTGACCAGCCAGTCAAGTACCAACCAACTTGCTGTAGCTGGTGCAAGGCACTTCATTTCTGCATCATTTTGGGGAACTGAAGGATGTTGAAAGAAATTTTCCACCCCTTGAAACTATTGGCCCCCAACGTTCAGTCCAGGGAACACTTTAGTCTCGCTAATTCTCTTAATCCCCCTTAAACTGACTCCCCAATGTGCTGTGCTGGCTGGGGCATTGAGGGGACATTCATTCCCTGCTTTTAATCTGCCTGCTCCCGTTATATGTTTTTCTGTTTGGCTAGCAAAGGATCTTATTGCCATGGCTACGGCCCTTTGTGAAGGCAGCTGGCATAGTTCCCTGTTCTGTTGCTGCCCAGCAGCCATGTGTTGAGTGCAGCAGGCCTGGGCAAGCAGGGAGGGCAGGGGAATGAGACTGGCCGGCACTGGGGGAACCCAGGTAGAGAGGTCCCCAGACCTGGAGGAGACAGAAGTGGGTGGGGCAGTGGGAGGCAAGTCCCTATGCTGTGATGGTGCAGTGTGGCAGGGGGTGAAAGGGACACACGACACTGCTGCTCACCTCCTCCAGCTGTCAAATGACAGCTGGTATCCCCAGAGCACCTCACCCCAGCCCACACAGAGGCAAGGCTGCTGTGATAGAGATGCAGCTGGAATGGGTTTCTGGCCTGTATGCTAAGTCCAGCATTCAACTCTGCCCCCCTGGGTTGGTGTGTCAGCATGCATCACTGGCGCTGACAGTCCTAACATGCTGCAGAGCATAGGAGGAGCAGCTTTTCCAGCCCCTGGGGAAACCAGGATTGATGGATCCTGGAGCTGGTAGGGCACCAGAGAGTCGGGAACCAACCCTTCAGTCAGCATCTTTCCAACCTTCTCTTTTCAGTGCTGATCGGTGTGGGCGTAGAAACTCTGCAGCAAGGACAGTTCAAAAGCCTGGCCTTCTATCTGCTGTGAGTATTTTTACCCCTGAAGTCAGAGCTGGTGGGGGTGACACATTCAACAACTCCACCATAAGCAGTACCAGACTAGACTGCAACAGCAGCAGGGAGCAGTGTCTGAGGATTTGGGGAATTCAAATCTCCATATTTAGGTTTCCAAAAAGTAAGCTATTTCTTTTAGAGAAAGTGATGCTACTGCATCATCCATGCTACTGCAGACTTGGGCAGGACAGAGGTGACACTGGCTGCAAGCTGACCCCTGGGACAGAAGGGCTTTGAGCTCTCCTCCACAAACCAGCTGAGCAGAGGGTGTTCAGACCCCAGCACACAGACTCTGTCGTGAACTGGATAGTAAATCCTGGTCCTTTATGTCCCTTCTGCCACCTGAAGAACATGCTTAAGCCCAGCCCTACCCCCCTGACAGCTCCAATTTTCAGTTTTTCAGGGGTCGCAGTTACTGTCTGTGAAGGCTTCTTCTTTATCAGTTTGTTCCTGGAGATGTGCTTCACGTGAGTAGATCCTGTACAGTCTTCTCCAGCCTTGGTGGGACCTCCTTAAGGCAACTTGCCCCTTACAGTAACACCAGACTTAGCTGAGCTGCGAGTGCCAGACCAAAGGTCTTGCCCCTAAAGCCATAGCAAGTGCACTCAGGCAGGGGGCAGATAAGTGGGGCCACGTCCACAGCTTATTAAACCTGTGTTTTAACCCAAGCTTGTGTCATAAGTTGCTGAACATCAGCACAACAAACCTGTTCTGCAGCATCTGCTTAAAACACAGTATGAAGACAAGGGACCAGGGTTGAGGGCAGAGCCAGATCCCCAGGGTGAGCTGCAACTCCTTCCCAGAAACAGCACAGATGTTTTAGTTAAAATGTATAAAATTATTTTATGGTTCTCAGGGGCTGAGCACCTCTGCTGTCTTTTAGCATAAACTCAAAAGCCCTGATAGCTTGAAGGCAACACCTTACTCCATCTAATAGGTACTCAACTAGTGGCCAAGTGGGCAAACACACAAAGGAGATATGCCCTGAGATGCTGACCTCTGGCAGATGTAGTCCCTGGCCTCTTCTCGCCATGGGAGAGGCTCAGGCTTTGCTTACCTTCTCTGACCAACACACCTGTTTCCTAGAAAACCTAAGTGAGGAACTGCCCATACAGATGGGTGATGGTTAGGTCCAGATCTTCTTGCCACGTGCTTGGTGCCCTATCCCACAAAAATCTCTCTTTCTCTCCCCAGATATGAGCCTGACTCCTTGGCACATGCCTGCTGGAAGCGAGCTAGACGCCCAGGGAGCTTCCAGAAGTTCCTGGGGTACACGCTACTCTCAGTGGCTTGCTTCCTGCATCCCATCCTCGTCTGGCACGTCACCATCCCTGGTGAGGAGCCCATGCTGGGGTGGGGAGTAGTGCAGGTGGAAGAGGAGTATGGTTCATCATGGGTGGGGAAGTGTGGGGTGCTGAACTAGCTAGACCAATCAGTGCTTGGTGAATTCTTTGCCTTGCCTCAGCCCTCAGCCAACGTGGCCTTCTCCTCAGGGTCCATGCTGGTGCTTACTGCCCTGGCCTACTTCGTGCTGAGCAAGAGGAGGAAGAGCCCAGGGCACAAAGAGACACATCCCCAGGCAGGCCAATATGTTGACCCTTCAGCCACCGTGGCAACCCCTACTATCGCTGGTGACACCGAGCAGACCTACACCTTCCATGAGGCACAGAGGGAGCAGCACCGCTCACTGCTGGGCCACATGAAGAGTATCCTGAAGGGCAGCAAGGACAGGAGCCTGGCCCCTCTAGCTCCTGCCCAAGCAGCAGCCCCGCCAGCCCCACGCAAGCAAGTGCACTTCCAGGAGAAGGTGGTGCAGATCATCCCCTCTGTGAGTGAGAGCTTGGAGGACATGGAGAGCGAGGCTGAAGAGACCACATCGGACACAACACCCATCCTCACCCCACCTGATGCCCCCATCATTCTCTCTCCCCTCAGCTCCACGGGCCTCTTTTGAGCCCTCAGCAGGAATGAGGACTGGACAGACATGCTACCCCTGGCACTGGCATCTCTCCCTGCTGCTCCAGCAGCCAAAGGGCTCCGAGAGGTAGCCCTCCTTGCCCTCCCTGCCTCCAGGGTGACAATCCTGTCATCCCTTCTTCAAGGGGCTGCCCACACTACATGGTCCCACATCTTGTGGCAGGGCCAGTGGCGGTCCCCATCTCCTGCAGTGCCATGCCCAGGGGACAGGTAGTGGTTCTGCCAGGGTAATGCCAGGACAGTAAGGTTTCTGATCCCATGGCCTCATGCATGGGTGACCTCTCTGTTATGGCACCACACATCACAGTCGCTGCTCCTGGCTAACATCACAGCCATGATGTGTACCTCCCATGAGGCTGCAGCAGACAGGAGAAGGGGAGACCACCATTCCCCCTAGGCAGCTTCTGCTGGGGGCTGTTGTCTCCCTCCTGCCCTCACCACACATTGAAGAGCTCAGGGATGGGACATACTGAGCATCAGACACTGCAGCCTGCAGGTTCCCTCATGGCAACTGCACCAGCACCAGCTGCACCAGGCTCAGGGCATCCAAAACATCATTTCAGAGGTGGGCTGAGACCAATCATACCCCTGGGGCTAGCATCCACCAAGTGCCCTTCCCTGAGACACATTCTGGCCCCAACAGGGAAATCACTTCTGGCCTTAGAGACAGGAGGGGCAGGAAGGGCACTGGGGCTTTCTGATGTCCCCTGCCCAGAGAGCCCTCTTGAATTAAAAGAGCTCTTGGATGATGTGGTAGTTCAGGTCATGAGATTCAGTGCTGCTCTGGCACAGCAGACTGGGTGTAACTCCTGATATGTTAATTATGGGCCCCAAAGGGCAAAGGCAACAATAAAGTTAAAATGCTATCCCACCAGTGCCCTCCATGTCAGCTCTTCCCTGAACCCTTCACAACTGTCTTAATCCTACTGTATTTTCTGCCCTTTGAAGACCACCTATAATCAGGCATTTGTCTCCTGCTCAGCTGGTCCCCTTGGCTCTCTTCCACTTGAAGACTAAGACTTGCTGCTTCCAGAAGGTAAATGCCATCTATGCCTGTAGATACCATCACCAAGGCCCTCTCATCAGCATCAGGCAACTCTTTTGATGACATATGAGAAGCCAGGTGTTGGGTTTTCTTGGAAACATATGATTTCTTCTTTTTAAAGTTTCAGCTTTCCAAGTCACCATTATCATGATCGTTTAGGAAATCAGTGTAGTTTGAAGTGTGAAAAGGTAGTGTAAGCATTCAAAAATCAGAAGGCAATTTAGACAAGAACCCAGTGTTACTTTTTAATAAACTCTTTTAAAGTGACTTCTAATTTGGGAGATGGATGGGGAATAAGGTGGAAGATATTGACTCACAGTATTTGTCTGCCTGTGTTTGATAATGAAACTCTGTCCACAAGAGCAGCTTATGAATGATCGTCATTCCTACAATCAGACATAAACAATAAGCTTTTTGTTGCATCACCAACATTTAAAATAATAGCTGGTATCAATCTGTTCTAAACATGATACATGGATTAGGGAACTCCTCCTTATGGCTGCATAAATTAACCCTTCACCCCATAATTGCATGCTGGGGAAGAGTCACATACATCTGCCTTTAGGGAGGTTTTGCAGCTTCAAAAATGTCTTCAGAAAATTGTGTCTGTTTACAGCCTAATGCCTCATGACTGAGAGAAGCAAGCCCGGAATCCAAGGAAATCTCTATGCTCAAGCTAATGTATTCATTGGAAAGAAAAATAAAGCTATTTTCCTCTAAAGTTGGTGACCAATCAGAATGTCTGCACCAAGAAAGGTCCTGACCCAGCCTTACTAACAGGGTACTCATTTTGCTAACTCTGCCCCAAAATGCTGTGCTTGGAGCTGGCTCCCCAGCAAGATCATACATCTGCTCTGCAATTAGACCTATTCTCATAAGCAAACTCAGCTTTCGGCATCATCCAAGCCTCTTCTTTGAACATTGCATAGCTACTTACAGAGAGATAAGGTTTGTTAAAAAGGCACTGCTCCCAACAGATGAAGCAATCTGCCAGCAGATTTCTGCAACCTCCTCTCTAGCCCTGAGCAAAGCTCCAGGGCAGCCTGTGTGGGAATTGCTGCTCTGTGACAAATTTCATCCTCCAACCCTTGATCAGCCTCATGCTTCATATCTGTGGGGCAGCAGGGCCAGCTGGCAAGGGGAGAAGCAATGCTGTGAGAGCACCTGTGGCACCCTGAAGTGTGTAGGGAGCAAATTTAATTGTTCTGTGAAATGCGTAAAATGTGTTTGCAATTGTTAGAGTCTGCAGAATTAGGTATTTCAGTTTTTAGGCTCATCTTTTGAAAGTCTGTTGTAGGTTTCCCTTAGGAAGCAAGACTGGGGGAAGCTACAGGTGAGGTGGTTGTTCAGCCTTCTTGGAGACAGCACTGAACCTGGTTGCTTTTCTTGCGTGTTCCCTTGTATTGGCCTGGCTTGTCTCCAGCCCCACAGCTAGCTTGCTCTGGAGATGAAGGCTGGAAAAAAGCGGCTCATCTTTTTATGGATATTAAATCACCTGTTCAGTTAAAGTCTATGGCTGGCTCACCCTGGAGTCTGCCAAGAGTCTGCCCCAGTGCCTGGGAAGTAGATCTCCTCCAGAGACAGCCAAGCTGTGCCCTAGACAGCACCAGAGGGATATGATCCCACCACAGTAGCTGAGCTGCTCCTGAGGTTGCCCCTGCCAAGAAGTCCTTTTGTATATCCCCTGCTCTACTTCTCACCACCTGGTGCTATCTTCCAGATCCATTAACATACAGAGCTTGCTAGCCCAGAGGAAAAATAAATAGGAAAAAGAACATGGGTGGCTATCTTCTTGGGTAATGAGTCAAATAAATTAATGGAAGGAAGGGCCAGCCACAAAATGGAGGTGATGGGGGATAAAAGCACCCCTTTCAGAGCCAGCAGGCTGTTAGACCAGCTCAACTGCTTAACAAAATGCAGCCTCAGGCTTTCTTCAAAATTCCACAAGGCTGAGGAAATGTTTAGCTTCAGGGGGTTTCAAATGAATTTGCAGAGGGTTCAGAGATTATTTGCTCAAGTGTGCACTTCTCTGTTGGCCTCTCTCCCTACATCTAGCTGTGAGGGGCATCCCAGGGGCTACTGAAAACATCAGAGATGCTGTAGAGAGCTGTTGGGAGTCTGTGTATGAGAAACTCACATATAAGCAGGGTAATTGCAGGAAAAGAAGAGGAAGAACTTGACGCTATTAACTGTGCAGTGCAGTGATATCTGAATTTGAGCTGCCTGAACTCTTAAGTCCATACCTCACTACATGAACACTGCTATATAATTTTTGCCTGCATTGCAGTTAATTCATGATACACCTAGTCCATTGAAATTAATACAGTGAGTTAGAGTGCATAAAGCTATAAACTCCTATGGATTCACATACTGAAAGGAAACAAGATGAATCATCCAAAAAAAATACATGTGTAAGGTAAAACTCTGTGAGTTAATCCTGGGAGAAATTGTTTCCTTCAAAATTTCCTCCAAAGATTTCCCTGCATGAGGAAAAATTTGCCTGCTTTGCATGTACACGTGCAGTGGAAACAATATACAATGCTACTTGAGAGCCCCCATCACAGTTTAGTGAACTAGTATGTTGCAGACAATTACTCTAAGTTTTATATGAAGGCAAAAATAGATTTCTGTGCAGGCTTCAGTTATAATTCCTCTCTGCCTCCAGTGCACACTCATACAACTAGTTGTTGCACAGCCCCAAAAGGCAGGTATGCTACCCGCCCCACCACAGTGCTCCCACCTCATGCCAGGGGCTTAGATGGTTGTCCTCTGAACTCCCTAGCTCTCCCTGAGGATTGTGAGAGCCAGTTTCTCAGAGCACTGCTCCATATTTGAAACATAGATACGAATGTTTTACCCATATGTCAGCAGTGTAAGGAAATAGGTACATTTGGAGAGAAGAGTGTTCAGTTTCTACAGTGTTAGTACTTGAAAATCAGAAGTGCCCTGCTTGTATCTGCAACACTCATGGCAGCAATTGACATCAGTGTCATGGGCGGCTCCTATTTCAATATTGAGTCATACCCATGTGCAGGAGAGGACCTGTCACAATCTGCAACCCTACCACTCCTCAGCCCTTGCACCTTCTCCCATCCTATTCAGGAGATTCTTCCATGTGCTAGGCCAGAAATGCAGGTTCTGTTTGGGCTGGGCTGCTGCATTTTGTGCTGCACAGGAAGTTACAGAAGCCAGAAACCAGGTCCCAAGCCTGCCTGGGATTCCTTAGAGCTGTTAGCTCCCTTAGCTTCTTGGTGTGATGTGGGCAAAAGCAGGAATCTGACTTCCAGATGCCATAAATCAGCTTGCATACCACTGGTGAAATGACTGCACTTTGGTTATATCCTAGTGAATGATTAAGGTACTTTCAATAAACTAATTCTAGGCAGCTATTCACTCAGCATGTGACTTCATTGAATCTTGTTTTGAGGCTCTATACAAAACACCAGGAACCTGATTTCCAACCCAGGTCTTTGGATCACAAACTAAAGAGGGAATCCTCATTTCAGAGACTTAAAAAAAAAAAGTACACAAAAATCTCCTGAAGAGTAATATTTCTCAGGAACTCCTCTTCATCCCAGCCTGTACCTAAAGGTGACTACATGCAGCGCAGGAGGAAATTGTGAACAGCATCCTAACAACTAATCCCCATACCACTCTCATCACTTCCTTCTGTCTAGCCCCTCCTTCACCCCAACCTTTTCCACCCAAGAGCTGGCCTCATTCAGAAGAGCTATTTAAAAGGAAATATCATCTTGATCAATCCACACTAGACAAAACTCTACACACTGCAATATTATTACACAGTTCCTCTCTGTCCTAACTCTCCTTCTACTTCCTCCCTCTCCAAAACTCTCCTGTAACAGGGACTGAGTTTGGTACTCAACCAGATGCCTGACCTTGCTTATCAGCCTGCAGCTCCCTGCTGGCACCCTGCTTCCCAGCTACTGCATCACCCACTATGCCCATGCTTGTTGTCCGTGGAGAGCCACTCTTGCAGCTGCATTTTTGAGTGAGACTTTCAACATTGCAGAGGGAGGTAACACCTACCAAATTGTGCCTAGAAGGAAGAAAGGTGACAGCCACAGGGGGCATGCCTGGTGAAAGGAGACTATACAGCAGCTCTAAGTAACTTGGCAAGTTTTTCTTACCTCACTTTTCAACTGATGTGCTACAAATTTTGCACCATAAAAAAGCAAGGGGTTTTTTTCAGTAATGATTTGTGCTAGATTGTATTGCTTCCTTCAACAGCATGAGAAAACAGAAGTACAAAAAAAAGAGTTTTACTGTGCACAGAACTGAGCTGAAGAAGCTCTTCTACATTGACTACTCTCTCAGCCACACTGAAGAATTCTCTGGGGAAATTTGGTACAGTGATAGTACTTTTGAATTTGATATAGTAGAACTACATTTCTCCTTTGCAAGGCGTGAAGGCTTTGTCTGGATTCTCTATTGCCTCTTTCATTCCTATGCCTATTGCAGAGGCAATCCCCAGTATGGGAACAAACCTGCCTCTCAGCCCAATCAGATGAAGGGGTCACACCCTATTTTACATCACACTACAGAGCTATGTCCCCATATCATCTGCTCAGGAAGACTGAGGCTGCCAATGAAAGTGCAGGTGTATTACAACCTTTGTATCCTCTCCATGCTCCCAGATCTGGTGAGTGAAGTTGAATGGGCCAGGCAACCTGAAGCTCTTCCCTGAACATATATATCTGTAGCATCATGGCAGGGAAGCTTGGTCTGGGAGCTTCTTGAGGGAAAGGGCTTGGGAAGAGAATTACACCTTTTAGCTGCACCTTGCCCTCAAAAACCCAGTCCCAGACATGAAGGTGAACTCCAGCTTATTTCTCTCTAATTATTACTCCCTCTCAGCATCTGTTTCTCATACAGGTATCTGCAAACTCAAAAGAAATCATCAGCTGCATAAATAGAAATCAAAGTGTGTTCTCCAGCAATAGACATTATTTGTTTCACATTGGGACTGCATGTGGTTGGAATATAAAAATATGACAATCTTATTGTCAACATCTCTCACGTGGAAGTGGCATAAGAAGAAAATTGCAAACAAATTCCTGCTGACTGGTTTGGAAACTGAGAAGGTTCTGCTGTTGTCATTACTTCTCCTGGCTCTTATCCAATACTAAGCTATCACATTTATGCTATTAGTATTTTATCAACGTCATGCTAACTTTTTAATGATTTCTTCACTTCCAAACTAGTAGTCACAGGCACAAGCATTCAAGCTGATCCCTTCTAAATCAAAATTCCAAATGAAAGCACAGCATAGTCCCTCTGCTAATGTATTTATCAGTTAGTTATAAATACAAATTATCTTTAGTTTTTATATCCTGATATTATTCATAAGATTACTATTACTGCATGTCTTTGTTTTCCACTTACATAACACTTGCAATCATGGAAAAGTTGTCACAAAATGTCAAAATATTTTTTGCTTTATATCCTGCAGCTACAATTAAGAATGCCCCAAACCCATTGATTACAGCATTTCTCTTTCCTGAAACAGCACCACATGTATGAATTACTCCATCAATAGTGAATGCTGTGTATTTAGAAAAGGTATCATGACAGATCATGTGATATAAACTACCAGACAAGGCAAAGTAAAACATACCATATAGAATTTATATTGCCATGGAAATGTTATTGCAGCCACTGCACTGGTTCTGTCCTTAAACAGTTTCCTGCATGCCATTCTGGACAGACTCAGTCCTTTCTTGTTACTTGCTTAGAGTTGCAAATGACAGCAGAGGAATACCCAGAGTTCAGCTCCAGCTGCCTGCCCGCCCTGGCATTTTCTGCGGTTTCCACCCTTGCGTAGCTGACACCGGTGAAACTCTCTTGCAGCTGCCCAGGGCTGCGTGGAGCTACCATGCAAAAGCTTCGTTACTCAATAGTTTTGTTGAAAAAAGTAATTATCTGAGTTATTTCCCCACAGGGAGATGAGTCAGTAAAACAATTTAAGAAGTAAGAAAAATCAGCTTGGACAATGTCTTAAACCTTTTTATTAGACTGTAACTCCCATGTTACTTGCATTCAGATGAGCCATTCAGATGGGTTTTTTCCTTTCTAAAAAAAAATTGTACATCTCAGACAGTGAAAATTATAAGTTGAATGGGATGCAACCAAAGCTAGTCTGAAGTAGAAAATCATTAATGATAACTTGTAATCAAGTTTTGCAGAGCTTACTTGTAACAATAATTAGAAATTACGAGGTAAATCAGATTTCTGAAAACATTTATTTCGGTTGGCACTCTTGATATTTTTTAATGCTGTAGTTACTAAGATGAAAGATATTTTTATTGATAGCATTTTGCCTTTGTTCTCTTAGGAAAAAGTCTGACATCTTTGAAAAGTTTTCTTATGAAGCTGAGTAGGTGTATATATGGCTCAGTACCTGCGTAGGATAGATACTAAGAGAAAGTTGCACTGAATTTCTGGTTTACTACACTGTGGTTTATATTTCATTTGATCTATCTAATCATGTTTAAAATCTGATTTATGCAAAATACTCTTAAGAAACTTTAGCAGACCTCAGAGTTCACATGTCAAAAAAGAAATGCACATCAAAAAATGAAAAGCAGTCAGAAAATTGTTTTAAGGGCAACATCTTAGAAATCACATCTACTATGCATGCCTGATATTCAGAAAAAGACCTGAGGCAACAGGTTGCATTATTGTCTTTTCTATAAGAAAGAATATATTGAATTTCAGGAGGATACATGGATCTGGGAATAGAGTAGATGGAATGGACTAGATTAGACTAGTCTGGCATGGAAAGGAAAAGAACAGCTTCAGCTAATATAAATATAAAACTTATGTAGGTGTAATTTCAGATTACCACTACTAGAAAAGTGGATTTTCTGAAGGCTGTTATTTGATGGACTCGTGCTGAAATCCAAAGATAAGTTAGCAATTCTGTTTTAAACTCATGGTAAATTCTCAAATATACATTTTTCCTACATCTGCTTGTCTCCTCTGTAAACTAAAAAAGGCCATGACAACTGCTGTATAGTCTGGAGAAAGAGATCAACGGTATGACATTGAAATGTTACTTCTTCAGATCAGTAATTTGATTTATTAGAAGAAATTCCATTACTAGAAGTAGTGGGATTTCACTTGGGGTATTGATATGCCTGAGCACTTGATGTGATATAATGGGTGGACAGAAGAGAAACAGCTGTGAGGCAAGAAAATACATACGAGGATCATGAAGGTAGAATAGAAAAGTATGTGCAGGGAAGCTGAGAAACAGGAGGAATTTGTGAAAAGCTGGAGAGCTGGAGAAAGACAGATAGGTAAGAAAATGTGATAAATGAAATGAAATGAAATGAAATGAAATGAAATGAAATGAAATGAAATGAAAAGAAATGAAGTGAAAAGCAAATATGAGGGACAGAAGGAGCTGAGGGACACACAAGAAAACAGTGGAGTAGAGGACATTGGCAGACTGCAAAGAAGACTGAAGTACAGAAGAGTAGACAAGGAACAGGAGACAGGCTAGGCTGGGAGCTGGCCTCACCTTGTGAACAAGGAAAGGGAAGATGCAGATTTGTTTTATTCATCCGGAGCAGAGGTATGGCAACATACAGTTGAATTTGAAACTGAAGTTGCAGGGTATATTAGGAGTGGTTCCTTCCCCTTCAATGACCAGAAGGCAGACTGAAAAAAACAGATGTATAACAAACATAAGCAAATATGTGGATACATGATAATTAATTACCCTGTATAACTTTTCCATCAGCTTTTCATTTCTGAGATGGTTTGAACATATTGTGAAATACTCTGCTTCTTGCAGCACAGCTGTGTGGTTCCATGGGGTGTGCAGCAGGACAAAGTAAACCACCTCACAGTGCAGATGGAAATAACTGGTTGGGACTCAGAGACATGGCATACTAGGGTGTGTATGGGAAGGGCATGTTCTTATAGCACCACGATTGCAGCTAACCAGCTTTTTCTCAGCTCATATGGGAGATACCACCCCTCTTAATGCTATGATTGTATTTAGCAACTACATTAACCCTAAATGACCTACCCTATCTATTTTTGATAAAAAAGACAAATGTGCATTGCATAGTAAGAGCCTGCTATTTCATTTTGTGTCACTCCAGTAAACCCACATTGTTTTGATGGGAAATATCGGGGTGATTGTCTCCAATTAGGTGCAGTTACAGCATTTCTGACTATGATTTCCCAGGCAAAAATGCATATGTGCATGCTGGGTGGCTGATGCATAGTGCATTTAATTTTTCAAAGGTGACAAACCCCCAGACCTAACCTCTGCAACACGCGCTTTTCAGTTACACACTCAGTCACTCTATGTGTTGTACAAGTCTGTGCTGCAAGCACAATGACCCATTGCATGGAAGGAAACTTACAATGACTAGGAAAGTTAATACTAAAACCGGATATATTAGTAATGGGGAAAAAGCCACCCAAACCAACAAACAAACAAAAACAAAACAGCAACCAAACAGCATAACAAAAACCCACAAAAAACCTCTAACCTGCACAATATCAAAGAACTGGATAGAAACCTGCCAAATTACCTATCAAGTATTCTGAAGTCCAAGGATAATATTAAACCCTATATAATGGCATTTTAAATTAAAAAAAAACCAACTAAGATTTTATTAAAACGTTGATTGGCATTTCTATTAAAATTGCTGCTCCTGAAGCCATGTGAGAATATCAGACACTCAACTCCTGTTCAAAGAGATGCCTCAGTCATAGAGAAAAATCTTGAAAACTGGGAGCTCCTGATGATCCTGAAGAGCTCGTTCATGACTTTGAATGCACAGAACTGGCTAGTCTGCATGGCCTGTGAAAGAGAAAACTGTTCAGAGTTCCTCTTGTAAACAACCTCCCACTTTTCATTCATCCTTCTTTTTTTTCTATAATATTCAGCTACCAATAGTCAACACTTCAAACAATAGCTGTTCACAAGTTCAACCAACTTGTGCCTGTCAGTCATCACAGACGGAGAGCTTCTCCTGCATCTGAATATCTGGCTGCTACTTTGCTTAAACCAAGTGAAGGATACCTGCAAATCCAGTCTTCATTATTTTCTAATATTTTTGTAAATAAAACAATCTTTAATAGATAAGGATAAAACACTTCACACCCTCCAGATGTGATCCAGCAAGAAACAGGTTCAGGCAACATAAATACACACAAAGCCCAGGACAAATCTCAGAAGCAGGCAGGATGTCCGAGGACATCTCAAATGGTGATAAATCCCATGTTTAGTTGCTTCTTGTTGATGGATCCAGGGACTGATTACTGGAGTATTGAGCAGCTCCTTATCTTACTACGCTCCTTTTCTTTGTCCAATGTCCCATAGGTAGCAGTGGCCAATGATTAAAAAAAAATAAATAATAAAATCAGAGAGATTACTGGCTGTAATTCTATCATTCTACAAAAGAAATTTCCCCCAAATTCACTCTGAGATGAGTTGTCATCTAAGGAAAAAAAATAGCCGTAGTGAGTGTTACATGTGCACACCCTGTATGCATATACACCCTGTGTTTATGATTTCACCCACTAGTGTTGACAGCTGGTGTACCACGTAGCGAAGTGGGTTTGCCATAAACAATTGTCCAGCTCTGACTTTGATTTTAGTTTCTAATAAATAAACAAACTCCAAGGCTGTAATTCTCTGCAGTTCCAAATGAAAATTACAGACTAGTGGTTACAGAAGCCACCTCAGTGCTGACCTGTCCCTGATGCTGCTCCCCCTCCCTGGCGCCGGTGGCAGCAAACAGCGTGGGGAGGGCATCACATGTGAGAAAGTTATCGAGTGTGGGGAAGACATCATGTGGGAGATCTGCTGAGCAAGGCAATTCTGCAGTGGGGAAGGGAAGATTTGCTCCTTTCACAGATCATCCCAATGGCCCTCTTCAGTGTCCCTCACTAGGACAAGGAGATGATATGGTGATTTGGTTCACTTCTACACAATCTGGAACAACCTTCTACAAGTTGAACTTGCCAGGTGAGAATTCACACCACACAAAATGGTAGTGTATCTTTCCATGTGCACTCCAAAACCCTCGGAGACTGGGACCTCCTGTCATTTTCAGGTGGGTCTTATGAGGTTTCCTCTGAAGAGGTCTAATTTCAATTCCTCCTTTGTTGAGACTGAAGCATGCACAGCTGTGCAGAAAGCAATGACACTAATTTCAGGGTGCTTCCTAAGCTGGCGCCTTCTGTGGAAAACACTTATGAAATTAAAAAGGCAGGTACCTAGTATATGCACCACATACAAGTTTTACACTGCACATTGCCCATAAGGCTAAGGGTGAGTCTATAATATCAAAGGGTCTATAATATCAGAATAACTCATTTATGCAAAATATTTGTACTTGTATTTATAACTTGAGAATTATACTAGTAAAAAAATTATTTTGCAATGGCACAATCCCTTTTCAAAACATGGAGATAAGAGCAATCCAACAACAGTATAGAACCATACAGTGATTTTATTCAAAGCCTTAAGGGAGGATGGTTTAGCTGCTTTCTTAAGGGAACAATACTCAGGAGATTATGTTGTCTGTGTGTCTGTCTGTATGTTCCTTGGTAAATTTTGAAGCCTGTGGCCAGTTTTCACTGATAGCAGCATAGTCCTCTGGAAAATAATTAAGGCTTTGTGTGTTTCATTAAAAAAAAGGGTGACCGAGTAGAAGAGAAAGACATCAAATGTCCTGACCAGTCAAGACTACAGCATAATTAGGAGATTAGAGGAGAGAGAAGAGCAAGAGAGATACCCCAACCACTGGCAGTATTTAACTGGAGTTTGCAATCAACCGTAAAGTACAAACTGACAGGAAACCAGTGTTGCTACATCTAGTAGTCAGGGAATGATTTTTTAAACACAGAATAATTGTGGTAGGATTGAATACAAATTTTGAAAGCATTGCCGGCTCCAAGAATCTACCTGCTTGTTAAAAATTGGATTAAATCTTTTTGCAGATATTCTTTTCTTTTTTTCAAGGGAAAAACTTACCAAGTTCTTTATCTCCAGTAGTCCATTCTCTTAAGTCACTGTCAATACAATTTCTAATAAGGACATGTCTGTCTTTATGGTTTATAGGAATAAAACCTGACATCCCTTAGAGCACAAAAATAAGGATTTCAGACATGATTTTCATTTATTTATCTGAATATTCATCAGATTGACAAGAATGCAGCTTGAACAGAAATATCCCTTAGACACTATTCAGACAAGTGTAAGGGACAGTCCATGCTCAAAATCCTCATAGCTGGAGGTGCCAACTGAACATCAGGAAGGGAACAAAAGCCCTGAAGGTCAAAATGACTTGAGCAGAATCATGCAGCAGAGACAAGTGGTTCAATGCCTACTCGTTACACCTGGACACCAGTTATTTCAAGATGCCAGGATGACCTGAGCGAGACTGTGGATATAAGTGCAGAGCAGTTTGGCTGAGCAGTGCCACAGTGGCGCGGGGGACTGCAGCAGGGAGATGCCAGCCTGGCTTTGCCAGCTGAGAGGTACAGTGCAGTGCAAAGGGTATGGACCCTAAAGGTGATGCTGCTGGAGCCAAGTCTGAGCTGTTACCTCTATATGTTTCTCTGCAGGAGTGTCACTCAAAATCAGCCTGAGGATCACTGCACCACAACTTGGGCAGTGAAGACGTGACCAGTTTTCCTGTTGGCTTTCCAAAGGAAAATACAAATTACCAGCTTTTCAGATCTGTTTCTTGTCTAACAGTGGAGCTTCTCTGATGCAGACTGGCAGTCCCACTAGCAGAGAACATGGAGTCACAAGGCATCCCTGCTGAGGGACACATTGTCCTCCTATGTAGAACTTGGAAACACACCACTTTTCAGATGGCCACTGCTACCTACTCCAGGGGAGTGAAACAGCCAAGAGACCACTCTGCAAAGGGATCTTCCTGCCTCAAGGCCCTTCACAAAATACTTCCAAAGCAAAGAAGTCATCCCGACCATAAAAAAGACATGGAATTCCTTTGTAATGGTAAGAATTATGCCTTTGTCTAATATTACTTTGCTTAATGAAAGAATATCTCTTGTTTCATGGAAACTTTGACTGTCGAATGCAATATCAAATGGAGCACAGCTTGAAAGTGGTCCATAAGTTTCATTTGTCCTATTTCTGTGCAGTGTTGTGAAACTATGTGTTGGCACTAGCATTTTACAAATAAACTTCCTTCACATAGCAAGAGAATAAAATATTGTTGATGTAAGTAAAATAGAATATGTAGACTCTTCATTTGGTTTTAAAAACTATCACTTTGAGGTCAGCAAACAAATTTTGTCTTTATAAGGTAAAGCTTTTATTGAAAGCACAAACTATATTTGATAAGCATCTTTGCTATTTAAAGTGTATTTTCTGTAACTGAGGTTAAAACACATTTATCGTGTTCCATTTTGCTTACAAAAGATAAAGCAATATTTATTCTTAGTCTTAAGTGCAAAGTAATCTTCTTAATTTTGTAATTATTTTTTATTTCATTTTTTATTATTTTATGTTGAACTATTTAATGCAGGAAAATTCATGTTGATGCCCAGAGCAGACCAGCAATTTATATTGGTAACTTTATCTTGCTTTTATCTGCTCAGCCTTTCCTCATACAGAGGGACTGGAAGGCCTGCTGTATGAAGAAAGGCTGAGAAAACTGGGATTGTTCAGCCTTGAGAAGAGAATGCTTAGTGGAGACCTTATCACCATGTACCAGTACATAAAGGGTGGCTATCAAGAGGATGGGGACTCCCTTTTTACAAGGAATCACATGGAAAAAACAAGGGGGAATGGTTGCAAGTTGCTCTTGGGGAGATTCCAATTGGAGCTCAGAAGAAAATTCTTTACAATGAGAACAATTAAATAGTCTCCTAAGGGAAATTGTGGATTCCCCTACATTAGACAGTTTTAAGACTCAGCTTGACAGGGTGCTGAGCCATCTCATTTTTCTACCTTGAAAGGTTGGACTAGATGATCCTTGAGGTCCCTTCCAATCTGGCATTCTATGATTCTATGATTTTAAAGAAAAGGATGAGATCTATTGTAGGGTTATACTTTGCAGAAGAACCATGCCTGGGTTTGAAGATAAACACTTTTGAGAAAGTATGTGAAGTATGTGAAAACAGGATGTGTTACAGGGTTCGTGATAATGTTCAATAGCCAATGGTAACACTTTTAAGGACACGTGCTTGAGGCATGCAACCAATCATGTACTGACTCCCACATGATGAGAAGCATGTTGTTGTATAAATGTTGGAGTGATCCAAAAATAAAGTGTCGACTTATGCACGTCATATTGATGTTGCGTTGTCCGGGCCTCGCATGAATCCCCACAATCTATGAGTTAACTATACCTTTGCTGTTTCAAAAGAAATTCCTACACTGTATATGCATAAAAGTAAAGAAACAAGTGCTTTACAATTTGGAAAGACAGAGCTATGATTATCCAAGCTGTTGACCTAGAGAAAGTTAGTAGGAAGTTGTTTTTTATGCATGAAAAAAAATGAACAAGCCAAGATTGAGATAATTAGCAATGGAATTCATATTTGAAGATAATTTTTCAGGAGAAAGCATTCAAGGAGATGGGTGTTCATGGGAGAAGAGTTGGTGGTCACAGCTGCCATTCACCTCAGGGCCTAGCCCTGACCTCAGATCACTGCCTACTTCAGGCTGCCACCAACTCAGCCCCAGCCTAACCCAGCTACAGGTATGCAAACAGAGGATGGAGGTTTTGTGATGCCATCAGCAACCTCATTGTGGGTCAGAGCAAACCCGTTATTTTAATTCTTGGCTCTGAGAAAAACCCAAGCCATTTTGCCCATAGACCCTCTGACCCATTCTTAAAAATAGCTGGGTAGTTCCTGCTGATGTCAACACAAAACTGACTGGAGCAAAGTGCCTGACCCAAACCCAGCCTCATTCATTAGTCCATGCTTACAAGTGCTTAATGGCACACGCTCACCAGAACTGACTGGGGCATGTTGACTAGTGCTGACTGGTGAACACCAAGTGCAACTCCTGCTTAATGCTGGTTCCAGTTCTTCTGCCAGAGGATTTGAGCTCACACTCCCGAGACTTCCGTTCAGCAACAAGTGCAAGAGGAATAAAATGTACTTAATTCAGCTTTCCACATGTGTATGAGAATGTGTGAATTCCTTTCTTTTCTAATTACAGTTGATACTTATGGGGTTCAGGAGATATCGTTATATACATTACTACAAAATTAGAAGGATAAAAAGCATTACCTATTGATTGTGGGGCAAAACAATTTGAACAGTTATGCAAAGTTTATGAATTGCAGCAGAGAGTTTAGCCTCATCTACTGTCGGAGGTGAAGAAACCCTAGCATGAACACATTTCACAAACTTCAACATCAGCCAAAAAGTACTGTGGAAATTATTGCTACTCAGAGAAGTTATGTTTCCTTTGGATAAATCAACAGAGGGGCTGGTCCTGAGTTTTTTGTTTGCAAGCTGCCTCTTCTATGGATGATTAAGGCTTGAGCAGGAGCTTGGAACATTCCCAGACAAGATATCAGCAGCATGAGAAGAGACAGGCATGCAGCCCTCGCTGTCCCTCCTGAGCCTTTCCTTTTGACACTTCTTATTCTACCTTTGTCACACAAAAGATTCATAATTATGTAAGTGCCAACTCAGAGCTACCTCACTCATCACTTAAGAATACTGTGCTGCTCAGCCTAGTTGCTAGAAATCCTCCAGGCAAGCGCTTGTCATTTAGCTTGATGACAAGCACAAGAAATATTTTTGCAGATCTGACAGAGCTGAGGAGAATCTCTCACCCAAGCAGCACCTATTCTCGCTAGCGCCTTATGCTTTTGCACTTGTATCGCCTTGGTGTGAACTCTATTGGAAGGACTCACTTCACTGTTAGGAGGTTGTAGGGGTCATTGCTGGATGGGGTGTCTCTGGCTTCACCCCTCAGACATGCCTGTGCTGGAAACCAACAGCCAGCCAAGGCAATAGCAAGGGCTGGGGGGACTGAGCATAGGCATTGCACCTGTACTGCCAGAAACCAGGTACTTTCAGAGAGATGCTGTGGAGAACGCACTCTTAGACCTTCTTCTTAGTTATCTGTGTTTTGCTCACTCTTAAGAAACAAATGCTTCACTGGTATGGCATGATTTTTTTTAAAGCAATATGAGTGCACAGAGGGGTTCCTTCTGGTTTTACTGCTCTGTGTTCGTTTGGAGACTCCTGGCTTGCAACTTGCACAAAAACAAGTTTGTCTCTCAGTAAAGCATACCTTCCTTTAAAAACCCTCCTTAACATACTCATAATAGCAAAATGTTTCTGATAACTATGTACACCAGCTGATGGAGAAGACAAAAGGACATATTTAATTCATGAACTGCTATATTCAGCCTCCTGCAAATACCTTCCATTCTTAAGCCACTTTCAGAGCCAGGTCTAATTTTTGAAGCAGGAGGGAATGGGGACAGCAGGGTTTGCAGAAAACACCAAAATGCTAGGAATTATATCCTGTGCATTGCTGGGCTTTTTTATCTGTAAAGAGCACAGAAAGGAGATGACATTTCCATAAACCAAACATGTAATCAACAATTTATACAAAGGCACTTATGTTTATAAGTGTGCCTAGACCGACCAGTTTAAAGTTCATTTGTATATGACCACTTATGAAGCTTCAGCCATGCCTCTGACAGCAACGTTTCAACCTTTAAGCATTTCAACTGAATTCTACACCTGTTTATAGTGTGAGTAACTTCCTCTGAAGCCTGCCAACTTACAACAATGTGCATGTCTGTGTTTAAAAAAATCGGCCTAACACTCACTCTTTCCCCATCTCAATCACTCACTTCAAACATGCGCTGCCAGTAACCTGCAATGACAACTTTATTCACTCATTTGCTATTTATGATATTATGCCATTTATACATTCTCCTTTTTACTCAATATTGTTTTATTGAGTTATTTTTGCCAGTGAAGCATTGCTTTACACTAAGGAATGAAGCTGATGTTGTTCACTGCAAGTTAATAGCACATCTTGAGCTAGATGGCATGAGGTACTCAAAGGTAAGTACATATTTAAACATTTAAATAGTTCACTCCTGGAATTCATGTTGAGCTTCGAAAGACACTGAGATTTTGAAAAGGAGAAAACCTAGTTTTCTAAACACTCCATGTTTAGAGCCAGTATTTGGAAATGCTCCATGTTCTAAACCAGCCCTTTGAAAATAATTTCTTCTCCTAATTCTCTGCCAGAAACCGAACTTGGAACTTTATATTTTTTTTGAAGGCCTGCTAGAAAATCTTGCAGGAGCAGATATTCTCCTGAATTTTTATTTCATAGTTCTTTCAGGTCTGTAAATACTAAAATAACTTCTGAGGATATATGAAATGATTCTGGTCCTAATCAGAGCCAGTATTATGTGGAGAAAGCATGCAAGCTATAATGTAAATAAAGAATCAAAGCCTGTTCAAAACCTTGGTAGGTGTTCATCTCACTGTACAAATTGATCTATTCTGTGTGGATGAACAGTATCTGTGAGACAGGATGAGTATTTGGAGGAACAAGTGTGGGGAACTAAACAAGAAAGAATAATTAGTTTCAAGGTTTAAAATTGCCAAACTGCAACAGCCAGAATGAGAAGTCCATCAGCTTTATACCAGAATATGCAAGTGAGGGAAAAAACCCCAAACAAACCTTAATCATAATTCTGCAAAGTGTGCATTATAGTAATAACCAGTAACGAACATGGCTGCATTATGCTTGTACTCCACAAAAAGAAGAGCCTCACAAAGATCGCTATCCTGAAGACCTAACAATCTACTCAGCTCTACCTAATTTCTATTACTGGACAATATTGGCCCATGCCCAGTATGCTTGTGACCACTGAGACAAGAGGCCATTATGGTAATGTTTCCTGAGTCCATACAGATTATGGAAAAGTATTCTTTCTTCATAACTATTTATTTAGGGAATATCCATTTTATTTTATGGGTATTTTAGAGGTGAAATACGAATAAAGGAAAATCTCTTGAAACCACTCCTGCAACAATGTAGAGTTACAGAACAGCAACCTGAGCACTAAAAGAATGAAAGAAAAATATGTTCAATAGCATCTATAGAAGTATCAAAGAGCCAGAGTTCCTTCTGTCCTTTACACATAGCATGAGAAGTTGGAACTGGCAGGTTCTTAGTAAAAGAGAAAATTGTTGTAGGTTTATTGACAATTTTATTAGGTATGATAAGGTATATCTATGAACATACTTGTTTTCAAAATTCCTGGTCCTGCTCTGCCACTCCACAAAGGCTGGTATTCTTCTTGAAAATTCAGCAATCTGTAATAGTAAAAAAAGACTTGTTATAGCTCTGGTGGCTAAGGAGATAAAAAGCATGGGGTTTGAGAATAAAAGGAGTCGTCTCTCTCTGGTGCTACCCGAGGGAAAAGCTGAAGTGACAGCAAGAAGGAATGAGGAACGGGAAAGAAATAGATGCTTATTGTCAAGATGCTGCGTGACTGGGGAAAAAACAGTGCATGACTATCGTTTTGGGAGCATCTTTACCCAGCACTGCTTCCAAACAGCCAGGAATTGAGTTTTCATTTTTCTGTCATCTCTGTCACTCAGCCAAATACATGTTTTCCTGTACAAGGTTGGTAATGCTTTAATTTATCTCTGCCCTAAAGCTGGTGAAGGCTTTGTGGGAGCTGCAAAAGATGGTATCTAACCTGTGATTGAGCATTTTCGTTATTATTTGAGAAAAAATATACTTAATTGTGTTGTTTTGTTTGTAACTCTGATAGATGAAAGGACAGCTATTTCTCAAAAGATTCTTTTTGGCTAAAGAGGAGTAGCATTGCTCATCTAGCCTGAATTTAGGTAACTCTAGGGTAACTGAAGAGACATGGGAAAATGGCAAGTGTGGGAATAACATAGCAGTGGATTTCAAACAGAAGAAAGGAGGCTAGCTCAGTAGAATTTTTTTTAAAACATCTGTTCATTTTTCTACAAAAGGAGCCAAGCATTTTCAAGTTACAGATTACATCAGAATGTAGTGTTTGGAAGTTAGAATATAAATTGTTGTCCTGTGAGAAGAAAAAAAATATGCTATTCATATTATTTGGGGAAAAAGTTACAAAGTTATTGATTGGGAAAACAATAAATGCAAGGGATTTTTTGGTTGATTCAGTCTCGCTTAGAGATCCATCACTGGGACAACAGAGGTTGAGACATGGCCTCTAGAGGTTTTCACGGTGTAGAGAAAATGCTAATTCAAACACTCTGCACTTTCTTTGAGCTAAGGGTATGAGGATGTTCACAGACTGTGGAGCTGTTATGTGTGCATATAAGCAGGATAGTTTCCTCTCAGGATTTTCATTCCTTATTTCCTGAACAAA